>OY288239.1:33337444-33824944 GCA_958450325.1 Agrostemma githago
CATTACCTGCTGACTCGAGCGTACAACTTGGTGCCCAAGGAAGATACAATGGTGACTTTTTAGCCAATGCAAGATTGAGTTTGCTCAAGATACAGCTAGATGATCAAGAGTAGATTCCAGTTCCATCACGGTGCAGTAGACTCAGATGTGAAATCACTTTGGATCCAAATGGAGCGACCCAATACTAGTGTGCTTGTTCCTCTTCTTGAAGTTGAAGAAATCCAGCGAGACTCCTTTGTGAACTCCGGAGGTTCGAAGATTCTCTTCAAGTTTAAGATCTTAATTATCTAGGATCATTGATTCTTTTCTTCTTATCTCCACTTCTTCCAATTCTTCTCTTATATATTCTCAATTTCATTCTTATGGTGAATCCTTGTTCTATTCTTGTGCACATGACGTAGGTCCACCCCGACGCGGCCACGCGCGGGTTTGGGTAGGCGAATGAATCTTGTGGTGAGATTGTTCTCGGGTTCGAAATTTAAGTCAAAATGGAGTCGCCACCGAATTTTCTGGTTATTCGGAACCATACGAGCCCACTCTATGTCGTCATGGGCTATACACAAAGTAAGCCCACTTCGATTTCAGAGTTCATGGGGCTCGTCCCTTTGCATTATTATACCGATACCGTTTACACCGGCTTTCGTATATAAAATGACTCTCGTGCGCCAATGGTTTCGGGCATCCGGAAATCAAGGTTCTGAGTAAGGGGTGAGGGTACGTGTTGGGAAGCCCACTAAGGACATCCAACCCGCCCGCACATGGCGGCCTCTACTAAGACACCGTTCGTGTTCGTGTACGCGCGTTAGTAAAATGATAAAATGATATGCAAACAACGTTTTCGGGCTAAGCATGTGAATTATATATGAATTACGTCATTTAATGCATTTAATTATGGTCGAAGTGACTTAGCATGCGAGGTTCATTTATAAAGCGATAAGCAAGTAAATAAACGAAACTCGAAAATAAGTAACGTACAAGTTACACGGGCGGAAATACAACCCGGAATTCACAATACAACAATTATTATAACGATTAAATGAAATAATAAACTAAATAAGAAAAGTGAGAAATAAAATACACGACTCGACAAAGACCCGTGTATAATAAATGTTCGCTAGATCGTGAATTAGTTAGACGGACGAACCTTAATTAATAACGCATTATATTGCGTATTAATCAAAGGACGGAGGTTCGAGAAATAGGCGTGAATCTAACCCCATCTCGATCCTTGATGTCTTGTCCCGACTTATCACCTCGAAAAATGGAGTCTAAATTAATTATGTGTCGGATACAACTAAAGAGTCGTCGACACAAAAATTAATAGTGTGAGACCGTCGATCAAAGTCGTTTTGAGTGTCGTGATGTGGTTTTAGAAAAATGGGTTCACGTGATGGTCTTTACACGCGTTGACTAAAAAGTCGTAAAGAAAAGACGAGTCTCAAAATATGGACATATGTCGCGAAGGTCGCATATTAATGTAAGGACCGGAAAGGGTAGAAAGTCGAGAAAAATGAAAAAGTGAGTTCGGCCAAACAGGCCTGCCCGCGAGTCGCATGGCCGGTCGCGCGACTCGCGCGTGGGTCTGGTCGGGCGTTTTTATTTGTCGAAAACTCGTCAATTTTTATAATCACGTGCCAATGCGGATTTATTTACTCGATTTATGTTTTTTATAAATTAAGAATTTTGAATTAGTGACGAGATTGTATCCCTCTACGTCACGACATCGAAACTAATCCTTCCGGATTATGTGATGTCGGTTTTCGTGTCAACGGGTTTCGCACTAATTGAAATGGGATCGAATGCGTTCAACTACGATCGATTACAATCACGTCGCGCCCTTGAGAACATTGGGGCGGGGCTCCTCGAAAGGGCTCCACCTCCGTCGTTACTCGTAAAGGGATTAGACGGACTTTAGGAAATCGTCGTAGTCAAACGTATTTGAAACCGAATACTTGTATTAATATATATATGTACGCGGTATTATAGTGTTAATAACGAGGAAAATACATTATGTTAGAGTTAGTATTATGATACTAGTATAGTTATAATATAAATAACGCGAAAATGTAAATAGAAACAAAGTAGTAAAGGATCGAAATGGGGTTTAGGACACCCTCAACATACATGCTTGGTATAGGCCTCGGAAATAGACTCGTAAATATCGATGGGACGCCGGAGTATCGAGGATGAATGTGAGTTATGGTGTGTATATGTGTGTGTGTGTGCCGGTTTTTTGAGAGCAAAATGGCTCGGTTTTTGTTGTTGTTTTGCTTGGTTTGTAGAGTAGGATGTTTAGGTAGATTAGGGTAGAATTTGTAGGGTAAATGAGGGTTTGCAAAGGCTTTTTTCTTAAACTCTCAAAGCTGAAAAAATCTCCCTAAATGATGAGGGTTAAGGGTGTATTTATAGAGTGAGGGGAGTTGGGTGAGTTGAGTTAATTTAGGAAGGGTTGACCTTTTGATTTGATTTTGCTTTTTGAATTCTGATTTCGGCGCCATCTTCTAGAAGCTGAATTTGGCTGATTTGTGTGACGGGGTCGACCTTGACCGGGTTTTGACCCGGTCGCTAAAAGACGGGATTTATTTTTGGTGTCGGTTTTGGCCCAAATTAGTCTTATTTTGCTCGGAACGACCCACTGGGCCTGGATTTGAGGTCTGTTTTGTGAGATTATTACTCCGCTAAAAGTCCATGTTGGATATTATTGATTCCGAGCCCAAATCCGATTATACCAAGTCACGTTTGCGTCCGATCATCATCGGGTGTTTGTCGGGGACTACCATAGACACCTGGCAGTCAAAATGCGGGTGTCTACAGAGCCCCCACTCTGACTGAGGCTTGGACAAGGCGAAATTCAGAGTAGCTACCAGGCCAATCGCAGATTACGACCTGGCAGCTTTCCGGTCGGGTCGTTTATAGTCCAGTAGACTTGCGTGAAGGGCTCGCCAGCCATAAGCAGAGGGTCATACCTGTCCTGATGATGATAGCTCCGTGGGGAGTCGAACTTGCCTTTGAAGTCATAGGTGTACCCGTATGCCGACACATCACATTTTGGATGTAGCATTCCAGGAGAAACACCGACTCACGCTGGGGAGTATAGTAGTTGCACGGGACTTGCTTCTGAAGTCTTGGGTGTACCCGTATGCCGACACATGACAACTTGCATGTAGCATTCCAGGAGAAACACCGCCTTTGATGTTCCGTTGGGAAGCACTAGCTGGTACCTGAAATGTTAGATACATAGGCAGAAATAGCAGGCATAGCAGATAGCAAGATAGCACATAGGAAATGCAATTAGCATCTATAGACTGACTTGCGCTGGGGAAAATGGTTTTTCTTTGTTTTGAAATCGAAGTCCTGCAAGCAACTCTCGTGCTAGGAGATAGGTTTTCAAAATTGAAAGAGGTAGAAAAGAAATTTGCAGTTTAAATAGACTGAAATTTGACCTTGTCGAAAAGGATTTTATGAAATGGCTAAGTTTGCAAACTTTGAAGTGAAAATTTGAGGAGGGAGGTACCGACAGACTCGACTCTGGACGTGACAGGACGACGAGTTGACAGACACGACTTGGACTCTCGAGGGGTTGGACTGTGACTCGGTAGAGGGGTGGGTCACCTAAGATGACAAGACTCTTAAATTGCGCTATTCCGTAGCATAGGCGAGTGGCAACACGGTCGAACATACATCGAAATGGGAAGGATGTGTCATAGTCTGTAATGAGACTGCTTCTGCAGGACTCAGCAGTGGCAATGTTGTAGTCTAGTGTTCTTTGAATGTTTGGTTTTGGGGTACATTCCCAAAGTGGGTGTCGCATCGAGTCCCGACAGATTCTCGTCTTCGACTGAGCCGAGTACTAGGACACACTATAGAAAGGAGGCTATTTTTTGAAAGTCATTTGGATTTTGTGAATCGATGGAGGTCTTCTGCCTAAGAGAAGCCCTCAGGACGACAAAGCTAGCTGTTGAGAACATGACAGTGTCGTGACAGGAATGATGGTGCTTTTTGAATATGTGTCAATGTGGGTGGTTGTGCCTTTGTTGAAAGGCTGCCTACGTATTCACGTGTAGTGAAATCAAACCAAGCCGTAGTTCAGTGGATTGGAAGATATATTATGGTACCTAGTTTATTGAGGCTTTGTGTGTAACTAGCCATAGCGATGGTGTAGGCTAGGTGAATTCCCAATGATGTCTTGATCAAAGGGCTAGAACAGTTAGGATGTTGATCCCGTGACTGTGAGCGTTCTTCGGGGTAGCCCCCAGAGGTGGTGTGAACTATTTGGGCATGTTCTATGCCGACCGCAGGTTGAGTTCCGTGTTTGGGGTTGGTAACTGGTTTGGATGTTTTTGGAAGTGTGGAGCTAGGTCGTAAGTGGCCTTGATGATTCGAAATCTGGAGCTCGATTTTGTGGAGCTAAGGCTTCGAGGGTAAGGTATTGTAATGTGGTAGGAAAGGGGGAAGTCAAGTAAAAATGACTCGAACTTCGATCGGGGTAGGTTTAATAATGCAGGATCTGATTTCCATGTCTGGCCCTAATGGTTAGGGTGTATCCTATGGAGCTTGAATCCTCAAAATTCCGGGCTGTCTCTTACCCTAGGTCTCAGGAAGGTCTTGAAGGTTGTAATGCGGGAAGGCTAAGTGTGGTGTTAGCTGACCAGCTGATTGTTTCTCCCCTATTCGATGGTATGGGCATTGATAATTTTTGAATTGACCGTACCCCGGTCACGGGATTTTCACTTGAGTTGAACGTTGACCACGGTCATGGGTATTTGAATTTTTTTGTTTTTGTTTTTTTTGGGTCATGGCCAGCTCTTTTGTTTCGGCCTTTTGCTTTTTTTCTTTGGACTTCTGTTTTTTGTCCATTTTTTTTTCACGGCTATCCCTCCCTTTGATGTTGTGGGTGGATATGGGGGTGGGCCCATCGGTTGGATTAGGCTTGTGGAGCTAAAACTTTGTAAGGTGTAAGCCTAGTTGGTGAGTGCAACTCGCGGTGGAGTACTCTACGGTAAGCATGGTGATTTGGATCTCGGTATTGTCATCATAATTCCGAGCAGGCTTAGTGGGAGCATCGTCCCGAGTTGGGTATAGAGTCACGATGCTTCTTTTTTTTGCTTCTGGTCAGACTAACGCCTAAGGTAGGGATTGATCAGTCTTATTGGAGGGGTGTTTATTGTGGGAAATGAGCTTGCCTTCCGTCTTGAACCTAAACTAGGAGACTACCTAGATTTGTCATAGGATTCGATACTGCTCCTACTAGGGGTAGTTTTGTGGCTTTCTATACCAGACGTGAAATAGGTAAAGGAAAACATGGGTCTCAGTTCCTGCAGTCATTATAGATGTGCCTATAATAGTCACGTGCATGTGCTCACAGTGTATGATGGTGTTCATCATGTTCACGGAAACACATAAGGAAGCATATAGGAGAGATTGAAAAAGTTGATTTTATTGAATTTTGGAAAGAGGACAGAATACAGTTGACTCTGACTCTGACATCGGAATTTGAAAGAATAGAACATCCTAGACTCGGACTCAGACTCGGACTTAAATCAAATCTGGACTCTGGGATGAGGTTGTCAGTAATCTTCGGCTTCTAAGGACTCAAGTGGATGTCCAGTATAGCTTTCGGTAGAAGCTTCACCCAAATCTTCATTATGTCGAAGATCGTCTTCAATCCTACTGCCCGTTTCGGTAAGCACAGCAAAGTTTGAAATGCCGGCATACCTAAGATGGACGCGGTAGGAGGGTAGGAGGTTGTTGATGAATGCATCTACTAGTGTCTTCTCGCTGGGCTTGTCTACCAGCTTAACACTCTCAGCCCGCCAACGTTGAAGGTATTTGGTGAAACCCTCTGTTGGATCTTGGGCCATGACTTCTAAAGTCCGCATGGTAGTCTGAAGTTCAGTATTATCAGAATAGTTTTTAGCGAACTCGGTAGCTACATCTTCCCAAGTGGGGAATCTTTTTGTATTAAGCCTATAGAACCTGGCTTTTGGATATTTCCCGAGGGACGTGCCGAACAGATTAATGAACATGTCGGCTTTGACCCCCTTGATCGCCATAAACGCCTTGAAAGCCCGGAGGTGTAGTAATGTGTAGACACCCGCATTTTGCCTGCTAGTGTCTATAGCAGTTCCCGACAAAACACCCGATGATGATCGGACGTCAACGTGACTTAATATGCTCGAATACGGACTCGGAATCAATAGTATCCGACGTGGGCATTTAGCGGAGTGCAAATCTCTCAAAACCGACCTCAAATTCAGGTCCAGTGGGTCATTCCGAGTCAAATGAGACTAATTTGGGCCAAAACCGACACCAAAAATAAATCCCGTCTTTTGGCGACCGGGTCAAAACCCGGTGTAACACCCCGGCCCAATCCTAGGACCGGAAATGTTAACCGCGGTAGCTCGCCAAGCTTTGTACCGGTCCCACAGACCAACACGAGTCCTTTCCAGCGCATTTTGTCCTCACTCATGTGCATCCTGTAAACCTTCCCAGGAGGTCACCCATCCTAAGATTGCTCCCAGCTAAGCACGCTTAACTGCGGAGTTCTTTTACATGGATGACCAGAAAAGAAAGTGCACTTTGTTGATATGAGTAGTACTTCAAATCCCTTTAAGCAAAGCTCATAAATAGGACATCTTCAATCAATGTGGGGTGTTTCAATCACTCCCACTTGAAGAACGCAACGTCCTCGTTGCGCCTGGCAGCATAACCGCTGACCCAGAATCCACCCCCGCTAGGTGCCAAATGCACGGTCGCAGGGTTGCTCTGATACCATTTGTAACACCCCGGCCCAATCCTAGGACCGGAAATGTTAACCGCGGTAGCTCGCCAAGCTTTGTACCGGTCCCACAGACCAACACGAGTCCTTTCCAGCGCATTTTGTCCTCACTCATGTGCATCCTGGAAACCTTCCCAGGAGGTCACCCATCCTAAGATTGCTCCCAGCCAAGCACGCTTAACTGCGGAGTTCTTTTGCATGGATGACCAGAAAAGAAAGTGCACTTTGTTGATATGAGTAGTACTTCAAATCCCTTTAAGCAAAGCTCATAAATAGGACATCTTCAATCAATGTGGGGTGTTTCACCCGGTCAAAGACGAACCCGTCACAAAAACCAGCCAAATGCATCTTCTAGAAGCTGGCGCCCAATCCAAATTCAAAAAAGATTACAACAAACAACAATATCAATTTCATCCTAAAATAGCTCGATTTGCTTGATCCACTCGATCGAGTGGATAGACCCACTCGGTCGAGTGGAGCGTCAAAAAAGCGGACCAGATTCATTTCTGAAGGCACTCGACCGAGTGCACTAGGGCACTCGATCGAGTGACCCTAGGTCGGGGGGTGAAGCCTATAAATACCCCCTTAATCCCATTCATTTCAAAAAGCTTTTTCCATGCATTCTTGGTCTACACATTACCACCTTTCAATCTTCCACATTCATACACATTCATTTATACACAATCAACACATACACATTCAAAACTCGAGATCAAAACTCGTCAAAGACCCGAGAGCATCCTCTCCCTAACCAAACACACCCTAACTCACCCTACATATCTCGACACTCCCGCGCACACGTCGCTACTGCGAGTTCGTTTCCGAGGCCATTAAGCATGTAGGTTGAGGGTGTAATTCAATCCCGACATCTCCTTTCTCTTTTTCGATTATATATGTATATGTAATATTATTATTATTATTATTATTATTATGTAATATTACTAACCACTAACACTAACCTTTAATTTCGTGCATACTAACATTTTATTTATGTATTCTAACACTAACTTTCATTTTTGTATACTAACACTTTAATTCCGTATTCTAACATCTAACATTATTATACCGTGTATATATACATACTAGTATTTAAATCTCGGTTTCGGATGCGTTTGACTATAATTGTCGCCTAAAGTCCGTCTAATCCCTTTACGAGCAACGACGGAGGTGGAGCCCTTTCGAGGAGCCCCGCCCCAATGTACTCAAGGGCGTGACGTGATCGCGACTAATCGTAGTTGAACGTGTTCAATCCCATTTTAATTAGTGCGGCACCCGTTGACACGAAAACCGACATCACATAACCCGAAAGGGTTAGTTTCGATGTCGTGACGTAGAGGGAGGCATTCCGTTGCTAATCCAAATTTTCTAACGTAAACGTTTTCATAAAATCCCGACAACGGTATTATAATCGTACATATACACGATTATAGCACCGGAGGTCGAGTTAAATTCAAATCATGCTATATTTGTATTTAACTCGACCGACCGTCGTTTTCAACCTCAAAAAAAAATGAGACGAGTTGACACTCGTACAGGAACTACTCGACCGAGTGCATAGGCCACTCGATCGAGTAGCGTCCATCAGGCTGGGCAGACCCTTTTCGAGGGGCTACTCGACCGAGTGCATAGGCCACTCGATCGAGTAGCGTCCACAACACTGGGCAGAAACTTTTTTGAGGACACACTCGACCGAGTCAGACTATGACTCGACCGAGTGGGTCCTGTAACCCAGAAAACCGAGGGCCTTGACACACACTTTCAAGCCTCGTCCTTTTATCGACATTAGTCATCACGTGTAAAGACTATCACGTGACTATCCTATTTTCAAAACTCATGCATATCACGACACCTAAAACGATTTTGATCGACGGTCTCGCGCTATTAATTTTATGTCGACGACTCTTTAGTCGTATCCGTCATATAATTAATTTAGACTCCATTTTTCGAGATGATAAGTCGGGACAAGGCATCGAGGTTCGAGATCGGGTTAGCACCACACCTAGGTCTCGAACCTCCGTCCTTTGATTAATATGCAATATAATGCGTAATTAATTAAAGTTCGTCCATTTGCACAACTTACGGTCTAGTTTATATTTATTATATACGGGTCCGTTTCTAGTTAACACTTGCTGTTTATAATTCAATTATTCTATTTTATTGCTCGTTGTATTGTGAATTCCGGGTTGTATTCCGCCCGTGTAATTTGTAATTTGTTTACGAGTTTTCTATTCTTGATGTTTGCCATTTATTGCCTTAAATGAACATCGCATGCTAAATCACTTTGACGTGAATCAAGATGCATTAAATGACGTAGTTAACCAATAACTCACATGCTTAGCCCGAAAACGCTGTTTGCATATCATTTAATCGTTTTACTAGCGCGCTCACACGAACACGAACGATGTCTTAGTAGAGGCCGCCATGTGCGGGCGGGGTTGGGTGTCCTTAGTGGGCTTCCCAACACGTACCCTCACCCCTTACTCAGAACCTTTGGTTTCCGGATGTCCGAAACCCTTGGCGCACGAGAGTCATTCTATATACGAAAGCCGGTTTAAACGGTATCGATATTGCAATGCAAAGGGACGAGCCCAATGAACTCTGAAATCGAAGTGGGCTTACTTTGTGTATAGCCCATGACGACATAGAGTGGGCTCGTATGGTTCCGAATAACCACAAAATTCGGTGGCGACTCCAACTTTGACTTAAATTTCAACCCGAGAACAATCTCACCACGAGATTCATTCGCCTACCCAAACCCGCGCGTGGCCGCGTCGGGGTGGACCTACGTCATGTCCACAATTTGGCGACTCCGCTGGGGATACCTGATGTACCACATGTCATCGGGGTTCCCAGGGTGAGACTCGAAAAGAAATCGCTCGAATATTAGTGTGCGCGCATTAGTTTAATGATTCATGCATAACCCAAATTTTGCCCGGGCCGGTTACTTGTGACCGACGTCCCACTATACCACGGTGCATTCCTACATGGGTGCGCTAAAGACTTCGATGGCGGAACTCACCGGGGTTTTACGGCAGGTCCTAGTTCCAAATCGGCTAGGAAGTTCGTCCCGTTTCGTGAGAATGCTATCGTTGTTGGTATAGACCCTACTTTGACCGACCGAGACTTAGTGTAAAGCATACATAAGCGTCGTTATAATGCTTGTTTGACTACGTGCTACTTGGTTTCCGTGTCATTTTTTCAAAAAACCGTCATTTCAAAAAAATGCATCTTTCCAAAAATACCAAATTTTGAAAAACCCGAAATACTATCCGTTTCGGGACCCATCTTTTCAAAGTATCCAATTTTCAAAACTTGGAATGCTGCCGAAATTTAGACTTACGATTTGACTCAAAATAGCCTATTTTCTAGCCGGCATGCTGTCCATTTCAAAATTCGAATTTTCGATCCACCATTCGATTTTCGAATTTTCAAATTCCATTTCGATTTTCAAATTTCAAAATTCCATTTCGATTTTTTTTCAAATCCTCGAGATGCGATTCTCGATTTTCAAATCTCCGAGATGCCGTTTTTGATTTTCAAATCCTCGGGATCTTATTTTTGATTTTCAAATTTTTGGAAATTTATTTTCGATATTCAAATATTCAAATTTCCAAATTTTCAAAAAAAAAAAAAAAAAAAACTCGGCCCTGTCGGCATGCTGCCAATTTCAAAAGACGGGATCGCCTCCTCAATTTTCAAAACGCGAAATTACTCGCAACCATTCTAACCTTTCAAAATGCCCGATCCTATTGGCCCACTACCAATTTCAGGACCGTTCTCTCAATTTTCAAAATTCAATCATTTTTCAAAAACCTTCCTTATTATAGGACCTACCGTAATCCCTGTGTCGGGTCTTTTCATGATTTGTCGAAGGTCTTTAGCGTCGAAACTCCGTCGATCCTACATCACGGGTTTCTTCCCCATCCTAGTCCGCCTTTTCCTAAAGGCATAACCGACCAACACGAGTCATACACTCGTAAATGGAAGGTTCGTCTAAACACTCGAGTCCTAACTAGAAAGTCACACGCGATCTTTCCCTCCGACAGGACGGTCCCCACGACCTTTCCTAGGGGAATTTTGCCCGTCTTTCAATCCGTTAGTCGAGTCATCCCAATTCAAGTCCTTTAACTTAAGGGTCTACCCTAATCACAGGGTCTATCCTTATTCAAGTCAAGTCAAGGGTCTCTAGCGTCGAAACTCTGCCGATCTTACATCGCGAGTTTCTTCCCTTACCCCGTCTGCCTTTCCTCGAGGCCGAGTCAACCTTTTACAAGGCATAGCCCTGTAGCTAAAGGTTTGTGGTCCTTACATCTAAGGGTCACTGGTCCGACACTCGAGTCTTAGCAAAATCTTCAATCCCACTCGGGGGCTACCCTTTAGCAGAGCGATCAATCACGGTTGCTCTAAGGGTCAGGTCCTACACGTGTTGTCTCACGTAACCCGCTTTTGAGTCACTTAGATGCCACACCATCTGAGTCCTATTAGAGTCTTCAGTCTCACTTGGGGGCTGTCCTCCACCCGAGCATGCGACCACAGTCACCTTAAGAGGTACCTTATGTTCATCACATACCGGCGTCCTTACGATGTCTTCTTCGAGTCGTATCTATGCTATGAACACTCGAGTCTCCTAAAGGTTTAGGTCGCCACGGTTGGACCAAACACGTGACGCAGTCAAACACGGTCGCCCCATTTTCGGACTTACCCTCGTGCAGCTTGAATCTCATCGTCGAGTCCAAGCCAGGGTTGTTACCTCGTCTAGGTCAACGTTCGAGTATCCCGGTCCAAGAGTCTTTGTCGACCCGTCACCCCGGGCCATGTCTAGTTTGACTCCCTCTCTTGGATTCGCGCAAAGTCGAGTTTAGGCGAGTCGTGGCACCTGTCGTTTCCTCCAATCAAGGACCTTACCAAAAAGAAACGACCAACCAAGTATCCAAAAGTCCGAATTCGATTCGAGTCTAAGTCTGAGTCCGAGTCTAGGATATCCTACATCCTCTTTTCAAAGTCAGAGTCAGAGTCAACTGTATTCTGTCCTCTTTTCAAAATTCAATAAAATCAGCTTTTCTATCTCTCATATATGCTTTCTTATGTGTTTCCGAGAACATGATGAACACCATCATACACTGTGAGCACATGCACGTGACTATTATAGGCACATCTATAATGACTGCAGGAACTGAGACCCATGTTTTCCCTTACCTGTTCCATGTCCGGCATAGACAGCCACATAACTACCCCTAGTAGGAGCAGTATCGAATCCTATGACAAATCTAGGTAGTCTCCTAGTTTGGGTTTAAGACGGGAGGCAAGCCCATTTCCCACAATAAACACCCCTCCAATAAGACTAACCAATCCCTACCTTAGGTGTTAGTCTGACCAGAAGCAAAAAAGAAGCATCGTGACTCTATAGGCTTGATGCCAAAAATACCCAACTCGGGACGATGCTCCCACTAAGCCTGCTCGGAATTATGATGACAATACCGAGATCCAAATCACCATGCTTACCGTAGAGTACTCCACCGCGAGTTGCACTCACCAACTAGGCTTATACCTTACAAAGGTTTAGCTCCACAAGCCTAATCCAACCGATGGGCCCACCCCCATATCCACCCACAACATCAAAGGGAGGGATAGCCGAAAAAAAAACTGGACAAAAAACAGAAGTCCTAAGAAAAAAAACAAAAGGCCGAAACAAAAGAGCTGTCCATGACCAAAAAAGAACTCTCAACATCCCTCGACCAGATACGATCAATCCCTTGACTGGGACACAGTCAACTAGAGTGAAGGATCCCACGACCGGGGGCTAAGAGGTCAACCCAAAAAAAAAAAAAATTCAAATACCCATGACCATGTTTAACGGTCAACTCAAGTGAAAGCTCCTTGACCGGGGTACGGTCAATTCAAAAATTATCGATACCTATACCATCAAAAAGGGGAGAGACAATCAAGCTGGTCAGCTAACACCACACTTAGCCTTCCCACATTGCAACCCTCAAGACCTTCTCGAGTCCCAGGCTAAGAGACAGTCCGGAATTTTGAGGATTCAAGCTCCATAGGATACCCCTAACCATTAGGGCCAGACATGGAAATCAGATCCCGCATTATTAAACCTACCCCGATCGAAGTTCGAGTCATTTTTACTCGACTTCCCCCTTTCCTACCACATTACAATACCTTACCCTCGAAGCCCTAGCTCCACAAAATCGAGCTCCAGATTTCGAATCATCAAAGCCACTTGCGACCTAGCTCCACATTTCCAAAAACATCCAAACCAGTTACCAACCCCAAACACGGGAACTCAACCTGCGGTCGGCATAGAACATGCCCAAATAGTTCACACCACCTCTGGGGGCTACCCCGGAGAACGCTCACGGTCACGGGATCAACATCCTAACTGTTCTAGCCCTTTGATCAAGACATCATTGGGAATTCACCTAGCCTACACCATCGCTATGGCTAGTTACACACAAAGCCCTAATAAACTAGGCACCATAATATATCTTTCAATCCACTGAACTATGGCTTGGTTTGATTTCACTACACGTGAATACGTAGGCAGCCTTTCAACAAGGGCACAACCACCCACATTGACACAAGTTCAAAAAGCACCATCATTCCGGTCACGACATTGTCATGTTCTCAACAGTTAGCTTTGTCGTCCTGGCGGCTTCTCTTAGGCAGAAGTTCTCCATCCACCTACATAATCCAAATACTTTCAAAAAAGATAGCCTCCTTTCTATAGTGTGTCCTAGTACTCGGCTCAGTCAAAGACGAGAATCCGTCAGGGACTCGAAGCAACACCCATTTTGGGACTATACCCCAAAACCAAAGATCCAAAAAAGCACTAGACTATAGCATTGCTACTGCTAAGCCTTGTCATGCAAAAACAGTCTCATTATAGACTACTGCAATCCCCCTATTGCACATTCTTCCCATTTCGATGTTCGACCGTGTTGCCACTCGCCTAGGCTATGGAATACCGCAGCTTAAGAGTCTTGTCGTCTTAGGCGGCCCACCCCCTACCGAGTCACAATCCAACCCCTCGAGAGTCCAAGTCGTGTTTGTCAACTCGTCGTCCTGTCACGTCCAGAGTCGAGTCTGTCGGTACCTCCCTCCTCAAATTTTCACTTCAAAGTTTGCAAAACTTAGCCATTTGATAAAATCCTTTTCGACAAGGTCAAATTTCGGTCTATTTAAGCTGCAAATTTCTTTTCTACCCCTTTCAATTTTGAAAACCTATCTCCTAGCACGTGAGTTGCTTTCAGGATTTCGATTTCAAAACTAAGCAAAAATCATTTCCCCCAGCGCAAACTAGTCTATAGATGCTAACTGCATTTCCTATGTGCTATTTTGCTATATACTATGCCTGCTATTTCTGCCTATGTATCTAACATTTCAGGTGCCAGCTAGTGCTTCCCAACGGAACATCAAAGGCGGTGTTTCTCCTGAAATGCTACATGCAAGTTGTCATGTGTCAGCATACGGGTGCACCCAAGACTTCAGAAGCAAGTCCCCGCGCAACTACTTTACTCCCCAACATGAGTCAGTGTTTTGCCTATATGTTACATACAAGTTGTTATGTGTTAGCATACAGGTACACTCCAGACTTCAGAAGCAAGTCCCCGCGAAACTATTTAAATTCCCCAACGGAGTCAACTTTTCCCCGGTATGCTACATCCAAGACGTGATGTGTCGGCATACGGGTACACCTACGCCCCGAAAGGCAAGTTTTACTCCCCACGGAGCATCATCATCAGGTTAGGTACAACTCAAGGCTTCAAAAGCAAGCCCGTACAGCTCACATATTTTCCCCAGCGGAACGCCCGAGGCGGCATTTTCCCCGAAATGGTACAGGATGGGCCCACATATAGGCACGCCTAGGACTTATGCAACAAGTCTGACTCCCCGCGGAGCTATCATCATCAGGACAGGTATGACCCTCTGCTTATGGCTGGCGAGCCCTTCACGCAAGTCTACTGGACTATAAACGACCCGACCGGAAGGCTGCCAGGTCGTAATCCTCGATTGGCCTGGTAGCTACTCTGACTTTCGCCTTGTCCAAGCCTCAGTCAGAGTGGGGGCTCTGTAGACACCCGCATTTTGCCTGCTAGTGTCTATAGCAGTTCCCGACAAAACACCCGATGATGATCGGACGTCAACGTGACTTAATATGCTCGAATACGGACTCGGAATCAATAGTATCCGACGTGGGCATTTAGCGGAGTGCAAATATCTCAAAACCGACCTCAAATTCAGGTCCAGTGGGTCATTCCGAGTCAAATGAGACTAATTTGGGCCAAAACCGACACCAAAAATAAATCCCGTCTTTTGGCGACCGGGTCAAAACCCGGTCAAAGACGAACCCGTCACAAAAACCAGCCAAATGCATCTTCTAGAAGCTGGCGCCCAATCCAAATTCAAAAAAGATTACAACAAACAACAATATCAATTCCATCCTAAAATAGCTCGATTTGCTTGATCCACTCGATCGAGTGGATAGACCCACTCGGTCGAGTGGAGCGTCAAAAAAGCGAACCAGATTCATTTCTGAAGGCACTCGACCGAGTGCACTAGGGCACTCGATCGAGTGACCCTAGGTCGGGGGGTGAAGCCTATAAATACCCCCTTAACCCCATTCATTTCAAAAAGCTTTTTCCATGCATTCTTGGTCTACACATTACCACCTTTCAATCTTCCACATTCATACACATTCATTTATACACAATCAACACATACACATTCAAAACTCGAGATCAAAACTCGTCAAAGACCCGAGAGCATCCTCTCCCTAACCAAACACACCCTAACTCACCCTACATATCTCGACACTCCCGCGCACACGTCGCTACTGCGAGTTCGTTTCCGAGGCCATTAAGCATGTAGGTTGAGGGTGTAATTCAATCCCGACATCTCCTTTCTCTTTTTCGATTATATATGTATATGTAATATTATTATTATTATTATTATTATTATTATTATTATTATTATTATTATTATTATTATTATTATTATTATTATTATTACTAACCACTAACACTAACCTTTAATTTCGTGCATACTAACATTTTATTTATGTATTCTAACACTAACTTTCATTTTTGTATACTAACACTTTAATTCCGTATTCTAACATCTAACATTATTATACCGTGTATATATACATACTAGTATTTAAATCTCGGTTTCGGATGCGTTTGACTATAATTGTCGCCTAAAGTCCGTCTAATCCCTTTACGAGCAACGACGGAGGTGGAGCCCTTTCGAGGAGCCCCGCCCCAATGTACTCAAGGGCGTGACGTGATCGCGACTAATCGTAGTTGAACGTGTTCAATCCCATTTTAATTAGTGCGGCACCCGTTGACACGAAAACCGACATCACATAACCCGAAAGGGTTAGTTTCGATGTCGTGACGTAGAGGGAGGCATTCCGTTGCTAATCCAAATTTTCTAACGTAAACGTTTTCATAAAATCCCGACAACGGTATTATAATCGTACATATACACGATTATAGCACCGGAGGTCGAGTTAAATTCAAATCATGCTATATTTGTATTTAACTCGACCGACCGTCGTTTTCAACCCCAAAAAAAAACGAGACGAGTTGACACTCGTACAGGAACTACTCGACCGAGTGCATAGGCCACTCGATCGAGTATCGTCCATCAGGCTGGGTAGACCCTTTTCGAGGGGCTACTCGACCGAGTGCATAGGCCACTCGATCGAGTAGCGTCCACAACACTGGGCAGAAACTTTTTTGAGGACACACTCGACCGAGTCAGACTATGACTCGACCGAGTGGGTCCTGTAACCCAGAAAACCGAGGGCCTTGACACACACTTTCAAGCCTCGTCCTTTTATCGACATTAGTCATCACGTGTAAAGACTATCACGTGACTATCCTATTTTCAAAACTCATGCATATCACGACACCTAAAACGATTTTGATCGACGGTCTCGCGCTATTAATTTTATGTCGACGACTCTTTAGTCGTATCCGTCATATAATTAATTTAGACTCCATTTTTCGAGATGATAAGTCGGGACAAGGCATCGAGGTTCGAGATCGGGTTAGCACCACACCTAGGTCTCGAACCTCCGTCCTTTGATTAATATGCAATATAATGCGTAATTAATTAAAGTTCGTCCATTTGCACAACTTACGGTCTAGTTTATATTTATTATATACGGGTCCGTTTCTAGTTAACACTTGCTGTTTATAATTCAATTATTCTATTTCATTGCTCGTTGTATTGTGAATTCCGGGTTGTATTCCGCCCGTGTAATTTGTAATTTGTTTACGAGTTTTCTATTCTTGATGTTTGCCATTTATTGCCTTAAATGAACATCGCATGCTAAATCACTTTGACGTGAATCAAGATGCATTAAATGACGTAGTTAACCAATAACTCACATGCTTAGCCCGAAAACGCTGTTTGCATATCATTTAATCGTTTTACTAGCGCGCTCACACGAACACGAACGATGTCTTAGTAGAGGCCGCCATGTGCGGGCGGGGTTGGGTGTCCTTAGTGGGCTTCCCAACACGTACCCTCACCCCTTACTCAGAACCTTTGGTTTCCGGATGTCCGAAACCCTTGGCGCACGAGAGTCATTCTATATATGAAAGCCGGTTTAAACGGTATCGATATTGCAATGCAAAGGGACGAGCCCAATGAACTCTGAAATCGAAGTGGGCTTACTTTGTGTATAGCCCATGACGACATAGAGTGGGCTCGTATGGTTCCGAATAACCACAAAATTCGGTGGCGACTCCAACTTTGACTTAAATTTCAACCCGAGAACAATCTCACCACGAGATTCATTCGCCTACCCAAACCCGCGCGTGGCCGCGTCGGGGTGGACCTACGTCATGTCCACATAATGGATCCTCCGTCCCTTCGAATATGGGTAACCCTTCTAGATTGAGGTCTGTTGGTAGTTTCTCACTAATGGGTGTATAGTCTCGGGAGTTTTCAACTCGGATGTTGTTCTCTTGGGAGGCATGGAACTGTTGTTCGAGCTCACGCACCGTGCTGATCAGTTCGGCAAATGGCCCAGTATTTACCGACCCGTAATTGAAGTCTTGTTCTTCAACGACAGTTAGACGAGCATCCAAGGCCTCTTGGTCGGCTCTTATGAACCCTAGTTGGGTCTCAAACATGGCCTGCTTACTAGCCATGGTTTCTAGCAAAGCCTCCAGTTTATTAATGGTGTTTTCCATATCCCTATTCCCGGTTGTGGATGCCATCCTCTGCGAGAATACCCACGTAATCAGAAATGTTGCTTCGGAACTTGAATACACCAAGGCATAGGAAATAGCGCGGAAGGAGAGACAACTCTGGTTTGACTCGGGTTAGACTCTCCTAAGACAAATAAGTAGGGTACCATTCTCGGAGTGATTGTGATTAATCGCCCCGTCGGAGAATAGCCCCCAAGTGAGACCAAGGACTCTTGTAGGACTCAGATGGTGTGACATCTAAGTGACTCAAAAGCGGGGTACGTGAGGCAACACATGTAAGACATGACCCTTAGAGCAACCGTGATTGATCGCTCTGCTGAAGGGTAGACCCCGAGCAAGATTGAAGGTTTTGTTAAGACTCGAGTGTCGGACGAGTGACCCTTAGATGTAAGGATCACAAACCTTTAGCTACAGGGCTATGCCTTGTAAAAGGTTGACTCGGCCTCGAGAAAAGGCAGACGGGGTAAGGGAAGAAACTCGCGATGTAAGATCGGCCGAGTTTCGACGCTAGAGACCCTTGACTTGACTTGAATAAGGATAGACCCTGTGATTAGGGTAGACCCTAAAGTTAAAGGACTTGAATTGGGATGACTCGACTAACGGATTGAAAGACGGGCAAAATTCCCCTAGGAAAGGTCGTGGGGACCGTCCTGTCGGAGGGAAAGATCGCGTGTGACTTTCTAGTTAGGACTCGAGTGTTCAGACGAACCTTCCATTTACGAGTGTATGACTCGTGTTGGTCGGTTATGCCTTTAGGAAAAGGCGGACTAGGATGGGGAAAAAACCCGTGATGTAGTATCGACGGAGTTTCGACGCTAAAGACCTTCGACAAATCATGAAAAGACCCGACACACGGATTACGGTAGGTCCTATAATAAGGAAGGTTTTTGAAAAATGATTGAATTTTGAAATTTGAGAGAACGGTCCTGAAATTGGTAGTGGGCCAATAGGATCGGGCATTTTGAAAGGTTAGAATGGCTGCGAGTAAATTCGCATTTTGAAAAAAGAAAATGGGAGACAGTCCCGTCTTTTGAAATTGGCAGCATGCCAACAAGACCGAGTTTTTTTTGATAAGTTGATTTTTTGGAATTTTGAAAATTTGAATATCGAAAATAAATTTCCGAAAATTTGAAAATCGAAAATAAGATCCCAAAGATTTGAAAATCGAAAACGGCATCTCGGAGATTTGAAAATCGAGAATCGCATCTCGAGGATTTGAAAAAAAATCAAAATGGAATTTTGGAATTTGAAAATCGAAATGGAATTTGAAAACTCGAAAATCGAATGGTGGATCGGAAATTCGAATTTTGAAATGGACAGCATGCCGGCTGGAAAATAGGCAATTTTTGAGTCAAATCACCAGTCCAAATTTCGGCAGCATTCCGAGTTTTGAAAATTGGATATTTTTGAAAGATGCATTTTTGAAATGACGGTTTTTGAAAAAAAAATGACACGGAAACCAAGTAGCACGTTGTCAAACAAGCATTATAACGACGCTTATGTATGTTTTACGCTAAGTCTCGGTCGGTCAAAATAGGGTCTATACCAACAACGATGGCTTTCTCGTGTGATGGACGGACTCCCTAAGCCGAGTTGGTCTTAGGACATGCCGCGAAACCGAGACGAGTTCCACCATCGATGTCTTTAGCGCACCCATGTAGGAATGCACCGTGGTATAGTGGGACGTCGGTCACAAGTAACCGGCCCGGGCAAAATTTAGGTTATGCATGAATCATTAAACTAATGCGCCTACATTAATATTCGAACGATTTCTCTTCGAGTCTCACCCTAGGAACCCCGATGACATGTGGTACATCAGGTATCCCCAGCGGAGTCGCCAAATTGTGGACATGACGTAGGTCCACCCCGACGCGGCCACGCACGGGTTTGGGTAGGCGAATGAATCTCGTGGTGAGATTGTTCTCGGGTTCGAAATTTAAGTCAAAATGGAGTCGCCACCGAATTTTCTGGTTATTCGGAACCATACGAGCCCACTCTATGTCGTCATGGGCTATACACAAAGTAAGCCCACTTCGATTTCAGAGTTCATGGGGCTCGTCCCTTTGCATTATTATACCGATACCGTTTACACCGGCTTTCGTATATAAAATGACTCTCGTGCGCCAATGGTTTCGGGCATCCGGAAACCAAGGTTCTGAGTAAGGGGTGAGGGTACGTGTTGGGAAGCCCACTAAGGACACCCAACCCCGCCCGCACATGGCGGCCTCTACTAAGACACCGTTCGTGTTCGTGTACGCGCGTTAGTAAAATGATAAAATGATATGCAAACAACGTTTTCGGGCTAAGCATGTGAATTATATATGAATTACGTCATTTAATGCATTTAATTATGGTCGAAGTGATTTAGCATGCGAGGTTCATTTATAAAGCGATAAGCAAGTAAATAAACGAAACTCGAAAATAAGTAACGTACAAGTTACACGGGCGGAAATACAACCCGGAATTCACAATACAACAATTATTATAACGATTAAATGAAATAATAAACTAAATAAGAAAAGCGAGAAATAAAATACACGACTCGACAAAGACCCGTATATAATAAATGTTCGCTAGATCGTGAATTAGTTAGACGGACGAACATTAATTAATAACGCATTATATTGCGTATTAATCAAAGGACGAAGGTTCGAGACATAGGCGTGAATCTAACCCGATCTCGATCCTTGATGTCTTGTCCCGACTTATCACCTCGAAAAATGGAGTCTAAATTAATTATGTGTCGGATACGACTAAAGAGTCGTCGACACAAAAATTAATAGTGTGAGACCGTCGATCAAAGTCGTTTTGAGTGTCGTGATGTAGTTTTAGAAAAATGGGTTCACGTGATGGTCTTTACACGCGTTGACAAAAAAGTCGTAAAGAAAAGACGAGTCTCAAAATATGGACATATGTCGCGAAGGTCGCATATTAATGTAAGGACCGGAAAGGGTAGAAAGTCGAGAAAAATGAAAAAGTGAGTTCGGCCAAACAGGCCTGCCCGCGAGTCGCATGGCCGGTCGCGCGACTCGCGCGTGGGTCTGGTCGGGCGTTTTTATTTGTCGAAAACTCGTCAATTTTTATAATCACGTGCCAATGCGGATTTATTTACTCGATTTATGTTTTTTATAAATTAAGAATTTTGAATTAGTGACGAGATTGTATCCCTCTACGTCACGACATCGAAACTAATCCTTCCGGATTATGTGATGTCGGTTTTCGTGTCAACGGGTTTCGCACTAATTGAAATGGGATCGAATGCGTTCAACTACGATCGATTACAATCACGTCGCGCCCTTGAGAACATTGGGGCGGGGCTCCTCGAAAGGGCTCCACCTCCGTCGTTACTCGTAAAGGGATTAGACGGACTTTAGGAAATCGTCGTAGTCAAACGTCTTTGAAACCGAATACTTGTATTAATATATATATGTACGCGGTATTATAGTGTTAATAACGAGGAAAATAAAGTTAGTATGCGAGAAATAAAATGTTAGTATTATGTTAGAGTTAGTATTATGATACTAGTATAGTTATAATATAAATAACGCGAAAATGTAAATAGAAACAAAGTAGTAAAGGATCGAAATGGGGTTTAGGACACCCTCAACATACATGCTTGGTATAGGCCTCGGAAATAGACTCGTAAATAGCGATGGGACGCCGGAGTATCGAGGATGAATGTGAGTTATGGTGTGTATATGTGTGTGTGTGTGTGTGCCGGTTTTTTGAGAGCAAAATGGCTCGGTTTTTGTTGTTGTTTTGCTTGGTTTGTAGAGTAGGATGTTTAGGTAGATTAGGGTAGAATTTGTAGGGTAAATGAGGGTTTGCAAAGGCTTTTTTCTTAAACTCTCAAAGCTGAAAAAATCTCCCTAAATGATGAGGGTTAAGGGTGTATTTATAGAGTGAGGGGAGTTGGGTGAGTTGAGTTAATTTAGGAAGGGTTGACCTTTTGATTTGATTTTGCTTTTTGAATTCTGATTTCGGCGCCATCTTCTAGAAGCTGAATTTGGCTGATTTGTGTGACGGGTTCGTCCTTGACCGGGTTTTGACCCGGTCGCTAAAAGACGGGATTTATTTTTGGTGTCGGTTTTGGCCCAATTAGTCTTATTTTGCTCGGAACGACCCACTGGGCCTGGATTTGAGGTCTGTTTTGTGAGATTATTACTCCGCTAAAAGTCCATGTCGGATATTATTGATTCCGAGCCCAAATCCGATTATACCAAGTCACGTTTGCGTCCGATCATCATCGGGTGTTTGTCGGGGACTACCATAGACACCTGGCAGTCAAAATGCGGGTGTCTACAATTCTTCTACTTTACCATCTTCCCTTTTGAGATTCTTTGGTTAGACCGAATTTTGTCTTAGTGAACCTTTTGGAAGCTATAAATGTTTGAGGTTTAGGTAACTCCATGTTACCTATGGTTTGGGGATTGTGAGTTATACCAATTTAACCCAGACAAGTAAGCTTTTTGAGGTTTGATTTGAATGGTATTAGTTAATTAATGGAATTAGGATTATGCCATAAGTGTTGACCTTGGGTTATAAGTTACCAGATTATATGGAGCACTTAAAGTCGAATATGCTTTGGATGGTGGGAATGAAGTATATTCTGTCTGATGGATACCTAATACCCAACTTAGAACCGAGTTAAGTGTTAATAATAATATTACTTGGGATTCCTACCTAATGTTGACTTAATGGACTAATCGTGGAATTTTGGGATCATAAATCATTATTTAAGTTTTAGCCTGAGTGTTGTGGTACCATTTTAGGTCCTTGTTAATGCATGTTATACTCCCTCCGTCCCAATGAATTCTTTGCATATTCCATAATGGGACGTCTCAATGAATTGTTTGCCTTTCTATTTTAAGAATATTTTTTATATGCAATTTGACCATTTTCATGAGTTTTGCTCCACATGTTACTTCCTCCTTGGATCCCTTACCCTTGGCGCCAAAAGGAAAGGCAAACAATTCATTGGAACGGAGGGAGTAGAAAATTTTGGCTGACATAGATAAACCCTTGTTCCTTATGGATTAGATCGAGATGTAAGGCTGTAACCTACGAATTTTGGAGTTGATTGACCTAAATTTGGACAGATCATTATTAGCCTTGAAGAATAAAACATATTGCACAATTAAAGGTTGAATTTATTGTGTTGTTTTGAGGAATACTTAATGCCAATCATCTTGATGGATTGATAGTTCTTGACCCTTAGACCACGAGATTGTGGCTTCGTTGAGTTAACAAATATTTTAGTGGCTTCGCTGTTGCGATATGGAATTTGACGGAATTCTCAGAAGCCTTAGTCGAATGACGTGTTTGCAAAAGTGAGTATTTGTCGTTACATGTTAGGCTAAGTGTGTTTAAGGTTTGGCGTACTTTCCTAACCTCTGTCTATTGATGATATTAAGAATATGTTGATGATCATTTTTGAAGTTATCGTGTCTGAACATTGCTAATTGGTGGATTTTGTTTAGTGGTCCTTACTCGAGAAATTTGAAGTATACCTCGAGTTCCGACCTTATGAGCTTTGAATTTATGAGCCTTAGCGATTACGAGTTTAGGTATGTTTTGATAACCGTTGGAATCTTAACTAATGGATCTGTCTAAATAATTTGTGGATTCTTACCGTACTAATTGAAACATTATATAAATATTTAAGACTTTATTTTGGGGGTTGTGGTAGTTGATAATTTTGGAGGTAGTAGATTGAGTAAGACCACCCAGAACCGAATTGGACTTAGCGTTACTTGATGGGAATTAGGAACCCGTGTTTGTGGGAGTCGTGCTAGGAATCTCGAGATGGTTAATTTCTTCTATAATCCTTGAGAGCTCTTTTCGACTTTCAACTCTGTCTTCCTTTATGCTTCTCTTGTATTCTGTTACGGCAACTCCTGCCAATCCCTTTGACCTTTATCGATTTTGAAAACTCTTATTTTAATTTATTGTTTATCCTTGTTGTATTTATCCGTTGGCCATTGTTTTCGAACTCACTATTTTATAAAAAGTTCGACTAGTCTAAAAAAAAGGAAATACCGTAAAATTTTAACATTTTGAGTTATAATTTCTAATTGTGGAACTCTCCGCTTTATAAAAAGTTTGACTAACTTGAACTTTTCAGATATCGTAAAATTTAACATTTTTGAATTATAATTTAAGAACTTTATATTTCACTTTTGTTTTATCTTTGGTTGATATTTATATTTAGTTTTGTTTAAAAATGTCTTAATAATTTATTTTAAATTATTTCAATTTTTCATTTTCAAGCAATCGAAATTTTTTGAAGACTTTCATATTTCCAAATACTTCAATTTTTATAGGATTATTATGTAAAACGTTATAACATTGTTGAAATTATTTTGTATGTTCAAGTTTGATAACATTTTTGAAAGCTTTCATAATTACTTTCATAACATTTTCGAAATTTTAACGTTTTGAAATTAGTTTTCGTTTTATTGTGTAGGTGGACTTTTGAACTTTTTTAATTAAAAAAAAAACGTCTAACAGCTGATTCGATTTTGTACTAACAAGAAAATTTGATTTCTCCAAACTAAATTTTGTTTCATCTTAAAAAAGAAATAAACATTATCGAATTTCTTAATCAAATTGTTTTACTTTTGTTTTGTAAATGTTTGGTTACCCAATTTTCTTCGAGTTTGTTTACAAATGTTATTTGGCGTCGTTATTTTAACAAATAAATTTACTTTACGATTTCATTAATTTAGAAGATTAGACTTTTAGGTATCTTAGCCGAATTTCTCTTGGATTAAATATTTGCATTCGATTTCGTATCACTTGGAAGGTTGTAAAATTTTTCTTTTAAAGCAAATTCTTATGCGAAATTTATATATCCTCGTCTTTTCGACTGGGGTAATCTTGACTCCTTTCTGCTTATTCTTAGTTTCGAGTACGAAACTTTCTTTTAGTGGGGAGGATTGTAACACCCGCTAATTTTCTAGGCGTTGTTATCTATTCCGTTATGACTCCGTCATGACTCTGTGATTTTTCTGCCTTCAATTTCCTTCATTTTCAAGCTTCATAATATTTTCGAGTCAAATAGTATTTATTTTCATTAAAATATTTTAAATATTTTATTTTCCTATAATAAATCTATTTATTAAATTTTCGTCGCAAACTATTTATTTAATTCACGAAGAATCCCGTTTTTATACGAACTATCATTTTAAGCTTGTATTTGGGTTATTTATTTTTTATAAGGGCCCAAATACGTTTATATAATATTTCTAACTAAGAAAATATTTTTATTTATGAAAATCTATCATTTAATGATTTTATTACGAAGTTTCGTAATTAATTTATTTCTAAACGCGAAGTTTACCCGATTGGTTCCAAATACCATTAATAATTTTACGAACTTCCTTTTTATCAACTTATGACTTATTTTGGACTCACCTTGAGTCATTTGGACCGTGGCACCCTTGTCACACACTACCATTACATTTTTTTTAAATACCATTTTATTTCATAACAAATGTTTTATGGTTGAGATATTTTCTCTTCCAATTAATATGTTGACTCACCAACTCTTTCTTTCCCTTCACTTGCACATGTATTTGAATGTAATTATGCACTTAGTTTTCTCCTCCAATTAGTGCATTAACCATCCATTTCTCTCATTCATTTTCTTACTTTTAATCTAGCTTTTATTCAAGGCAAAATACTCCATCTTTTGCTCTCCATATTCTAGTGAAACATCCTCAAACTAACAGCCATTTTCCAGGCAAAAACCGTGTTCATCCTTCATCTTTCGTCTCCCATTTTTCTCTTTTGTCGTTCCTCGTTTTGTCTCCTTCGTTAAGATATTAATCGATTTCTTTTTCGATCGTTATACAGCTTGATTTTTCAGCCATTTTATGGTATTTTCATACCATGGATTTTATTATTTTGTAGGCTTCCGAGATTATCCCGCAGAAGACGAGTATATTATCGATTCGGATCTAGATTAAGGTAACGTAGATGTTACTCGGTATTGCATGATTTTATTTGTATAATTTCATGTATATAGTTACAATTTTATTTTTGACAATATATGTATGTCATATAATCTGGAAAAATTTTAAAAGTTGAAAATTTGCATGTTTCTGTATTTTTATCGCTTTTACGAGATTAACGATTAAATTGTCATATTAATTTGTAAAATTGTAATATTCGGCCTAAAATTCTAATATTTGAATATATTCTTTTAAAATGAGTTTTTTGATGATTTTTGATAATTTTTTATTTTTCTCACATTTTAGTTCTCGATTATTGAATTATTACCGTTTACGGACAAAGACGATTAAAAGCCGATTTTTAGTTCTAGTACTTAAACATTTTATTTTAATATGAAATTTTACGTGGGAAATATTTCTGATGAAAAAGAATTTTATGATTTTTTCATAAATTTTTCGAATTTGTTAAGTGGGTGAATTAATTAATCACTTTAAATCATCGTTTATCATTAAAACCGTGTTTGTCGTTTAATTTTTGATTTCTGATCTTTTGTTTAAATCTGAAAAAAAAATTATGATTCTGATGATTTCGTAATAAAATGTAATTTTATGATTTTAGTGCTTTAATAAAATGTTAGGAAGGATAAGTTTTATTAATGGAATCGTTAATTGTGGAAACGGGTTTTAAAGACGGTTTTAACGGAATTTATTAAATCTTGAATTTTTGGAAATCTATAAAAGTAGTAGTTTCTGGAAAATCATGATTTTTAAGTTGAATAATAATTTTGGATATTAATACCTAAATCATTTTGTAATTACCATCTTTATTAATCGTTATTGTCGAGATTAGACGATTAACGAGAAAACTCTTTAAAAACCGAGTTTAAGAATTCTGAAAAACAAAATTCCGCACAGAATGTCCAAAAATGTATTTGAGCTATTTTACGTAATTTTTTTACTATTTATCGAAGTCTTTAATTAATAGTATTGATTTTTGGACAAAATTACGATTTATCGTTAAAATGTTCCGTTCCACCTAAATGAAGTGTTTTTCCAGCAATTTTGAAAATACTTGAATCTGAAACTTCGAGAGTTAAGTCACCCATTATCATATTCAAAATTTGTTTAATGGTTTAATTAGATAAAAGACGTTAAATGATTTAATTTTACATTTGCCGTAAAATCCTATTTGTATTCGTATTGTCGAAACTAATAATAATTGGGGAATTTTAGTTTTATAAATTTTAGAAACACCCTAATTAGTAGTACTAAAGGGTTTAAGACATTTTTAATTATTTTATAAATACTTGTATGGTTTTTCAATAATTTCATAAACTCAAATTTTCTCACTTTAACAATTAATATCGTTAAGGCCGAAAGTATTAGTTCTATAAATCTATATCGTTTACTAAAAATGTTTTATTAGTATAAACTAATATTTTTGCTATTTTGATAGGATGCTATTTTTAGTAAACTTTCTAAAAATAGAAGTTTCCTAAAATATAAGGTTTCCTCTTTTGGAAGGAGATCCTTTTTCCCTTTTGTTCTCTTATTATTATAATGATTATATCTTTTGAATATCGATAATGGCTTGTTTTAGAGTTATGGAATAAGGACAAGTGTGGGTTTAGAGTAATACAGTCTGGGATGTACGTTTTTGCCATCAGCTATAAAGCCGGTGTGCCTAATTGGGGCACATTTGGTCGTTGAATTGGGCGTATTTCTCCCAGGACAGTGTATGTTTTGAACTTAAGCTAGATATCGCATCGTGTTAGTCGCCGTCAGCTGATCTAGACATATTTGTTGTCTAGGAGGGGTGTGCACTACTTAAACCAGGACCTCGCTGCACGCAGTCCTGTTATAGTTGAGTTGCCTAGTTAGAAACTGGATTCTGTTATGAGTTAAGTCTACAGTTCTCGAAGCTAGTTTCTAGTATTATCCTAGTGAAAGTCTAGATTCTACACTAATCTTATCCATAATGCCATTTTGAATATTTTTATTATTATTGATACAATTTGGTTTGCAGGTTGGCAAATATTTTATGTTTTCTCCGGAAAACCCATTTTTATTATATTATTTCGATACGTGATGTTTTTCACTGAAATCTTATTTTTATTATAATGTTTTAATGTTTTCCGTTCTTTTACTATTTTTCTATAATAGTAATTACAGTTTTAAAATCATGTTTTACGGCTGGGAGAACGTTGACGTTGCTCCCCACTGATTCTGGCTGTTATGTTTTTACATGGCAGGTATATGTGTCTCCTTTCGGGTGGGCTAGCGAGCAGTTATGGATCCTGCTTGTTTTAATGAGATCATTGTATTATGGATTGTTAAAACCCTTTTATGGATTTTATTTTAGTTTTTTTTGAGCAAATTTTTATTTTATGGCTTATGTATTGTCTTACCATTTTTATTTAATCAAGACATAGCTACAGTGTGTTACAATCTCTCTTCTACAGTGTTTCCGCCACTGTATTGCGTTAGAATTTCTAGGGGATTACATAGGAGACAAATTTCGTAACGATAAGTTGACTGACCCACGAATCGGATCAAAACGAGTTAATAAAATTAATAAATAATCGGGCCGTCAAATAAAATGAATAAATAAATTATTCGAGACGAAATGAAGTTTATAGAAATAAATAATTAGACGATGAAATAGTATTTTCCGATAAATAAAAAATCTTCGATAAAGTGAATTACATTGATTTCTCGAGGAAAGGCAAAAGATGTTTTTACGAAACTTAAAATAAATGAGCTTCGTGCCGAAAATAGAAATTCGAGCTAAAATAAAAAATAAATAAAAAGAAATTAGAATTTAAATTGCCAAAATAGACTCTCGATAAGAATTAAAATAAATATATAAAATAAATCGAAACAAAAATAAAAATATGTTTTAAATATAAGAAGAGTTTCCGAGACAAATAGAATTTTAGGAGTTTGAAACGATTAAACAATAAATTCGTTTTATAATAATTTTAAGAATTACGAGTTCAATCGTAAAAATAAAAATAGGAACAAAATTTTAATTTAATTTAATTTATACAGGGTTTTACAATTCACCTTTCCATTCTACGTCTTTATGGCGTAACTGCAGCTTGCTCCTGTCACTCGTCAATTCGACAATCTTGTGGTGTCTTCAGCCTTGAAGATAGTGTGAAGGTTGAACCTCGTGTATATTATATTGTTCTATTCAAGCATACTTTAGGTTCTCGACAATGTTCTCTTCTCTCATCTCTTATATACTAATTGAGAAACCAATATAGAAGTTCTTCGACACATGTCGCAACGTGATGCAAAATTTTCCCGCTCAAACGATTGTCGATTAATTTAGAAAACTACTAAAGTATTGAATAATTCAACCCATGATTTAGGAATAATTTGTCATAAATTTTATGATAGAAATTAGCCAACATATTGTGGACGTCCACCCGCACCGCCAAGAGCCCCGCGGATGCCCACGCGGGATCGACCCGGTTTTCAACGTGTGGCGGCGGCCACCCACGCGGCCCCCTCCCTGTCGGGGGCCAGTCCGATCTCGCATACGGGGCGAAGTGTCGGACCTCGATTTGGATGACGATCCGGACTTGTACTAGATGGGTGCGGGAACCCGTGTTTCCGTTTGGGAATCGATCGAGTCGTAGTTGTAAATTCTTAAAGGCCGATTTGTTTAGTAAGGTGACCATTTAAGTGAACTGAATTCGTTGCCGATTTGTGGAGTCGCCACCGAGTCAATAATGGGGACTCGGAAACCGTTCAAGTCAACTTTGATCCCTTGCCGGCTCAAAGTTGAGTGGCACGGGACCTAAAGATAAAGACTTGTACCCTTAAGCACTCCATGCCTGGAATGACTCTCATTGCCAATGGTTTCGAAAATCCGGAAACCGTCGATTTTGAGTAAGGGGTGAGGGTACGTATTGGGAAGCCAACATCCGATAGATCTCAACACCCAATCCCGCCCGCACTATAGCGGCCTCTACTAATCAATCGATGGGCTGATAACCTAGTTCTTTTGTTGTGGTGAAAATGCTGTAACATCCGTTGTTTTAACACTATGCCTTTTGCTATGTCGGTTGTTTTAAGGACAGGTAAGCTTTGTCAAAGTAATTGTGTTTACATTCTTTGCATGCGATTTCACGTGACAAGCAGGCCGTGAAAAGATGCACGTAGGAGAGTAGAGAGTACTATACGTATTAGCAAATCAGTTTTAACACGATAATACAGATATTAGTCATTCTCGTGGTATACCTTACCTGGTATTCTGCTTAAGATGTGTCGGTTCGGTATTAATAGAGATGCGTCGAACCATTGATGGCGAGCACCAGGACTAATGCGGAACCCGACCATCGCTTTGTTCAATTTTAGTTATATTACGTTTTGAGTTCCGTGTTAGGTGATTTAGCATGCGATTATAAGGTCATAAAAGCAACAAATCATACGAAAAACTGTAAATGCGAATGTAAGTAAATCACATAGTGAGGAGTTACACCCTCAGAGTATACACTAAATGGGACACAATGCATAGAAAGTTTGAGAACGGATCTTGGAATTACTCGGGTCTATTTAGTGTGTTTTAGTATTTGCGGTTGAAGTTGGGACGTTACGTATTTTAGTAGATGTTTGTGGGCCTAGTGCTCACATCTAGTGTTGTCGTAGTGCATAATAAAAGAAAGTACGAATATGGAAAGTTTTGTTTAGGTGGCAACCTAGTGACGACTCGACTTCAATAGGCGGATCCTCCTAGATTGACCAGTGACTTTGGCAGAGCTCCGTTACCGTTGACCCCTCCTGTGACTACTCCGGCAGAGCTTCGTTGCTATGGACTGATTCTGCGACTAATCCGGCAGAACTTCGTTTCTAGACTTGAGCTAGTCGAACACAGGCACCTCGGTATCGAGTAGGGGTGCTCGAAGGTGAGGAGTAGCGTCGATGTCACTTTATCGAAACTACGATCGAGTGGATCTTTTACCTCGGGTGTCGGAGTGCGAGCCCTTAGCAAGAGAAAAGAGAGGGAAGAACGACTTGTGTAGAAGTAGGCACGAACTCGTGATTGTGTCGAATGAATGAGGTGTGGGGGGGTATTTATAGGTGTTTTCGGTCCTCGTCACCCATATGGACGCCCGGGTTCGTGCGGCTCGGTCTTCAGGCGCCCGGTGTGGGGCAGTTCAGTCTTCAGGCGCGTGAGCTGGAGCAGTCGAAGTTTTAAAGATCCGATATCAAAACTTTCCAAAACGGAGAAGATGCATATCCTAGGTTATCTTGGAGGTTAAGTCTTCTCTATAACCCTAGCATGTCGAGTGCCAGGTGGGCTTCGGGCGCGCGTCCCGAGGTTCGCTCGGCCCGAAGCGTTGACTCGGGTTTGACTTTTCATATTTGGGACCGATTCGGGGGCCCGGTGTCGGAATTGACTATAATTAGTGTCGAAGCGACCGTAATGACACGACTAAGACTCCCTTTATGTTAATTTAATCGTTCCGAGTAATTATTTGGTCCGTTCTATAGAAAAACTATCTAAAACACTAAGAACCCGCGTCGCGTTGCAGTCCTATCGTCATCGGGTGTTTGTTGGGCACTTCTGCAGCCACCAGGTCCAAATCTGGGTGTCCACAGAAGCCCCCACTTTGACTGAGGCTTGGAAAAGGCGAAAGTCAAAATATAGCCGCCCAGGTCAATCGAAGATTACGACCTGGTGGCTGTCCGGTCGGGTCATTTTAAGTCCGTTAGACTGTGCGTTAAGGCTCGCCAACCAAGGTTTATAAGTCATACCTAACGTCTTCGCTTGCGGTTGCTTGCTTGGGCCTGGGCCGTTGCTTGTTATCTTGTTCTTGATTCTTCGTGCGCGCGCGCTTTGTCTTCTTCGGTTTATTTAAGGTTTTGTTTAATTTTAAGCGCTTTTATGTGTTAGGTGTAAATATATTTGCTTTTACTTGGGATGCTTATGAACCCTTGATGACATAGAACGTTCGAGGGCGTTAGTCTTCACTCGAGCGGTCGTCTTTGGGATGCTTATGATCCCTAGGACAAGGTAAAATGACATAAAACTACCTGAGGGCGTCGGTCTCCACTCCGATTGCTGTCTTCCGGGATGCCTCTGACCCCTGGGACAAGATAAAATGATATAAAACTATTCGAGGGCGTCAGTCTCCACTTGAATAGCTGTCTTCCGGGATGCCTCTGACCCCTGGGACAAGATAAAATGATATAAAACTATTTGAGGGCGTCACTCTCTACTCGAATAGTTGCCTTTCGGGATGCCTCTGACCCCTAGGACAAAAATCGTTGTGCCTCCGGGATAACTCTGACCCTCGGGCAAAATTGTTGTGCTGTGCCTCCGGGATCTTAGATCCCTCGGGCAAAATTGTTGTCCCTCCGGGATCTTAGATCCCTCGGGCAAGATTGATGTTGCTGTGCCTTTGGGAACTTAGATCCTTCAGGCAAAATTGTTGTTGTTCATTTGTTTTGGTTAAGTTGCTTTTGTTTTGTGGATTTGTCTTATTTTGTTCCGGTTTGTTCTTGCTGTTTTAGTAGTTTCGAACCTTTTGCTTAAGTATTTATTGGTGTCTTAGTTTTGATTTGATCCCTCGTGGGTGGTTGCATTAAGTTAGATTTATCCCTCCCGGGTGGCTGCGTTACGTTAGATTTATCCCTCTCGGGTGGCTACGTTGGATTTATCCCTCTCGGGTGGCTACGTTAGATTTATCCCTCTCGGGTGGCTACGTTGGATTTATCTCTCTCGGGTGGCTACGTTCGATTTATCCCTCTCGGGTGGCTACGTTCGATTTATCCCTCTCGGGTGGCTACGTCAAATTTATCCCTCTCGGGTGGCTCGGATTTATCCCTCTCGGGTGGCTGTGTCGGATTTATCTCTCTCGGGAGGCTGCGTCGGATTTATCCCTCTCGGGTGGCTGCGTCGGATTTATCCCTCTCGGGTGGCTACGTTGGATTTATCCCTCTCGGGTGGCTACGTTGGTGATGGTAGGGTTTTGCCGTGGGTCCCCACCGTCAAGTAGAGTCCAACTAATCCTAACGGTAGCTAGGGTAAGTCGGGTCGTGTCCACGGAGACGGTTATGGGTGTCTAGACTAGGTCCACCTACAAACAAGGCTAAGTCACACAAACAAACACAAAGATGATGAGAATTGACAAACTATGATGGTTGGAAGAGATGAAAGTGGACTAACAATGAACTAGAAATAAGATGAACTAATAGAAACAACTAAGATCAACTAAGCAAGTAAGCTAGAGAAGGTGATCGACTAAAGAGGTAGAGAGATCAAATATGGGAAGGAGTAGGGTTAGGTCGGGTTCATAAGTATAGTAGGATGGTTGGGTAATCAAAGGTGTAGGTGCCACTTAGTTACTAAGGTCGGTTTGCGCTCTCGCGCCAAAGCCAAAGTCCGCACTCTCGTGTCTAAGACTAGACCCGAACATTCATGCTAGATACTACTCAAAACACAAACATTCAACCAAAAATCGAATACACCATGAGAAGATAAGAACAAGTATGAGAAGCATTGGCCACTACTACCCACACAAGCAATACCACAAACACATAGTGTGCCCAATAAGTGACTAGCAACAAAGGAGTCACCTTTACCCACAATTAAACCCTAATCACCCATAATCCACACTTAGTCCTCCTACTAACCCCACAAGGAATCTACTCACTCATAATGAAATCAAAACTAAGACTAACAAGAGGAATAGACACAATAATCAAAACATCCATAATGAACAAACAAGACAATGAACAATATGTAAAGATTCAAACTCCAAGGTTGTAATGAACAAACAATAAACAAAGAACAAGAGAAAAGAGATTATACCAACTACAAGAGGATGAAAAAGATGAGAAATTGAATTAATAAGAAACCCAAACAAATCTCCAAGGTTGTCAAGCTTGGAAGAGTCTTCAAGAATCTCCTTAATACAAGACTAATTACTAGATAAAACAAAGATTAACTAAAGATTAAGAGAAGATTAAACTAATGAGAGGAACACTAAATCTAGGGTTTGAATGTTGTAGAGAGGCCTAAGAGAGTCTAGGGTAATGTAAGATACTTAAACAATAAAAGGGAGAAGTATTTATAAGGTTACAAAAGTGAAGGGGAATGAAAAGAAGAGGCGCGGCTACAGCAGGCCCTTCCCGCCCGGGACGAAATGGTCCCGCCCGGGACGAAATGGTCCCGCCCGGGACGAGAGCCTTCTCGGCCGAGACGGCCCAAAACTGGGGCTATATGATTTGTGCACTCCTTCCCGACCGGGAAGGCACTTGACCTCGGTCGGGAAGGTTCTGTAGGCCTCCAATAAGAGCTCTAAGGTCCCTCCTTACTTTTCATTGGCTTCTCATCGATTCTCGGAGCTCGGGACTGAGTCTAAGTGGCTCGGGAATGGATTCCAAGGTCTCAGGATCAAATTCAAGGCACCGAGTGATCGTTCCTCCTCTTCGTTGGCTCCAAAAGTGTATGAAATGAGTCGGAATCGTTCCAATTCTCCATGAACGGTCTTGGGAACCTAAAACGAACTATAAGAACCATAAGTAGCCCAGAAACCGCTCCCAAGGAGCGATTTTACAAGAGAAACCGGGACCAAACATAACTCATTAGGCACTACAAACTACACTTATCAACTCCCCTACACTTAACCCTTACTCGCCCTCGAGTAAGCACCAACTAACTAAAACTATAAAAGAAACTAGACTACTAACCGAGCGGGTATTAGCGCACCCTACGCCCTTTCAACTCATGCGAGTACACCTAGAGGAGATGTGCACTCCGCAAGACAAGTAAGGTCTTGCGACAAAACTGTGGATGCAACCGGACACAAAACACATAAACAAACAAGCATACAAACAAACAAACACAAGGTTGCACCCAAAAAAAAAGAAACAAATACCGCTTCCCTCTAAAAAGCGGTGAAAGAAGCGCCGGTTTAGGACTCAAGACAAGTGCCAACGTTCCCAAGCTAATAACACAAATCGAAATGAACTAAACCCTAATACTATGACAACAAAGCAATAAAAACGTTGGTAACTTACCTAGGTCCTCCTAACCTTCTAAGAACGTACTACGGGACGATCGGCGGAATGGAAAAAGGATGAACCACGGTGTTAGTCAACACTGTAGGTAAATGAGACCCAGCCACCTTTAGCGATGAGCCAAGAGGGTCGTCCCATGCCCAAAACTACTCAACTAATCCAAGTAAAAAGGGGCATGCGATTGCAAAATGAGGGAAGACCGTCCATTACCGCTATCATCCTTCCTAGGGACTCGGTCCTTTGGTAGGCTCTTCACGGCAATAGACGGTTTTCTATTGGCATGATTCTTCTTTTGCATTTCTTGCTTTGTGTGTTGCTATGCCATTTCTTTTTTTATCTTTTGTATTTTCTTTTTGGCTTTTTGTGCCTTTTCTTTTTCCTCAATCTTCTCTTTCTTTCATTTTCCATCTTTTTCTTTTGGGTTTTTCTATGGGGTACCCCTCAACTATTGGCTTTTCCAAGTGGTACCCCCGCTTTTTTCGAATTACATGGTGTACCCCTAAACTTTACTTATCACTCCATATCATAACCAAAGTGATAAATGTATTACAATTATTTTTTTTAAATGAAAAATTAACATATAAATCAATCCAATTTGATGCTACAAACCACCTTTTTTTTCTTTATCATTCACCAAATGCCCACCAAATGCCCATCCCTCACTCTTTTAAATCCTTCAACCTCAATTCCTCCGTCACCCCCGTGTCGTAGTGTGGTGGAATTGATTTTTTCGAGTAAAGGATGCAAATTGAAGAAATATATCATGGTTGATGAAAGAAAAATAGGGAATAATCACTATTTATATCATCAATTGAGAAATTTCCGTTGAAAATTATAACTTTGGTTACAATATAGACTAATTTACAAAGTTTAGGGGTACATCTTGTAATTCGAAAAAGGTGGGGGTACCACTTGGAAAAGCCGATAGTTGAGGGGTACCCCATAGAAAAACCCTTTTCTTTTCTTTGCCCTTTTGGCTTGATTTGAGTGGTAGGCATTTCTTTTTGCAACTAAGAAAGAGAGATTTCAACAATTTGCAAATTTATTTTGTGGAAAATGTGTAGATGGTAAGGAAATGGGTAAGTCGGGACGGGCCTTTCCCTTCAAACCCACAAAAAGGGGAGAAACTTGACTAATCAAACAATTTCAAACAAGGTCACCTAAGGGACGGGACTCGGCAACCAAGGCCTTTTCACACCGTGGGTGGTCATAATGGTCAAAGTGCAAATCCCGTAGTAAATCCCTAGTAGACTAGGTGGACTCAAGGTAAAGAACCAACGAAACTATTGATTTAGGGTCATTCTACTAGACTAAAGTCCAAGACTCGATTCACACTACTAGAAAGGGAAAGTAAACACTTGCACACTAGCCTCAAAACCGGGTTTTCGAAAATCTTTTTACACACTAGGCACAACTACGCCCCACAAAACAAAGACACGACAAAAACGAAAGAAAAAGAGACAAAAGGCAACAAAACAAAACAAACATACAAAGAGAACAAACACCACCCCCGAATTTCCAAATGAGCAACCAATCAACCACAAATCTTCACAAAGCTCCAACCGAGCACACATCATCAAAAATCTCCTCCACACTCCACAAGAGATAAAGAGGAAAAAAGGGATAGAAAGGCGTTACCGGGTGTCTTGAAAGCCCTCCAAAGTTAACGGTGATTAGGCGACCTACAAGGAAAAAGGGAGGCACAACACACACAACACAACACAAGTACGACATAACGACACAGGAGGAAAACACACAAAAGCAAATCTTTTTGATTTTTGTGGAAAGTTTTCAAATTTTTAAGGTTTTTAAAATATTTCGAAAAACTACGAAAACAAAACTAACTACGATAGAATATCGCTCCCCCACACTTAAACCGAGCAATGTCCTCATGCTCGACCGTAGTGTACGGAGACAAAAAAAGAAAAGAAAATAAATTACGAAAATAAAGCTAAGAAACAAAAATGAAGCGAAGAAAAGGGTAGAATGTGTCCGGCCGGGGTGTAGTCAAGTCACCATGGGCCGAGACAAGAAAAGATATGGATGGGGGAAGAAATAGAAAGAAAGAAATAAAAGGAAATGGGAGCGGAGGACTAGGTGTAATCAAGTCACCTAGCCCGGATTCCGCCCAAATCCGACTAAATCCTACAAAAAGGGCAAAAATCTTGTAAATTTGGATGTTTGATGTAAAGGGCCTCGACAAAGGCTTGATTTAGCTGATTTTTTTTATTAATGAGAAGCACATTTTTTTGTTTTCCTTTTTTTTTGTGGTGGCTCGCAACTCGATTCTTCATTTTGCCCAGAGCGCCCTTTCGGGTTTTCACTCCGTCCTCGGCTCACCTTTCTTTTTTCTTTTTTTTGTTTTCTTTTTTTTTTACGACGGCTCGCAACTCGTTTCTTCATTTTGCCCGGAGCGCTCTTTCGGGTTTTCACTCCATCCTCGGCTCGTCGTTTGTGCTTCGTCATTGGAATCACCCGTTAACCGGAGCGCGGAAAAAGGTTCAGGTTTGCATGTGAATCGAGTAATCAATTTTGTTATTTGGTTGGTTGTACCCGAAGAAGGGTTGCCTACGTATCCGAGTTTAGACGGAATCAAACCATGTTCATAGTTCTTTTATAGATGTGAGTGATTTTGCTTTAGACTCGTTATGCCAATTATCGATATGAGATGTTTAGAGTGTATTCACTTTAGTTAAAGAACTAAGGTGGAGCGATTGGGGTGTGACCCCTTGGAAATGACAATTACCGAGATACCGTGTTTGGGTCAGGGTGACTGGCTTGGATGATTTTGGAATGTGGAGCTAGGTAGTTAGTGGTTTCGATAGATTAAAATCTGGAGCTTGATATTTGTGGAGCTAGGGCTATGGGCTAAGGTTTCGTAATGTGGTAAGAAAGGGGAAGCTGAGTAAAAATGACTCAGACTTCAATCGGGCGGGATGTAAATTACGTGGGATCTGATTTCCATGTCTGGCCCTAACGGTTGGGATTATCCTATTGAGCTTGAACCTCAAAATTCCGGACTGTCTCCTAACAAGTGTCTCGGGAAGGTCTTAAAGGTTGTAATGTAGGGAGGCTAGTATTCGGGTGCTAGTTGACTGGTTTGTTCATTTTTCTTTTTTTTTGCTTTTCGTTCGGATTTTGCGCTTAAAGTCGGATTGGATGATTGGGGGTTTCATTTGACCGTTGATTTTGGTCTTGATCATTGAATTGGGCCGGTCTAATTTGGCCTTGGTTTCATTCTTTCTTTGGCTCCTTTTGGCTATTTCAGACTCTCTTTTTTCTTTTTGTCAGACTAGCACCTATGGTGGGAATTTGTCTGTCTTTATTCGAGGGATATTTATTGTGGGAAATGGGTTTGCCTTCCGTCTTTGATCACAAGCTAAGAGATTATCTAGATTTGTCACAGGATTCGGGAATGCTTGTTCTAAGGGATAGTTTTTGGCTTTCTATACCAGACATGGAATAGGTAAAAGAAAAGAACACGGGATCTCAGTCCTCGTTGTTTCGGGGTATGTTTGATTGTTATCGATAAATGGCATAGTATCAAGTCGTAAGCAAGAAGGTGAATTATTAAATCAAGCAATTGTCAAGGCGTATTATAAAGGAAGAAAAGTTTTTATTGATAGTAATAAGCGGGCTATGCGCCTGAGATATTGTTTTCGAGGAGGTGGAGGACAGATCCCCTCGCACCTCTTGACTCGAAGTAAAAACAAAAGACATATGTGATACTATTAGGTCTAGGCCCCAAGAGGAACTAGACTTTGACTCGGACACGGACACGGACACTTGTCTTGGACGGGTTCTTGCGGGTAACCGGGGTTTTCCTCGATATTCAGAACATTCTCCTCTATAGGGTCGAGGTGGGAATAATCGATGGTGTCGTCCAAGATGGCATGGACACTAAAGAAGTTTGTGGTATTGTTTGGTTTCTCTGGTGGAGGGAGAGGAATCGTCCCGTTTTCAATCATATCTTGTATGGCATGCTTGAGCCGAAAACAAGATTCAGTATCATGGCCATTGCCACGATGGAAATGGCAATATTCATTAGCATCCCATGCCCTTTTCCTCTTGTTTGCGGGTGGGTCCGTAGTAGGACTTATTGACTTGAGCTTTCCTTGCTCAGTTAGCCTTTTTAAGGCTTCGGCGTACGTGATGCCTAGCTTGGAAAATATCCTGGGGATGGAATTCGTCTTCCCTCTAGTGGTTGGTTCAAGAAGGTGTACTTCCTCGGCTTTATTATTTCTGGATGTTCCATAAGGCTGGGTTCCCGTGGAAGTGGTTGGTCACTGATAGCCTTTCCCCATTATCTTGGAGAATACTCCCTTTTTTATATCGTCCTCTAGGCGTATTCCTAGGGTGGATAGTTCCTTAAAGGTATGGATGTTTTGGTACCTAAGGTGAGAGCGTAAGGGGGTCTAAGGTTATCGACAAATTTCTCTACTAAGGTGGCCTGGTCAGGGCGCGGTTCACTAATTGAGTGCTGACCTTTCTCCACCTAGTCAAAAATTCGGAGAAGCCTTCCTTCGCGTTTTGGGAAAGGACTTCGAGGCTTCTAATGGTGACTTGCGTTTCGGAATTATCCGCATATTGATTTGCGAATTCTATGGAAATATCGTCCCATGTGGATATGTTTTTAGGGTGGGGGAATAAAACCAGCATCGTGGGGTGTCGTCTAAAGAGGGTGGGAATATCCTAGCGAAAAAGCTGGGTTTGACCCCCTTAATGGCCATGTAATCCTTAAAGGCCCGGATGTGGTTGAGGGGGTCCTCAGTTCCTTTGAACTTCGGTATGTCGGCTAAGGAAATGTTTTCTGGTAGCTGGTCGTTCACCTTTTCAAACTTTCGGTGATTTTCGAGATGGGCATTGTTGCCTTGGTTTAGGCGCGTTTAGTTTTCAAGGAATTCTATGCGACTCATGGCAGACTGTAGGATGTGGTCTTGAGGTGGTGCAATGGGGTCATTAGGAGTGACTCCGGCAGGAGCACCGCCTAGCGGCGTGAAGGTTAAAAGGACCTCGTTGAGGACCTGATTGTGGTGTTTATCTGAGGCCCTATCTTCCAAATGGCCTAGGCGAGAGTCTATGCTGTTTACGGATGCGTTCACCGTGATAATGGTGGCTTGTAAATCCGGAATCAGGTTAGTTAGGGCTTCTACGGTGTTATCCCCAGATTGTTCGGCGTTGTTTCCACTATGGTTACTTGCGTCTGTGCTTGAATCTCCTGACATGACTGGAAGGGGTGGTATTAATGAGAATGGATCTACCAGACGGCTTAAAGACTCGTGGAATGCCCGGAATTGAGCGACACAGAAATAAGACCCTTGACTCGCGTTTGTTTGCAGTCATTTGGCTTAGGGACTCAGGTGCTTTAGACTCTTGCATGGTGTATTCGGCGAAACGCCTAACGAATTTTAAATCTCTGTGACGAGACGATTAGACACAAGCCTCGAGGTGAAGCTTAAAGAGGACTTCTCGAAATGAGACGACCCAAAATGTAAGACCTCGAGTAGAGGTGATCCTAGTAACCAACACAGACAGTTAAACACACGGTTGTATGACGTAAGAAATTGATCGCGATCCCGGCTCAGGATCAAATAACTCGGATATTTTTTGAAAACGACTGATACTCGCAGAGGAAAGTCTCTTTTTTTGAAAGGCAATTTTGCAAAAATCGAGGTGACTCTTAGTGTAGTGACATCGTTTATGATGTGAAAAATGTGTTGCTATGTGTGTGCGTCGGGAATCCGGCGATTGCAAAAATGTTTTTTTTTTCTTTTGAAAGGGAACACGGTCCTTTAGGGGAACCGGTTTTTTTAAAATGATGACGTGATGTTTTTCTTTTATCGAGACTGCCATTAATTGGTCAGGTCGATGTTGGCGGTGTAAATGGTCTAACGATGGCGTTTTAAAAGTGTAATTAACCTTATCAAAAAAAACTTAGGTGATAAATAGTGTCTTTTAGGAAAAGCTTTTAAAACTAGCGACCCACGTTCGTCGATTGCGTTAACTAGCATTTGATGGTGGAGGGTGATGTGTCGTAAAAAGTGTTTTGAGGATGTAACCGTTTTGACTTCATTAATTGAAGCTTTGGTTATGTTAATGGTACTTGCATAAAAAAAACATTTTTTTTTTTGAAAATCAAATGTAACCGTTTGGCGTACCCTGGCCCCATTAATTGGTGGCTTCGGTAGTATTAACGGTGTTTGTTGTTTGAGGGGTTTTATTTTAGCCGTGTGACGGCGTTCGAAAATATATTTCTTTTTTTTGAAAACGTCGAGTGTAAAATTTGCCATGACAATGGCGTCTGAAGATTTTTTTCTTTTTTCTAAATTATGACTTAACCGGAGTATCGGTGTTTCAGAAATCGTTTTGGTAAGATGAGATATTTTTCGAAAACGGAATTGGGTGCGGTTGAATATGTTGGCGTGGTTGAATCCAGATTTTAGTGTTTTATTTGGGTTGGATTGTTCAAACACGCTACAGATAATTAGGAATGCATACACTCATGCAGGATGCAAACTCGAGTAGGTTTATGGTAGGCTACCGCCCACGAATAGTCTTTACTTAGGCATTGACAATGATCTGGGGAGACGAGTGTCATACCGTTCGTTCGGAACTATCCGCTTATCATTCCCGCGGGGTACGCGTTAGGCGGTTGGAACGTGAATCGAGGATCTCTTCGCGTGTCCCTAAAGATCTTGCCGCGAAGAGGTCGATTGGTCCTGATATCGGTTAGCGTGGGCTTTTTAAGGCCAAAACCTGTAGTGACCACAACTAGGAACTCAGAAATGAGCTTCACCGACCTCGTTCAAGTTACACCACCACTGGAAACTTGTTTCCAATCCCCAGCGGAGTCGCCAAACTGTGGACGTCCGCCCGCACCGCCCAGAGCCCCGCGCGGGACCGACCCTATAGTCAACGTGTGGCAGCGGCCACCCAAGCGGCCCCCTCCCTGCCGGGGGCCGGTCCGATCTCGCATACGGGGCGAAGTGTCGGACCTCGATTTGAATGACAATCCGGACTGGTACTAGACGGGTGCGGGCAACCGTGTTTCCGTTTGGGAATCGATCGAGTCGTGGTTGTAAATGCTTAAAGCCGATTTGTTTGGTAAGGCGACCTTTTTAGTGAACTGAATTCGTTGCCGATTTGTGGAGTCGCCACCGAGTCAATTATGGGGACTCGGAAACCGTTCAAGTCAACTTTGATCCCTTGCCGGCTCAAAGTTGAGTGGCATGGACCTAAAGATAAAGACTTGTACCCTTAAGCACTCCATAGATAGTTTGAGAACGGATCTTGAAATTACTCGGGTCTATTTAGTGTGTTTTAGTATTTGCGGTTGAAATTGGGACGTTAGTATTTTAGTAGATGTTTGTGGGCCTAGTGCCCACATCTAGTGTTGTCGTAGTGCATAATAAAAGAAAATACGAATATGGAATGTTTTGTTTAGGTGGCAACCTAGTGACGACTCGACTTCAATAGGCGGATCCTCCTAGCTTGACCAGTGACTTCGGTAGAGCTCCGTTACAATTGACCCCTCCTGTGGCTACTTTGGCAGAGCTTCGTTACTATGGACTGATTCTGTGGCTAATCCGGCAAAACTTCGTTTCTAGACTAGGGCTAGACGAACACAGGCACCTCGGTATCGAGTGGGGTGCTCAAAGGGGAGGAGTAGCGTCGATGTCGCTTTATCGGAACTGCGATCGAGTGGATTGTTTGCCTCGGGTGTCGGAGTGTGAGCCCTTAGCGAGAGAAAAGAGAGGGAAGAACGAGTTGTGAAGAAGTAGGCACGAACTCGTGATTGTGTCGAATGAATGAAGTGGGGGGTATTTATATGTGTTTTCGGTGCTCATCACCCATATGGACGCCCGGGTTCATGCGGCTCGATCTTCAGGCGCCCGGTGTGGGGCAGTTCAGTCTTCAGGCGCCTGAGCTGGAGCAGTCGAAGTTTTGAAGATCCGATATCAAAACTTTCCAAAACGGAGAAGATGCATATACTAGGTTATCTTGGAGGTTAAGGCTTCTCTATAACCCTAGCATGTCGAGTGCCGGGTGGGCTTCAGGCGCGCGTCCCGAGGTTCGCTCGGCCCGACGCGTTGACTCTGGTTTGACTTTTCATATTTCGGGACCGATTTGGGGCCCCGGTGTCAGAATTGACTCTAGTTAGTGTCGACGCGACCGTAATAACACGACTAAGCCTGCCTTGATGTTAATTTAATCTTTCCGAGTAATTACTTGGTCCGTTCTATAGAAAAACTATCTAAAACACTGCGAACCCGCGTCGCGTTGCAGTCCTATCGTCATCGGGTGTTTGTTGGGCATTTCTGCAGCCACCAGGTCCAAATCTGGGTGTCTACACATATTTCCTTCCTAAGATTCAGTAAAAAAATCATAAAGAGTATAATAATAATCAATCCAAAATAGTGATTCTTTTTGAATTAATCTTTGAAAATAATTTGCTCAGCTTTTAAATAAAAAAAATTAATGTATCATCTAAATCTTATTTTAGTATTTATTTCAATTGACGACTCAAAAATTAACATGAATCGATATACTATATTAAGATTTATCTGTAGAACTTTTTATTAAAATAATGTTCAAAAATAAAATAATTATCGTTTCGGGTCGGACTAAAAACTAATTGTCAAAATGGTGTCCATCTAGGCTTGGACAAATACGTACCTACCCATTCCCACTTAACAATACCCAAACCCAACTCATCTTCTTCAACCTATACCAAACAACCACCATAACCCCATTAACACCACCTGCCACCATGGCCACACAACCACCACGCAACCACCTTTTCTTTTCATTCACTCCGGCGAGCTCCGCCCCGGCGACCACTGTCGCCCTCGTCTTCACGGTCAAATTTCACGGTGATAAACAATCCAAGCAGTATCCCAACCTTTTCGGCGCCGGCACCGACAATGGCGAACCGGGTTCGCCAACTGATGAAGACTCCGGTTCGTTGCCAGTTTTTTTAGGGTTCTTTGGATAGCTTGTTTGTATGTCGCATTGTTTGATTGTAGGGGTACAATTAACTGAATTTAATAGGACAATTAATTTGATGAATAGTGAATTAATAGTTATGATTATGAAGAAGATTAATAGAACAACTGACAAGCCAATTGAATTAGGATTGAATAAAAGTGGTGGCGAGCTAAGAATGAGAATTTCACAATGGCTTGAATAAGAATATCGAATTAGGGGCGATAAAGAAAAATGGTGGCAGAACTTTTAGCGTGAAGACGAGGGCGACGGTGGTCGCCGGGAAGGAGCTCGTCGGAGTGAATGAAGAGGAAAGGTGGCTGCGTGGTGGTTTTGTGGCCATGGTGGTAGGTGGTGTTAATGGGGTTATGGTGGTTGTTTGGTATAGGTTGAAGAAGATGAGTTGGGTTTGGGTATTGTTAAGTGGGAATGGGTAGGTATGTATTTGTCCAAGCCTAGGTAGACACCATTTTGACAATTAGTTTTTAGTTCGACCCGAAATGATAATTATTTTATTTTTGAACATTATTTTAATAAAAAGTTCTTATTTGTATCAATAATATCTGATCACCTACTTAAGCCGTGCATTTGCCCGGGGCCTAAACTAGTTTAATATTTTATTAGTTTACCTTTTATCGTAATGTATTATGTAATCTATTGATCCCTTAACATTAGAGTACACGCTTATGCGTATGCTCTCCGATTGTTATAGGGAGGTTTTACTTTGCTGGCAAAAAAAAAGACTTCTGGTGCGTAAGATACCCCTGCATAAAAACGCTAATGTGGGTACTAGCACCCTGAATCTACCCACCAAGTGTTTCTAGCTAGGTACTGAATTTAAATTTACTTCAAAACAAACCAAATTAAAAAATGTGCCTTTATTAGCTTGTTTAATAGTATATTTGCTCATAGCTAAATTTGCTTGTCGCAGGGCATCTAATCACCAAGTATATTTATTGTTAATTCAAAATTTGTACCTTCGTAGTCTAATAATACGAAGAAAAAAGACAGAAAATATATAATCGTAATTTTTTTATAGTTGGAGTATTTTTCATATGTTGCACATAGACCCGCGGACCTGGGTCTAGCCATTTTGGACCCGTCGAATATAGATCGGATGTGGATCCAATGTTTGGATGCGGATCTAGACATAGATCCACCAGGATTCGATCCAGATTCGGCTCGTTGCCATCCCTAGCATTATGTAACTCTAACTCATAAGTGTGTAATTCTTATTGATAAAATGATAAATGTGTAACTCTAATGCACGAGTCTGTAACTTTAGTTCAATATCCCGGCTAGTAGATACCCGGTAGTCTATAAATTTAGTTCAATATCCAGTACATGGTATACCCAGTAGTGGTCTATAACTCTAACTCATAAACAGGGACGGACCTAGGCTATGGCTTGTTGGGCTGAAGCCCGACATGAATTTTGGAAACAATTTATATGAAACAAATGAATAAGAATCATTAATGTGATTATGGTTGGATAGTATAAGCAATAACCTTCCTCCCACTAGGTGTGGGTTCGAAACCTTATTGGTTGCAAGTTTTTTTTTATTATTTATTTATTTAGCTTAACTAATTATTCAAACTTGTTTGTCGTGTACTCTTACTTCCTCGTTTCTCTCATCCGCCTCAAATATTATCACATTAATTTTATACGAGTATACTTTTCATTACCCATGAAACTTCTTGAACTGGAAATTTTCTTAATACTTCATATCGTGCATTCAGATCAATTATATAGTTCATGGAACTGACGGATTTGTTATTTCGTATTGTCTTAGTTTTTTAACCCATTTTATTACGCCTCTTGACATCTATTGGGGGATATATTCAAATAATAAGATGAAAACTAATTGTTGAAAATAAATTCAATTAACTACATCCCCAATTTAATACTTAGAATGATAATTAAATAAAAAATACTCTGTAACTCATTTAGTCCACGAGTAGTATATATTGCTAAATTCTCAAAACTTGCTATTTTCTCCAACTCAAATATTATGATACGTGGTAATATTATACGAAGTAATAATATGAGATAAAACTGTGTATAATATTAACTAAGCAAGTCCTTAGCCTGAAAAATATGCAGTATAATATGTACTTCGTGGCATAATTTAGAAAAAATATAGCCTCACTTACATGCAATTATGGGTCCGCCCCTGCTCATAAGTAGATCTCACAAAATTGACCCGACCCGAATAAGCTAACTCGAACCCGACCCGACACCCGAACTGAATACCCGAGTTTGACCCGTAACCCGAATTGACCCGAGCTAACCCGAAACTGACCCGACTATTGCTATTAAAAACAAGTTGATATCCCTAAAAAAAAGTTGAAAATAGCAAACCCGAAAATGACCCAAACCCGAAAATGGCTCGACCAAAAGCCGATCCAACCCAAACCCGACCTGGTTGACCGGTTTGCCGGGTCTACTCATTAGTGTGTAACTCTAGTAAATAAATGTGTAACTCTAATGGATTGGTATGTAACTCTAGTTCAATATCTAGACAAACCTTTTTTTTAGGGGAAAACGTGGTAACCTCAAATTAAATCAATTTCCGCTAACCCGAGAAGAGCTAGCGGAAAACCAGAGTTACAAACAAGTTCATCACCCACTGTCGAGCTCAGCCGAGCAGCTAAATGGGCCACAAAATTATCACCACGCTTCACATGAACACACTTACTACGAGAGAATAGACTTAACAAATACAAAATACTATCGTCACAAAGACCAAGCGGGCTCCTAATCACCGTCCTCCGATTCACGGCCTTAACAAGCAGCAAAGCATCACTTTCCACAACCACACTTTCACCCCTAAGCTCCAGGATATGTTGTACCCCAAAACTCATGGCTTGAGCCTCCGTCGTCTCCACAGTACACCTATCTCACACTCTTGTAACTCTGCCTTTACCACCCCTCCATTAGCGTCTCTGAGCACGAAGCCCATCCTCAATTCATCATTCCCAAACATAGCGGCGTCCGTATTCAATTTTATCCACCCATTACCTGGGCACTACCACCGCTCCAGTCCCCCCCCCCCTAGATCATCCTGTGCAAGCACACCTATCAAGCATTGGTACATTGTATATTCCTGCACAAGTCGTTCCAGCCCCACCTTAACAAAGTGCATCGGTATTTGGTTCTCCTAAAACAACACCGAGTTTCGCCAAATCCATGCCACTCAAGCAAGGGTCATAAATCGTATTACCTCAACATTAGTGGCCTTCTTCATCACCCACCTAAGAGCATCAAAAAAAGAGTCCAGTGGCATCGCTACAATAAGGCCCTCCAACCCCGAATCCCGCCAAATATAACTCAAAGCTGAATTGAGGATAAGGACGTGGGTGTTCAGTTTCCATAGAAGTGGAACATAAGTTACATACCTTCTCCTCCCCAATGTGACGGTCACAGAGGCGTTTCTTTGTCGGTAGTATTCCTAAGGTAGCTCGCCAGATAAAATGCTTCAGTTTCGGAGGTACCTACCCTCTAGGTCCACATTTGGGCTGTCCATTTGTGTGATGTCGGATAATTGAATTAAATATAGGGTTATGGACATCGGTGACACATTTGTCACATATGTCACACACGTGGTACATAGGGATAATTGAATAGCCCTATGTCATGTCATATATGTCACGTCCGCTATAGATAAAATTGAATTAAATATAGGGTTATGCGTGAACCGTAGAACTAAAACGCGTATTGTACTAGTCAAACGATTTCTATTCGAGTCTCACCCTGAGGATGCCGATGGTAAATCACGCATCAGTTAATCCCCAGCGGAGTCGCCAAATTGTGGACATGACATAGGTCCACCCCGACGCGGCCACGCGCGGGTTTGGTGAGGCGAATGAATCTCTATATGAGATGGGTCGAATTGAAATTTAAATCGAAGTGGAGCCGCCACCGAACTTTGTGGGAGTTCGGGCCCGTTCGAACCCACTCTATATCTAAGTGGGCCATGCACAAAGTATGGCCCATTTGGATGTCAGAGTTTATTGGGCTCGTCCATTTGCATTTGATACAGATACCGACATTATCGGATACCGTGTATTGAATGACTCTCGTGTGCCAATGGATTCGGATATCCGGAAACCATGGTTCTGAGTAAGGGGTGAGGGTACGTGTTGGGAAGTTCACAAAAAACACCCAACCCTTCCCGCACTTAGCGGCCTCTACTAAGATATCGTTTGACTTTCGAATTCGCGCGTTAGTAATACGACGAGATGATATGCAAACATTGTTTTGCCAAAACATGCGAGAATTTGAATGGGTTGCTAAGTCGATTTAATTCATCTAAATTTAACGTCAAAGTTTTATTTAGCATGCGGGTTCATTTTAGTACAATAAAACGAATAACGGAAATAAATTGACAAAAATAGAAACAAACATGTTAGTAACGGTATAACGATAATAACGGTTTGCAAGAAATACGGAATGATATAGAATGACATGATGCAAGGTTTTGAAAAGTAGTATGACACGTGATTGATTTGACACGTGTTGACCGAAGTCATAAAATATTTTGTAAGGCTCGGAATGCGTTTAGGGCTCACGTTTTGACGTGACGAGAGGACACTCGATCGAGTCGTTGTAGGACTCGACCGAGTGTGCCTTGAAAAAGAGGCATGCCCATAATTTGAGGTGCTACTCGACCGAGTCACGAAGGGACTCGACCGAGTAGGTTGCCCCTCCCGAGTCATTGCAGGACTCGCCGAGTGGTCCTCAAAAGACCATTCTGCCTTGACTTTTGGATGTTACTCGATCGAGTGGCCTATGGCACTCGGTCGAGTGACACCTGTACGAACTATAGTTCGTTTCGGTTTTGCTTTTGAAAATTGCTTTTGTGTTTGAAAATCACCGATTCGTTAGGCCGCGTAGAAATATAATGAGATTTATACTCGACCAGAATCTTTCGATACTCGCCATGTTCTGTGCTTGATTATGAGATCGACATCGAATATTTCAGAGTATGCTTTAAAAAAGGAAGTTTGAAGAATTGTTGCTAATTGAATTAAGACGAAATAACTTATTTTATGTCACGATTTTCAGGGAACCACGTGACCCGCGCAAGAAGAGCACGACTCGCGCAGCCACGCGACCGCACGAGGCACGTGCGACTCGCGTGGCGGACTGTTCTCGGTCCCGATTTCGTGTTACTCATTGTACCCGGTGCTTGGTTATAGGACCAATACCGAATACTTAGAGTAAGTTTTGAAAATATGATTTTGTAAGTCGTGTTGTGTTGTAGTTGTTGTGCAAGGGGGAATTCGAGTAAAAAAAGCTCGAACTTCGATTGGGCAGGTTTGATAATGCGGGATCTGATTTCCATGTCTGGCCTTAATGGTTAGGGGTATCCTATGGAGCTTGAATCCTCAAAATTCCGGGCTCAGACTCGGACTCAGACTCGGACTTAAATCAAATCCGAACCCTCGGATGCATCGGAGGTAAACTGGATGCTTTGGTCACCGGGCCCTGTATAGTCCATGAGGGGCTTTGCAAGCAATAATGTTTCCAAAACGGGAGTCCTCTCGGCATCGAGGAAATCTTGGATGAGGTGCTTCAGTTTCCAGCACTGTTCTGTATCGTGTCCCCTCTCTCTGTGGAATTTGCAGTAATGCTCGGCATTCTATGCTTTGGAGCGTTTTTCCAAATGTACGTCGGCTGTTGGGCCTATGGGTAGTATTAGCCCTTTCGAAAACAACCTTTGGAAAGCGACGGTGTAGGACATATCCAAGTGGGTAAATGCCCTTACCTTTGACTGGTTCTTGACTTTCGGAGAGGTGACTTGAGGGTTACCTCTCTCGGTCTTGCCATCTTGAGGGTATCGGACAGTTTCGTAAGAGTGTTCACCTTTCAAATGGCTCGGCTGGGTGATTGGCTGTCTTACCCGCCCTAGTTGTGTTAAACGGGATCGGGTTCTTACAAGATCCTCTTCGATGATGGTTACCTTGGAACTTAGGTTATCCAGGGCAGTATTGATTTTTAAGAAGATATTGTTAATGGAGCAAGACAGCGTAAGCATGCTCCCTTGGATATCTCCTTTCTCGACGGTGCGAGATTTGTTGTGGTTTGGTAACGCCTCATTCATAGGGTCCATGATCGGAAGAAATGACAGGTGTTAGAACTCGCCTAAGCTTGGTTTTGCGCAAATGCAAGAGAGAGAGAGTCAAACTAGGTACGGCCCGGGGGCGGGAATGACTAAGATTCTTCGACCGGGATACTTAAACGTTAATCCAGACAAAGTAACGATTGTGACCTAGACTCGACCATGAGACTCGAGCTGTACAAGGATAAGTCCGAAAATGGGGCGACCGTATTTGATCGTGCCGCGTGCTTGGACCAACCGTGGTGACCTAAACCTAGGTGACTCGAGTATTCGTAGCATGGGTACGACTCGAAGAAGGCATCATAAGGACGCCGGTGTAGGATGAACGTAGGGTACTCTCTAGGGTAACCGTGGTTGACTGCTCGGGTGGAGAACAACCCCCTGAGTAAGGCTAGAGACTCAGATGGTGTGACATCTAAGTGACTCAAAAGTAGAATACGTGAGACAACACGTGTAAGACATGACCCTTAGAGCAACCGTGATTGGTCGCTCTGCTGAAGGGTAGCCCCCGAGTAAGGAAAAGCCTGAAAAGGAAATGACTCGGAAATGACACCTAGACTGGTGACTTATGAAAGGTGGACCTCCCTTAGGATCCGGCTAGTGGGCCGAGTCCTGTTCGAAAGAAGATCCACGTGAGACATCCCTAGACTTTGGACTCGATTGTGTAAACGGACCTTCCATTGTTAGAGTATGTCCTACGTAGGTGGGCCATGCCTTAGTCAAATAAGGGGACTGGGATAGGGAGGAAACCCATGATGTAAGATCGACAAAGTTTCAACGCTAAAGATCTTCGACGACTTAAGACAAGACCCGACACTGCTAAATACGAGAAGTCCTAAGAAGAGGAAAGTTTTGAGAAGTCTGAGAAAATCGGTGGTTGGCCCAATTTTTTCGAAAATCGGAAAAGTGCCATCGGGCCGCAATTTTGAAGGTTTGAAAATATTTTTTAATTTTGAAATGGGCAGCATACCGGCTAGAAATAGGCTATTTTGAGTAAAATCATAAGTCCTAAATTCGGTAGCTTTCCGGGTTTTTGAAAAGTTGGATAATTAGAATTTTGAAATTTGAATATTGAAAAAAAAAGAATTTCCGATAATTTGAAAAATTGGGAACGGGATCCCGAAGATTTGAAAATCAATAATGGCCTAACGAAGATTTGAAAATTGAAAATGGCATCTCGAAAATTTTGAAAATCGAAAATGCCATCTCGAAAATTTGAAAATCGCGAATAGCATCTCAAAAATTTTAAAATCGAAATTGAATTTTGAAAATTCAAAAATCGAATGAAGGATCGGAAATTAGAATTTTGAAATGGGCAGCATGCCAGCTAGAAAATAGGCTTGTTTTGAGTCAAATCTTAAGTCTAAATTTTGGCAACTTTCCGAGTTTTTGAAAATTGAATATTTTTGAAAAAAAATGCATTTTTGGAATTTCGGAATTTTGAATATCGAAGATGAATTTCCGAAAATTTGAAAATCGAAAACAGGATCCCGACTTTTAAAATTGGCGAAAATGTCATCGGGCCCGAATTTTTTGAAAAGTTGAAAATTTTTGAATTTTTGAAATGGATAGCATACCGGCTAAAATAGACTATTTTGAGTAAAATCATAAGTCCTAAATTCGGTATGCTTCCCGGGTTTTGAAATTGGATATTTTGAAAAAGATGTATTGTTTGAAAAAATGACGGTTTCTGAAAAACGACCTTAGAAACCAAGTAGCACATAGTCACGCAAGCATAATAACGACACCATGTATGCTCTACACTAAGTCTCGGTTGGTCTATAAAGGGTCAATAACAGTGCACATAGCCTAGCTATCCGAGAATCGGGACGGACTTCCTAAGTCGAGTTGAGCTTAGAACATGCCGCGAAACCCGTACGAATCAACTATGAACACCTTTGACATATCCATATTGGAGTACATCACGGTACAGTGGGACTTCGGTCGCCAGTATCGGCCCGGGTAAAAATAGGGTTATGAATGAACCGTAAAACTAAAAAGCGGATTGTACTAGTCAAACGATTTCTATTCGAGTCTCACCCTGAGGATGCCGATGGTAAGTCACGCATCAGTTAATCCCAGAGGAGTCGCCAAATTGTGGACATGACATAGGTCCACCTCGACGCAGCCACGCGCGGGTTTGGGAGGCGAATGAATCTCTATATGAGATGGGTCGAATTGAAATTTAAATCGAAGTGGAGTTGCCACCGAACTTTGTGGGAGTTCGGGCCCGTTCGAACCCACTCTATATCTTAATGGGCCATGCACAAAGTATGGCCCATTCGGATGTCAGAGTTTATTGGGCTCATCCTATTGCATTTGATACCGATACCGACATTATCGGATACCGTGTATTGAATGACTCTCGTGTGCCAACGTTTTCGGACATCCGAAAATCGAGGTTCTGAGTAAGGGGTGAGGGTACGTGTTGGGAAGTTCACAAAGAACACCCAACCCCGCCCGCACATTAGCGACCTCTACTAAGATACCGTTTGACTCTCGAATACGCGCGTTAGTAGAACGATGAAATGATATGCAAACAGTGTTTTGCCTAAACATGTGAGAATTTGAATGGGTTGCTAAGTCGATTTAATGCATCTAAATTTAACGTCAAAGTTGTATTTAGCACGCGGGTTCATTTTAGTATAATAAAACGAATAACGGAAATAAATCGACAAAAATAGAAACAAACATGTTAGTAACGGTATAACGATAGTAACGGTTTGCAAGAAATATAGAATGATATAGAATGATGTAAACAACACTATGCATGGTTTTGGAAAGTAATAAGTCACGTGATTTATTTGACACGTGTTGACCGAAGTCATAAAAGTATTTTATCGAGACTTAGAAAAGCGTTGGGGGACTCACGGTTTTGACGTGATAAGGCCACTCGATCGAGTAATTGAAGGACTCGACCGAGTGGTCCTTGGAAAAAGGTTTTGTCCTGCTTTCTAGATGTCACTCGATCGAGTTATTGAAGAACTCGACCGAGTGGGAAGCCACTCGACCGAGTCATTGTGAGACTCGACCGAGTGGAGGTCTAAAAACCTTCTGTCTCGGTTTTAGGATGTCACTCGATCGAGTGGCCTATGGCACTCGGTCGACTGACACCTGTACGAACTATAGTTCGTTTCGGTTTTGCTTTTGAAAATTGCTTTTGTGTTTGAAAATCACCGATTCGTTAGGCCGTGTAGAAATATATTGAGATTTACACTCGACCGGAATCTTTCGATACTCGCCATATTCTATGCTCGATTATGATATCAATATCGAATATTTAGAGTGTGCTTTAAAAAAGGAAGTTTGAAGAATTGCTGCTAATTGAATTAAGACGAAATAACTTATTTTATGTCACGATTTTCAGGGAACCACGCGACCCGCGCAAGAAGGGTACGACTCGCGCAGCCACGGGACTCGCACGAGGCACGTGTGACTCGCGTGGCGGACTGTTCTCGGTCCCGATTTCGTGTTACTCATTGTACCCGGTTCTTGGTTATAGGACCAATACCGAATACTTAGAGTAAGTTTTTAAAATATGATTTTGTAAGTCGATTTAAATCGGACTAAAACGATATTAATGATCTCCGCGTTTATAGTGTCGTATTAATTCGGTTGAATTAGGTGACAACTACTTTAGCATCAACGAAAATAGTATTAGTTGGATTTACTGACTAAATCGTTTAAATTCGACATCCAACTATCAAGTTGGTATCGAATCTAATAGATTGACGCTTTGTATTTACTTTAAATAAAACCTTGATTCCCTCCGCATCCCGACATCATGAAAAATCCTTACGAATTGTGTGATGTCGGATCAGCATCAACGAGTTTCGACTCTAATTAAAAAAAGTGTTTTAAAAATAGCTTTGAAATTGATGAAGATGCGATGAATGATGATGATAAGGACGCCAAAAATAAAAACGTGACTAGCGACACAACGAAATAAAAACGATTATTGATGTCGACTTGCTTCAACAATCAAACACTCGGGGTGTCGGGATAAACGACCGTCAACATCGGGTGCAATACCCTCGTCATATTCGGATTTTCTTATCCCGTCATCCCTCGTATTCGACACAAATTAGCAAGTATTTTAATATCTTATACTAGTAATATTATCGATATTAGAGATGCAACAACAAAATAAAAAAACGACTACGACAACGATGGACAACGCGAGAGAGAAGAGAAGGGAAAAGAACGGGATTTTGCACCCTCAACCTACATGTTTCTTAGTCTCGAATAGAACTCGTTAGTTGTGGCTTAAGCACGGGAGTATCGAGGTGGATGTAAATTGAGTTATGGTGGTTTTAGGGTTTGCTATATGCTAGGGTTGAAGGTAGTAATTAGGGTGTATTAGGGTTGTAAGGTTGTAAAGGATTGTGGAGGATTAGGGTTGTAAAGGGTGAAAAGAAGGTGTCTAATTTGCATGCAAGGGGGTGTTTGTATAGGCATCGGTCACCTCACCCGTCTAGGGTTACTCGACCGAGTATACTGCTGACTCGGTCGAGTGGCCCAAAGCGACGCAGCCGGGCTTGTTAAAGGGCCCACTCGATCGAGTGGGCTGACACTCGATCGAGTGGGTCAGCCGTAGCGCAAGGGTCCGGTTTTTTGGCCTATGGTTTGGATATTTTGTGGATATTGTATTCGGGTTGGACATTTGATATTTGCATGCCTGTTTTTTATGTCTCGAAAACGGCTTTGACCGGGGTTTGACCCAATCGCTAAAAGTCGGTTTTATTTCCGGTGTCGGTTTTGACCCAAAATAGTCTTATTTGATCGGGAACGACCCACTAGGCCTGAATTTGAGGTCAGTTTTGTGAGATTTGTACCCCGTAAAAAGCCCAAGCCAGAAACCAATGATTATGAGCCCATATCCGAGCGCGTAGAAACACGTTTGCGTCCGATCATCATCGGGTGTTTTTTGGGAACCGTCATTTTCAAAAACCGTCATTTTCAAAAAAAATGCATCTTTTCAAAAATATTCAATTTTCAAAAACTCGTAAAGCTGCCGAAAATTAGACTTAAGATTTGACTCAAAACAAGCCTATTTTCTAGCCGGCATGCTGCGCATTTCAAAATTCGAATTTCCTATCCGCCATTCGATTTTCGAATTTTCAAAATTCAATTTCGATTTTAAAATTTTCGCGATGCCATTAGCAATTTTCTAATTCTCGAGATGCTTTTTTTTCGATTTTCAAAATTTCCAAGACGCCATTTTCAATTTGCAAATGTTCGAGACGCCGTTTTGGATTTCCAATCTTCGGGATCCCGTTTTCAATTTTTCAAATTTTTGGAAATTTATTTCCGTTATTCAAATTTTCAAATTTTCAAATATTCAACTTTTCAAAAATCCGGAAAGCTACCGAAAATTAGGACTTATGATTTTTACTCAAAATAGCCTATTTCTAGCCGGTATGCTACCCATTTCAAAATTCAAAAATATTTTCAAACCTTCAAAATTGCGGCCTGATGGCACTTTTCCGATTTTCGAAAAAATCAAGCCATCCCCCGAATTCTTTTTTCGGATTTCGTAAAAATTCATTTTCAAAACTTTCTTCTTCTTAGGACTTTTCGTATTTAGCAGTGTCGGGTCTTGTCATAAGTCGTCGAAGGTCTTTAGCGTCGAAACTCCGTTGATCTTACATCACGAGTTTCTTCCCTATCCCAGTCCGCCTTATTTGAATAAGGCATGGCCCACCTACGTAGGACATACTCCTACAAAGGACGGCCCGTCTACACAATCGAGTCTAAAGTCTGGTGATTATCTCACGTGGACCTTCCTTCGAACAGGACTCGGCCCACCCGCCGAATCCTAAGGGAGGCCCACCTTTCACAAGTCACCCGTCTAAGTGTCTTTTCCGAGTCAACCTTTTACAAGGCATAGCCCTAATAGCAAAAGGTTTGTGGTCCTTATTTCTAAGGGTCACTCGTCCGATACTCGAGTCTTAACACAACCTTCGATCCCACTCGGGGGCTACCCTTCAGCAGAGTGATCAATCACGGTGGCTCTAAGGGTCATGTCTTACACGTGTCGTCTCACGTACCTCACTTTCGAGTCACTTAGATGTCACACCATCTGAGTCCTATCTGAGTCCTTAGTCTCACTTGGGGGCTATTCTCTGACGGAGCGATTAATCACAGTCACTCCGAGAAATTGTACCCTACACATTTGTCTTAGGAGAGTCTAACCCGAGTCAAACTGGAGTCGTATCTCCTCCCGCGCTATTCCCTATGCCTTGGTGAAATTGAGTTCCAAAGCAACTTTACTGATTATGCGGTATTCTTACAGACAGGCCACCGGTAACCAGACGCCAGAAAATGCAAGAAACTTTGGACCAATTGGCAGCCTCCCTAACTAAGCTTGAAGCCCAATTGACGGCTATCAGGACCGACCAAACAATCCTTGACACCCGTTTAAGTGTCATGGAGAAAGGGACTCCTAATGCTGGATCTGAACCCACTGGGCCCATAGCTGAACTGGTCAACGCCGTTCGCAGGCTTGAAGAACAGGTCCATTTGTCTACAAACAACTCAATCCATGCCGAAAATACTCGCTCCTACTCGCCTCTGGATGACGAGCTACCCGCCAACCTCAACCTTACGGGAATACCGATGTTTGAGGGTACTGAGACCCGGTCCATCACATTCGGGCTTTCAAAGAATTTATTGCTGTCAAGGGGGTGAAATCCACCATGTTCAAGCACTTGTTTGCTTCTTCCCTCGAGAAGCACCCGAAAGCCTGGTATTACAGGCTCGATTCCAAGAAGTACAAGACTTGGGAGAATGTGGCAACAGAGTTCGCTCATAATTACGCCGATAATACCGAGATCCGGACTACTATGCGTACTCTGGAGGTTATGGCCCAAGAGCCCAAAGAAGGTTTCACCAAGTACCTTCAAAGGTGGAGGGCCGAAAGTGTGAAGTTGGTAGACAAGCCCAACGAGAAGACACTAGTGGAGGCGTTCATCAACAACCTCCTACCTTCCTACCCCGTCCATCTTAGGTATGCCGGCATTTCAAACTTTGATGTGCTTACCGAAATGGGCATTAGGATTGAAGACGATTTTCGACATAATGAAGATCTGGGTGAAGCTTCTACTGAAGGCTATACTGGACATCAACTCGAGTCCTTAGAAGCCGACGACTAATGACAACATCATCCAAGAGTCCGGATTTGATTTAAGTCCGAGTCCGAGTCCAGGATGTGCTATTTCTTCCAAAGTCAAAGTCAGAGTCAGAGTCAGTTGTATTCTGTCCTCTTTTACAAAATTCAATAAAATCAACTTTCAATATTCTTTCTCACATATACTTTCCTTATATGTTTCCGAGAACATGATGAACACCATCATACACTGTGAGCACACGCACGTGACTATTATAGGCACATCTATAATGACTGCAGGAAACCGAGCCCGTGTTTTCCTTTTGTCTATTCCATGTCTGGTATAGAAAAGCCACATAATTACCCTTAGTAGGAGCAGTATCGAATCCTATGACAAATCTAGGTAGTCTCCTAGTTTGGGTTCAAGACGGGAGGCAAGCCCACTTCCCACAATAAACACCCCTCCAATAAGATCGACCAATCCCTACCTTAGGTGTTAGTCTGACCAACAAAAAAAAAGAGAAAAAAAAAGAAGCAAAAGGCCAAAACAAAAAAAGCAGGCCATCATCAAAAAAAGAGGCATCCATGACCAAGGTTAAACGGTCAACTAGACCAGGGCTAAGAGGTCAACCAAAAGAATTCAAAAACCCATGACCGTGGTCAACGGTCAACTCAAGTAAATGTCCTTTGACCAGGGTACGGTCAATTCAAAAATTATCAATGCCCATACTGTCCGATAGGGGAGAGATAATCAGGTTGGTCAGCTAACACCACATTTAACCTTCCCACATTACAACCCTCCAGACCTTCTCGAGACCTGGGCTAAGAGACAGCCCAGAATTTTTGAGGATTCAAGCTCCATAGGATACCCCTAACCATTAGGGCCAGACATGGAAACCAGATCCCGCATTATCAAACCTGCCCAATCGAAGCTCGAGTCATTTTTACTCGACTTCCCCCTTTCCTACCACATTGCAATACCTTACCCCCGAAGCCTTAGCTCCACAAAATCAAACTCCAGATTTTGAATCATGAAAGCCACTTACTTCCTTGCACCATATTTCCAAAAACATCCAAACCCCTCGAGAGTCCAGTCGTGTCTGTCAACTCGTCCGGTCACGTCCAGAGTCGAGTCTGTCGGTATGTCTCTCTTCAAATTCTTATGTTAAAATTTGAAAAACTTAGCCATTTGAAAAAATCCTTTTCGACAAGGTCAAATTTCAGTCTGTTTAAGCTGCAAATTTCTTTTCTACCCCTTTCCATTTTGAAAACCTGTCTCCTAGCACGTGAGTTGCTTTCAGGATTTAGATTTCAAAAAAACGAAGCAAAAATCCCTTTCCTCAGCGCAAGTCAGTCGGTAGATGCTAACTGCATGTCCTGTATGCTATCTGCTATATTTGTTATTTCTGCCTGTATATCTAACATTTCAGGTACCAGCTTGGCTTCCCAATGGAAAATCAAGTTTTAATTCCTCAACGTGAGTCACAGGCCTACGCAAACTCGCATATCTCCTCAACAGAAAGCCCAAGGCGACATTTCTTACGAGATGGGCCCACATATAGGCGCACCCGGGACTTATACAACAAGTTCGATTCCCCACGGAGTTATCATTATCATCAGCTCAGGTATGACTTCTATCCTATGGCTGGCGAGCCCTTCACGCAAGTCTAATTGACTATAAACGACTCGACCGGAAGTCTGCCAGGTCTTAATCCTCGATTGGCCTGGTAGCTACTTTGAGTTTCGCCTTGTCCAAGCCTCAGTCAGAGTGGGGGCTCTGTAGACACCCACATTTGGCCGCTAGGTGTCTATAGCGGTTCCCAAAAAATACCCGATGATGATCGGACGCAAACGTGTTTCTACGCGCTCGGATATGGGCTCAGAATCATTGGTTTCTGTCTTGGGTGTTTCACAAAACTGACCTCAAATTCAAGCCCACTAGGTCGTTTCTAATCAAATAAGACTAATTTTGGTCAAAACCGAGACTGGAAATAAAACCTACTTTTAGCGATTGGGTCAAACCCCGGTCAAAGCCGTTTCCGAGACATAAAAACCAGCAATGCAAATATCAAAAGTCCAATTCAAATACAATATCCACAAAATATCCAAACCATAGTAAAAAAAACCGGACCATTGCGCTGCGGCTGACCCACTCGATCGAGTGTCAGCCCACTCGATCGAGTGGGCCCTTTAACAAGCCCGGCTGCATCACTTTGGGCCACTCGACCGACTCAGCAGTATACTCGGTCGAGTAACCCTAGACGGGTGAGGTGACCGATGCCTATATAAACACCCCCTTGCATGCAAATTAGACACCTTCTTTTCACCCTTTACAACCCTAATCCTCTACAATCCTTTACAACCTTACAACCCTAATACACCCTAATTACTACCTTCAACCCTAGCATATAGCAAACCCTAAAACCACCATAACTCAATTTACATCCACCTCGATACTCCCGTGTTTAAGCCACAACTAACGAGTTCTATTCGAGACTAAGAAACATGTAGGTTGAGGGTGGAAAATCCCGTTCTTTTTCCTTCTCTTCTCTCTCGCGTCGTCCTTCGTTGTCGTAGTCGTTTTTTTATTTTGTTGTCGCATCTCTAATATCGATAATATTACTAGTATAAGATATTAAAATACTTGCTAATTCGTGTCGAATACGAGGGATGACGGGATAAGAAAATCCGAATATAACGATGGTATTGCACCCGATGTTGACGGTCGTTTATCCCGATACCCTGAGTGTTTGATTGTTGAAGCAAGTCGACATCAATAATCGTTTTTATTTCGTTCTATCGCTAGTCACGTTTTTATTATTGGCATCGTTATCATCATCACTCATCGCATCTTCATCAATTTCAAAGCTATTTTTAAAACACTTTTTTTAATTAGAGTAGAAACTCGTTGATGCAGATCCGACATCACACAATCCGCAAGGATTTTTCGTGATGTCGGGATGCGGAGTGAATCAAGGTTTTAATTAAAGTAAATACAAAGCCTCAATCTATTAGATTCGATACCAACTTGATGGTTGGATGTCGAATTTAAACTATTTAGTCAGTAAATCCAACTAATACGATTTTCGTTGATGCTAAAATAGTTGTCACCTAATTCAATATAATTAATACGACACTATAAACGCGGAGATTATTCATATTGTTTTAGTCCGATTTAAAACGACTTACAAAATATTTTTTCAAAAACTTACTCTAAGTATTCGGAATTGGTCCTATAACCAAGCACCGGTGATGCGTTGATTTTGCCGTGGGTCCTACCGCTCAATATATAACCAACTAGACCTAACTAGTAGATAGGGTAAGTCGGGTCGATATCCACGGGGACGGTTATGGGGGTCTAGACTATGGTCTACTCACAAACAAGGCTCAGTTACACAAACAAACACAAAGAAGACAATAATTTACAAACTATGATGGTTGAGAGGTATGGAAATGGACTAACAATGAACTAGATAAAACGAAAGCTAATTGAAACAACTAAAGATTAGAAACACTAGCAAAATAGAGAAGAAGGCTAAAGAGGTAGAGAAATCAAATATGGGAAGGAGTAGGGTTAGGTCGGGTTCATAAGTGTAGTAGGAAGATTGGGTAATCAAGGGTGTGTGTGCCACTTAGTTACTAAGGTCGGTTTGCGCTCTCGCGCCAAAGCCAAAGTCCGCACTCTCGTGTCTAAGACTAGACCCGAACATTCATGCAAGATGCTACTCAAAACACAAACATTCAACCACAAATCGAATACACAATGAGAAGATGAGAACAAGTATGAGAAGCATTGGCCACTACTACCCACACAAGCAATACAACAAACACATAGTGTGCTCAATAAGTGACTAGCAACAAAGGAATCACCTTTACCCACAATCAAACCCTAATCACCCATAATCCACACTTAATCCCCCTACTAACCCCACAAGGAATCTACTCACTCATTATCAAACTAACAACAACAATGATAAGAGAAATCGACATAAACAACCAAACATTCATTATGAACAAACAAGAACAATAAACAATATGTAAAGATTAAAACCTAAGAGATTAACAAATATTAAGAGAAAAGAAATTATACCCACTAACAAGAAGATAAAAAGATGAGAACTTGCATTAATAAGAAACCCAAATAATCTCCAAGGTTGTCAATCTTGGATGAGTCTTCAAGAATCTCCTTAATACAAGACTAAAAAACTAGATTAATCTAAAGTTTACAAAAGTTCTAAGAGAGATTAGTCTAATGAGAGGAGGAACTATCTAGGGTTTAGAGTAGTCTAATGTAATGTAAGATAATGTAACCTCCTTAAACAATACAAGGGAGAAGTATTTATAAGGTTGCAAGAGTGAAGGAGGAGAAAAGAAGAGTTTCGTGCTGGCAGCTGCTCATCCCGTCCGGAGGAAGTGGTCCCAACCGGGACGGCCCCAAAACAGGAGCTGCTGTAAACACGCACCCCTTCCCGGTCGGGAAGGCTACTATCCCGCCCGGGAAGGGTCTTGTAGGCCTCCAATATGATCTTTATGGTCCCTCATTGCTTCTCATGGGCTTCTCGTCTTCTTTCAGGGCTCGGGGTCGAGTCTAAGGGGCTCGGGAATGGGTTCCAAGGTCTCGGGATCGAACCCAAGGCACCGAGTGATCGTTCCTTCTCTTCGTTGGCTCCAAAAGTGTAGGAAACGAGTCGGAATCGTTCCAATTCTTCATGAATGGTCTTGGAACCTAAAACGAACTGGAAGAAGCATAAGTAGCCCAGAAACCACTCCCATGGAGCGATTCCACAAGAGAAACCGGGACGAAACACAACAATTTAGGCACTACAAACTACACTTATCAACTCCCCCACACTTAACCCTTACTCGCCCTCGAGTAAGCACCAACTAACTAAAAGAAGCTAAAAGAACTAGACTACTAGCCGAGCGGGTATTAGCGCACCCTACGCCCTTTCAACTCACGCGAGAACACTTAGAGGACAAGTGCTCTCCGCAAGGCAAGTGAGGTCTTGCGACAAAACTGTGGATGCAACCGGACATGAAAACACACAAACAAACAAACACAAAAGCAAACAAACACCAAACGGTTGCATCCAAGACAAAACAAATACCGCTTCCCTCAAAAAAGCGGTGAAATAGACACCGGTTAGGGACTCAAGGCAAGTGAGAACGTTCCCAAGCTAGCAATACATACCGAAATGGACCAAACCCTAATAGTATGACGACAAAGCAATAAAAACGTTGGTAACTTACCTAGATTCCTCCTAACCTTCTAAGAACGTACCACGGGATGATCGGCGGGATGGAAAAAGGATGAGCCACGGTGTTAGTCGACACTGTAGGTAAGTGAGACCCCGCCCTCTTTAGCGATGAGCCAAGAGGGTCGTCCCATGCCCAAAACCGCTCAACTAGTCCAAATAAAAAGGTGGATAAGTTTGCAAAATGAGGGAAGACCGATCATTACCGCTATCACCCTTCCTAGAGACTTGGTCCTTTGGTAGGTTCTTCACGGTAACGATCGGAAAAAGGCTTATTTTTGAGATGGTAACATCTTTTTGTGAGACGATTTTCTTTTGGCATTCTTTTTCTTATGCATTTTGCTTTTATGTTGCAATGCCCTTTCTTTTTCTTCTTTTGTATTTTCTTTTTGGCTTTTTGTACCTTTTCTTTTTCTTCAATCTTTTCTTTCTTCTATTTTCTTTCATTTTCTTTTCTTTGCCCTTTTGGCTAGATTTTGTGTTGTAGGCACTTTTTTTTGCACTAAGAAAGAAATTTCAACAATTTGCAACTTTATATTGTGGATATGTGTAGGAGGTAGGGGAATGGGTATGTTGGGAGCGCGCTTTCCCTTCAAACCCACAAAAAGGGGAGAAACTTGGACTAATCAAAGGATTTCAAACACGGTCACCTAAGGGACGAGACTCGGCAACCAAGGCCTTTTCACACCATGGGTGGTCAAAATGGTCAAAATGCAAATCCCGTAGTAAATCTCTAGTAGACTAGGTGGACTCAAGGTAAGAAACCAATGAAATCATTGATTTAGGGTCATTCTACTAGACGAAAGTCCATGACTCGATTCATACTACCAGAAAGGGAAAGTAAACACTTGCACACTAGCCTCAAAACCGGGTTTTTGAAACCTTTTTACACATTAGACACAGCTACACATCGCAAAACAAAGACATGACAAAAACGAGAGAAAATGAGACAAAGACAACAAAACAAAATGAAACAAAACAAACATACAAAGATAACAAACACCACCCCTTATTTCCAAGTAAGCAACCAATCAACCACAAATCTTCACAAAGCTCCACCCGAGCACACATCAACACAATTCTCCTCCAAACTTCACAAGAGATAGAGAGGAAAAAGGGATAAAAAGGCATTACCGGATGTTTTGAAAGCCTTCCAAAGTTAACGGTAATTAAGCGACCTAAAAGGAAAAAGGGAGGCAAACACGCACAACACAACAAATATACGACACAACGACATAAAAGGAAAACACACAAAAGAAAATCTTTTTGATTTTTGTGAAATTTTTCAAATTTTTATGGTTTTTTTTTAAAGGTTTTTGGAAAAAACTACGAAAATAAAACTAAACTATACTAGAATATTGCTCCCCCACACATAAACCGAGCAATGTCCTCATGCTCGATCGTAGTGTTTAGAGACACTAAAGAAAAGAAACTACGAAAATGAAGCTAAAAATCAAAAATAAAGCGGAGAAAAGGGTAGAATGTGTCCGGCCGGGGTGTAATCAAGTCACCATGGGCCGAGACGAGAAAAGATATGGATGGGAAGAAATAAAAAGAAAGAAATAAAAGGAAATGGGAGGGGAGGACTAGGTGTAATCAAGTCACCTAGCCCGGATTCCGCCCGAATCCGACTAAATCCTACAAAAAGGGTGAAAATCTTGTAAATTTGGATTTTTCAAATGACTCTCGATGTAGTCACGTCATCGAGATCGGGAGCAACAATTACTAAGGCCCCGAGGGCCACCATGACAAGGGGGAGGGGAACTAACAAAAGAAGACAAGCAATAAAAGATGGAAAAGAAAGGATAGTTGTCGTACCATGCGGTTAGCAACTCACTCGCTCCATCGTCTCATAGGTCGATATCGGCACGTAGCTAGTCATTGTCATTGCTATTCCCCTTCATTCTCGAAATGGCTCCATGGTTGAAGTACAAAGGTATAAGGAGGTGGGATTTGATGTGAAACTCGGTGTAAAGTGAAGAGAAAATGAGATAAATGTGTGTATATGAAGTGTAGGGGTCATATGATAGGTGCAGGGGTAGCTATGGAGGTTGGGAGGAGGTATAAAATGGTTGGGTGGGCTCGAATGACAAAGAAGAGGCCAAAAGAGGAGAAGGGCTCGTTCCGGTCGGGATGGATGGTCCCGGTCGGGATGACACACCCGTCCCGGTCGGGAAGCACCCGTTCCGGTCGGGAAGACACTCCAGAAAGTTCGATTTTTGGTACCCTCATCCCGATCGGGATGGTTTATTCCCGGTCGGGACGGCTCCACATTCTCGGTCGGGATGCTCTCTTCTCGGCCGGGAAGAGTCCCCTTGCTCTTCATCACCCCAAAAGCTTGTCCAAAGCTTCAAAAACCGACTCCCTTGTTCACAATCCAAGCTCTATCAATAACCACTCCTCTCTAGGATTCATCTTCACTTCACAGCTACAAGTAAGCTCAAACACATTCATCAAAATCCCTCCCTCACATCGCTCATCAAAAAGAATTCCAACTTACAAATTTCACAAAACTCAAAGGTATTACAAGAAAGAAATATATACAATAAAATGGTTCCTTTGGAACTCCGTCAAACCAAGGATGGTGCATTCTTCAATCCTTTTTTTAACAACACTTGGCCAATTCCATCTCCATCAAGGGCTCGAAGTAACAAATCGAAGGCTCTCGCGAAGTCTTCAATCAAGCTTGTGGTATAAACATCCACACTCCAAGGGTCCTCATGATCTAACCTCGACGTTCCCGGGGCATCCCTATCAATTAAGTTCAATGGCTTGAAGTTGTACTTGCGATCTTTCGGGATATACCCAAAACATCCATCTATCTTCATGTGGCCCCAAGGGAGGCTCATCTTTCTTCTTGCTTTGCAACTTGTCCTCAATCTCGTGATATGGGCATTCATCCGCCCCAAGCTCGGGATCATCATCCTCAATTCCATAGAACTTGTTCTTCAAGCTTTTACCCGACTCATCCCCTAGATCGATGTCTTTCATGGCGGTGATCATTTTACAAGACTCATCATTAGTAGGCGAGGTGTTGCCTTGGAGGTCAAACACGAGCTTCTCGTTGCCTAGCTCAAATGTGATCCTACCGTTCTTTACATCAATCATAGCACCGGCGGTATGTAGAAATGGGCGCCCAAGGATAATGGGAGGGATAGCATCTTCCGGCATGTCAAGTACAAGGAAGTTGACCGGAATGAAGAACTTCCCGATTCTTATTGGCACATCTTCCAACATCCCCAAAGGTCGGTTGAGGGAACTATCGGCCATTTGGAGTGTAATGGAAGTACACTTGAGCTCCTTCATCCCAAGTCGTTCACAAATGTAATAGGGAATGATGCTTACACTCGCACCCAAATTACATAGTGCTTTCTCAATCTTGAAATTGCCTATGGTGCACGGGATCGAGAAACTACGGATCCTTCAACTTGGGAAGCGTAGAACCTTGAATAAGCTCGCTCACCACTCTTGTGAACTCTATGTTCTCTTCCTTGTCGACGGATCTCTTCCTAGCCAAGATTTCTTTCACGAATCTTCCATATGCCGGGATTTGGGTAAGTAGGTCGGTAAAAGGGACACTTACATCCAATTTCTTCACAATCTAGGAACTTGTCATATTGAACATCTACCTTAGTCTTCAATTGCCTTGTTGGGAAAGGCAACTTGATATGTACCTTCTCTTGCTCATTAAGGTTGGACTTTTCGAATGACATTTTCCCTTTTCCTTTGTCTTTTCCTTGAAGTGGGGGAAGTTTGTTTTCATGGGGTTTCTCAATCTCCCACAAAACTTGTTCCTCCATTGGATTTCCCAAGCTTGAATTATCTTGAAGTGGAGATACAACCTCTTTCATTGGTTCTTGCTCATTAGGGAGTAAGGGGGAGTTATAATATGAACCACTTCTCAAGGTAATAGCATTCACATGCTCAAATTTCGCCATTTCACCTTGAGGAGGTAGTTGCCCCTTTTGCCTTGAAGAGCTACCCGAAGCAAGTTAAGCTATTTGGGTTTCGAGCATCTTCATATGAGCATCTCTTGCCAAGTTATCCCTTTGAAGTTGAGCAATAATTTCTTGTTGGATTCTTTGTGTCTCCAATTGACTTCTTTGCATTTCTAACATTGATTTTTGCATGTCGAAATCTCGAGGGGGAGATTGTTGGTTATGAGGAGTGTTGGTGATGGCTAGAGATCCTTGTTTCAAGCTTCATGTTGAGTACCTTGAGATCCTTGTTGTTGTTGATGGTTCCCTTGGAACCCATGAGAGTCACCTTGAATAAGGCCTTGATTGTTACCATGGTTGTAGTTATGGTGTCCTTGGGAGTGTTGGTTCCCTTGGAAACCACCTTGGTTGAAGTTCCCTTGTTGGAACCCTTGATTGTTGTTGAATGTACCTTGGTTATGTTGTTTGAAATTGTTGAATGACCTTGGGTTGCCTATATAACCTTGGTAGCTATGATTGTTGTCCCTTAAGGGAGGTGACACATATGGACGGTGTTGTAGAGATTGTTGTTGGGGAACTTTTTGGGAAGCTTGAAACATATGGGGATAGGGGGCACCTTGCTTGAACGCTTGAAAAGCGTTCACTTGCTCAATACTACCACGACAATGTAAAGGCTCATGTCCCACTATCCCGCAAGTATCGCATATTCCATAATAAGATGTAGGAGATACAACTCCCAAAGCATTAACTTGTTGAATGGAATGTTGGTGGGAGGCACTTGCACTTTGACCTTGATCAAAATGGCTTTGGAGCTTCTTGTCAATATATTCCATGTGGGTTTTTAGTTGAGCTCCAAGATCAATGCTTAGTTGTGTAATGGCATCGATCTCATGCCTTCCTCCTCGATTCGCCTTCCTAGGCCTTGAGTATTGGGAGTTGTGTACCGCCATCTCCTCGATTCTTGACCAAGTTTGGTCATCATCCACCTCGGTAAACCTTCCATTCGATCCCATGTTGAGAATGGCCCTTGATTCTTCATATAACCCGTTCCAAAACTGTTGAACAAGGAACCACTGTGATAGACCATGGTGAGGACAAGAGCGGATCAAGGCTTTGAATCTTTCCCACGATTCGTAGAGGCTTTCTTCATCACGTTGTTGGAATCCCGTGATAGAGGCTCTCAATAGATTTGTCTTCTCCGGGGGATAAAATTGTTGGTAGAAAGCTAAGGCAAGCTTCTTCCAAGTATCAATACCAAGGGTCGCCTTGTCTTACCCTTTGAACCATTGCTTAGCTTTACCGATCAAAGAGAAAGGAAATAATACCCACCGGATTTGGTCTTGGGTTATTCCCGTTTGTGAGATAGTATCGCAATAATCCGAAAAGGTTTCCATGTGTTGATGAGGATCTTCGGTTAATAACCCACTAAATTGACTTCTTTCGACCAATTGGATGAATTGCGTTTTTGCCACAAAGTTGCCGGTATAAGCCTCCGGTAGAGCGGTTGGACCGGGCAAAACGTCTTCCGTAAAGGTTGTGTGGACATGACATAGGTCCACCCCGACGCGGCCACGCGCGGGTTTGGGGAGGCGAATGAATCTCCGTATGAGATGGTCAAATTGAAATTTAAATCGAAGTAGGAGTCGCCACCGAATTTTGTGGTTATTCGGAACCATTAGAACCCACTCTATGTCGTAGTGGGCCATATTTATTACATGGCCCATTTCCGATGTCAGAGCTTATCGGGTTCGTCCCTTAGCATTTGATACCGATACCGACATTATCGGATATCGTGTATTGAATGACTCTCGTTGCCAATGGATTCGGACACCCGAAAACCATGGTTCTGAGTAAGGGGTGAGGGTACGTGTTGGGAAGTTCATTGAGAACACCCAACCCCGCCCGCACTTAGCGGCCTTTACTAAGATATTGTTCGTTTTTTACGTACACGCGTTAGTTCGACGGTTGAATGATATGCAAACATTATTTTCCTAAGACATGTGAGAAAAATAAATAAACGGGTTGCTAAGTCGTTTAATGCATATTAAACTATTAACGTCAAAATTATTTTAGCATGTGAAGTCGTTTTAGTCTAATAAAACAAAATATGAAAATAAATTGCTACAAACACGAGAAAACGGGTTAGTAACGATTGAATAAATTGAATAAAGAAGTAAATAAATAATATGCATGATTTTTGAAAAGATTTATGTCACGTGATGGATAAGCACGCGCTGACCGTGGTCAAAAAAAGGTATTTATCGAAATATGTCGCGAAAGTCGCTTTTTATGTAAGACTCGAAAAGAATAAAAAATAGAAAAGCGAGGAAACGAAAAAAAAGACCCGGCTAACCAGGCCACCGCGCGAGTCGCCTGACGGGCGCGCGACTTGCGTGGCGGTCTGTTCGGTTTTTTTTTTATTTTGTCGAAAATCGTTAATTTTTATAAATCGCGTACAAATATGGATTAATTTATACCCGATTCATATTTTCGATATTCGTTGTATTCGATATTCGATTATGAAATCGATATCGAATAGTCGGAATGATTTTAGAAAAGGTTTTGAAAAATAGTTTGTTTTGAACGAAAAGTAAAAAAAAAAAAATTGAACGAAAAAGGTGTTAATTCTCTCCGCGTATAAAATCGTCGAATTTTGTTTCAAAAAAGGATGTAACGATTTTATTAGCATCAACGAGAATTAATTAATTTTGTTCTTGTTAGATACGATATTCGATTAGAGAATCGATATCGTATTTTAAGAATGTTATAAAAAATAGTTTTAGTAGTATCGATTATTAGAAATAAAAAATATGCGACGAACGACCCATATTAAAAAGACGGACTAATGACACGACCAACGAAAAAAGACGAGAGAAAGGAAGAGAAGAAGAGAAGAATCGGGTTTGATTTACACCCTCAACCTACATGCTTTGTTTTCTCAGGATAAGGCTCGTCGGAAAGTGGCTTAGACTTGGGAGCGTCGAGATGATGCGGGATGAGTTAAGGTGTCGGTTTGGCACGTTTTTGTATGTGTGTGAGGCGTCGGGTTTGGCCGGACGGTGGGGGTGGTTTCGTCGGGTTGAGATTACTCGGGAATTGTTTGGCATTACGAGGTTGTATATTTTCTGACTTTCGATGATTGATGATGAATGTGTGATGTAGGAATAATAGATCTATGATTTGTGTGTTATATGTAGAGATGGCAATGGACCGGATCTGGACCGGGTCCACTTGGATCCGGACCCGGACCCGTCAAAATTACCCTAGACCCGGACCCGACCCGGACACGGCCGGGTCCAAAATTTTAAGACCCAGATCCAGACCCGCCGGGTCCGGTTCGGGTCCGGGTCTACCCGCGGATCTCACTATTTTATTTTATTTTGTCATACATTTCTCATTTCTTCCAAATTTCAAATTTTGCCCGTATTTTTTATCACGTACAAAATTATCTACGACATATATTGTACTAAGAAATTAAACACTCTTACAAACTCATTCATAACGGTCTTAAGAAACTTTGAATGGAGTTATTTTAATAATTTAGTTGTTTGCTAGCAGTTTTGCTTATGTATGTTGGTAGATTTTTGTTTGTTTTTTTTTTTAATTAAAGTGTCGGGTCCACGGGTCGGGTCCGGGTCCAGTATTTCAGACCCGGACCCGGTTTTCAAAAATAAGATCCAGACCCGATCCGGATCCGCCGGGTCTGAAAAAATGAGACCCAGACCCGACCCATATGGGTCCGACCCGCTGGGTCTGGACCGGGTCCTGGACCCGTTGCCATCCCTAGTTATGTGTTGAAAGGGAGGTCCTATTTATAGGAGTGGAGGTAGCCTTGTTTGTATGACAAGAAATACCGGTTTGGATAGGAAATGTAAGAAGTTGAAAGGAACGAGAAGTCCGTTGCTTGGGGAAGAAGCAAGGAAATCTCGGCTGTTTTGGCTGATTTCGGCCGGGTGTTTGACACTCGGTCGGCAATTGCTTTAGTTTTTCGGATAGAATTTCACTTGAGATCAAATTCTACCTTCAACGGAATTGTTTAATGTTTTTGAAGCTGATTTTTTGTAGTATTGGAGTCCAAACCGGACACGTGAGGTGTCTAGTCCGTGAGTCTCGGGAAATATCTTTGACCGGGTTTTGACTCGGTCGCTAAAAGACGGTTTTACCCCTGGTGTCGGAATCGACCCAAATTAGTCTCATTTGACTCGAAACGACCCATTGGGCCTGGATTTGAGGTTGGTTTTGTAGGGTTTGTACTCCGTAATAAGTCTAAACCAAATGTCCATGATTACGAGCCCATATCCGAGTCCATCAATGCACGTTTACGTCCAATCATCATCGGGTGTTTGGCAGAAACTATTATAGAAACCTGGCGGTCAAAATGTGGGTGTCTACAGAGCCCCCACTCTGACTGAGGCTTGGACAAGGCAAAAGTCAGAGTAGCTACCAGGTCAATCAAGGATTAAAACCTGGCAGACTTCCGATCGGGTCGTTTATAGTCCATTAGACCTGCGTGAAGGGCTCGCCAGCCATAGAATAGAAATCATACCTGGGTTGATGTTGATAATGTCGCGGGAGCTTGCCTTGGAAGCTATGGGTATACCTGTTTACAGGTACATCCTGCCTTAGAATTGCGCGGGAGCTTGCCTTGGAAGCTATGAGTATATCTGTTTACAGATACATCCTAATTCTTCAGTAGAAAATGTCGCTTGAGCTTTCCACTAGGGAACTTTTCTTATAAATTCTCGGGAGTCCTGGGTGTACCTGTATGCTGACACACTTTGTATGTAACATTTAGGTGAAACACCGACTCATGCTGGGAAAGAAATGACTTTTGATTGATTTTTTGGAAAGAAAATGAATTTTTTTTTTGGAAATTAGAATGCTTGGGATGACTTGATTCCTAATTCGATTCTGACACGGACTCCTAAAGTCTCTGGTTAGGCCTGTATGCCTAGATGAAGTGTGATAAAAATTCCTATTCCCGTGGTGACTAGGAAAGAGATTTTCACAAATGGCTAAGTTTTGCGAATTTTAAAATGAGAATTTGAAGAGAGAGATAAACCGACCGACTCGACTCTGGACGCAACAAGACGAGTTGACAGACACGACTGGACTCTCTAAGGGTTGGACCGTGACTCGGTAGGGGATGGGCCACCTAATATGACAAGACTCTTAAGTTGCGCTATTTCGTAGCCCAGGCGAGTGGCAACATGGTCGAAGTCGAAATGGGAACGATCTGTTATAGGGGAATTGCAGTAGTCTGTAATGAGACTGTTTTAGCAGTAACAATGCTGTAGTCTAGTGCTCCTTTTGAATTTTTGGTTTTGGGGTACATCTCTAAAGTGGGTATTACTCCGAGTCCTGACAGATTCTTGTCTTCGGCTGAGCCGAGTACTAGGACACACTAGAGAAAGGAGGCTAGATTTTTTTTTGAATTTATCTGGATTTTGTGAGTGGATGGAGGTTTCCTGCCTAAGAGAAGCCCCCGGAATCACAAAGCTAACTGTTAAGAACATGACAGTGTCGTGACCGGAATGATGGCACTTTTTTTGAATTTTGTGTCAATGTGGGTGGTTGTGCCTCTGTTGAAAGGCTGCCTACGTATTCACGTGTTAGTGAAATCAAACCAAGCCGTAGTTCAGTGGACTGAAAGATATATAATGGTGCCTAGTTTATTAGGGCTTTGTGTGTAACTAGCCACAGCGATGGTGTAGGCTAGGTGCATTCCCAGTGATGTCTTGATCAAAGAGCTAGAATAGTTAGGATGTTGATCCTGTGACTGTGAGCGTTCTCCGGGGTAGCCCCCAGAGGTGGTGTGAACTTATTTGGGCATGTTCTATGCCGACTGCAAGTTGAGTTCCCGTGTTTGGGGCTGGTAACTTGTTTGAATGAGAAGAATTGGGATGGGATTTTAACGAGTTATGCTCTCGGGGATTTTAACGAGTTCTGTTCTCGGGGATTTGATGAGTTTTGCTCTCGGGGATTTTAACGAGTTTTGCTCTCGGGGATTTTAACGAGTTTTGCTCTCGGTGGGATTTGACGAGTTTCGCTCTCGGACTTCGATCGGGCAGCTTGATAATGCGGGATCTGGTTTCCATGTCTGGCCATAAAGGTTAGGGTGTATCCTATGGAGCTTGAATCCTCAAAATTCTGGGCTGTCTCTAGCCTAGGTCTCGATAAGGTCTTGAGGGTTGTAATGTGGGAAGGCTAGATGTGGTGTTAGCTGACCAGCTTGACTGTCTCTCCCCTATTGGATGGTATGGGTATTGATAATTTTTGAATTGACTGTTTCACGGTCATGGGTTTTTGAATTCTTTGGGTTGACCTCTTAGCCCCGGTCATGGGATTCTTCATTTGAGTTGACCATGTCTGGTCGAGAGATGTTGATAATTCTTTTTTTATCATGGCCAGCTTTTTTGTTTTGGCCTTTTGCTTTTTTCTCTTGGACTTTTGATTTTTTTTCATCCAGCTTTTTTTTGTCGGTCAGACTAACACCTAAGGTAGGGACTGGCTAGTCTTATTGGATGGGTGTTTATTGTGGGAAGTGGGCTTGCCTCCCGTCTTGAACCCAAACTAGAAGACTACACAGATTTGTCGTAGGATTTGATATGCTCCTGCTACGGGTAGTTATGTGGCTTTCTATACCAGACATGGAATAGGTAAAAGGAAAACACGGGCTCGGTTTCCTGCAGTCATTATAGATGTGCCTATAATAGTCACGTGCGTGTGCTCACAGTGTATGATGGTGTTCATCATGTTCTCGGAAACACATAAGGAAAGTATGTATGAGAAATAGAAAAGCTGATTTTATTGAATTTTGAAAAAAGAGGACAGAATACAACTGACTTTGACTCTGACTTTGATTTGGAAATGAGGATGTAGGGTATCCTAGACTCGAACTCAGACTTAGACTCGAATCAAATCCGGACTCGGACGCTCGGTTGGTTGTTTTTTTTTGGTATGGTCTTTGATTGGAGAAAAAGACGGGTGCCACGACTCGCCTAAACTCGGCTTTGCGCAAGTGCAAGAGAGGGAGTCAAACTAGACACGGCCCGGGGTGACGGGTCGACAAAGACTCTTGGACCGGGATACTCGAACGTTGATCTAGACGAGGTAACGACTGCGAATTGGACTCGAGCTGCATAAGGATGAATCCGAAAATGGGGGCGACCGTGTTTGACCGTATCACGTGCTCGGACCAACCGTGGTGACCTAACCCTAGGTGACTCGAGTATTCGTAGCATAGGTACGACACGAAGAAGGCATCATAAGGACGCCGGTGCAGGATGAACGTAGGGTACCCCTTAAGGTGACCGTGGTTGACTGCTCGGGTGGAGGACAGCCCCCGAGTGATACTAAAGACTTTGATAGGACTCAAATGGTGCGACATCTAAGTGACTCGAAAGTGGGGTACGTGAGCCAACACGTGTAAGACCTGATCCTTAGAGCAAACGCGGTTGATCGCCCCACTAAAGGGTAGCCTCCGAGTGGGACTGAAGACCGACTCCTAGACGGGTGGCTCGTGGATGGTGGACTCTCCCTGGGTTTTGGCAAAGTGGGCCTAGTCCCGTTCAAAGAAAGATCCGTGTGTGAAATTCCCAGACTTTGGACTCCAGTGTGTAAACGGGCTTCCCTTTGCAGGAGTTTGTCCTACAAAGGTGGGCCGTGCCTTGACAAATAAGGCGGACTGGGATGGGGTGGAAATCCGTGATGTAAAACCGACGGAGTTTCGACGCTATAGACTCTTACAACCTATGACAAGACCCGACACTGCTAAATACGGGAAGTCCTAAGAAGAAGAGGGTTTTGAAAAGGGAATTTGGATTTGAAAACCTAGCAAAGCAGAGTAGGATGGCCCGATTTTTTTTTGAAAACCGAGAAAAAGGTTATCGGGCCGAGATTTCGGGCTTTTTTTTTTGAAAAGTTTGGACAGCATACCGGCTAAAAATAGGCTATTTTGAGTCAAAATCATAAGTCCTAAATTTGGTAGCATTCCGGGTTTTGAAAAAGTAGATGGGTTTGAAAGGATGTAAGTTTTTTTTTTTTGAAAAGGACGGTTCTTGAAAAGACCAAAGAAGATCAAGTAGCATGTAGTCACGGAAACATTATAATGACGCCATGTATGCTCTTAGTCTAAGTCTCGGTCGGTCGAATAAGGTCTATACCAACAACGATCGCATTCTTGCAAATCAGGACGGACTTCCTAAGCCGAGTTGGTCTTAGAACCTGCCGTAAAACCGATGCGAGTTCCGCCATCGAAGTATTTAGTGCACCCATGTGGGAATGCACCGTGGTATAGTGGGACGTCGGTCACAAGTAACCGGCCCGGGAAAAGTTTGGGTTATGCATGAACCATTGAACTAAAACGTGTACATTACTAATCGAACGATTTCTTTTCGAGTCTCACCCTGAGGATGCCGATGGTAAGTGACACATCAGTTAATCCCCAGCGGAGTCGCCAAATTGTGGACATGACATAGGTCCACCCCGACGCGGCCACGCGCGGGTTTGGGGAGGCGAATGAATCTCCATATGAGATGGTCAAATTGAAATTTAAATCGAAGTAGGAGTCGCCACCGAATTTTGTGGTTATTCGGAACCATTCGAACCCACTCTATGTCGTAGTGGGCCATATTTAAAACATGGCCCATTTCCGATGTCAGAGCTTATCGGGTTCGTCCCTTAGCATTTGATACCGATACCGACATTATCGGATATCGTGTATTGAATGACTCTCGTTGCCAATGGATTCGGACACCCGGAAACCATGGTTCTGAGTAAGGGGTGACGGTACGTGTTGGGAAGTTCATTGAGAACACCCAACCCCGCCCGCACTTAGCGGCCTTTACTAAGATATCGTTCGTTTTTTACGTACACGCGTTAGTTCGACGGTTGAATGATATGCAAACATTATTTTCCTAAGACATGTGAGAAAAATAAATAAATGGGTTGCTAAGTCATTTAATGCATATTAAACTAATAACGTCAAAATTATTTTAGCACGTGAAGTCGTTTTAGTCTAATAAAACAAAATATGAAAATAAATTGCTACAAACACGAGAAAACGGGTTAGTAACGATTGAATAAATTTAATAAAGAAGCAAATAAATAATATGCATGATTTTTGAAAAGATTTATGTCACGTGATGGATTAGCACGCGCTGACCGAGGTCAAAAAAAGGTATTTATCGAAATATGTCGCGAAAGTCGCTTTTTATGTAAGACTCGAAAAGAATAAAAAATAGAAAAGCGAGGAAACGAAAAAAAAGACCCGGCCAACCAGGCCACCGCGCGAGTCGCCTGACAGGCGCGCGACTCGCCTGGCGGTCTGTTCGATTTTTTTTATTTTGTCAAAAATCGTTAATTTTTATAAATCGCGTACAAATATGGATTAATTTATACCCGATTCATATTTTCGATATTCGTCGTATTCGATATTCGATTATGAAATCGATATCGAATAGTCGGAATGATTTTAGAAAAGGTTTTGAAAAAAAGTTTGTTTTGAACGAAAAGTAAAAAAAAAGAATTTTGAACGAAAAAGGTGTTAATTCTCTCGGCGTATAAAATCGTCGAATTTTGTTTAAAAAAAGGATGTAACGATTTTATTAGCATCAACGAGAATTAATTAATTTTGTTCTTGTTAGATACGATATTCGATTAGAGAATCGATATCGTATTTTAAGAACGTTATAAAAAATAGTTTTTGTAGTATCGATTATTAGAAATAAAAAATATGCGACGAACGACCCATATTAAAAAGACGGACTAATGACACGACCGACGAAAAAAGACGAGAGAAAGGAAGAGAAGAAGAGAAGAATCGGGTTTGATTTACACCCTCAACCTACATGCTTTGTTTTCTCGGGATAAGGCTCGTCGAAAAGTGGCTTAGACTTTGGAGCGTCGAGATGATGCGGGATGAGTTAAGGTGTCGGTTTGGCACGATTTTGTATGTGTGTGAGGCGTCGGGTTTGGCCGGACGGTGGGGGCGGTTTCGTCGGGTTGAGATTACTCGGGAATTGTTTGGCGTTACGAGGTTGTATATTTTCTGACTTTCGATGATTGATGATGAATGTGTGATGTAGGAATAATAGATCTATGATGTGTGTGTTATGTGTTGAAAGGGAGGTCCTATTTATAGGAGTGGAGGTAGCCTTGTTTGTATGACAAGAAATACCGGTTTGGATAGGAAATGTAAGAAGTTGAAAGGAACGAGAAGTCCGTTGCTTGAGGAAGAAGCAAGGAAATCTCGGTTGTTTTGGCTGATTTCGGCCGGGTGTTTGACACTCGGTCGGCAATTGCTTTAGTTTTTCGGATGGAATTCCACTTTAGATCAAATTCTACCTTCAACGGAATTGTTTAATATTTTTGAAGCTGATTTTTTGTAGTATTGGAGTCCAAACCGGACACGTGAGGTGTCACGGCTGGTCCGTGAGTCTCGGGAAATATCTTTGACCGGGTTTTGACTTGGTCGCTAAAAGACGGTTTTACCCCTGGTGTCGGAATCGACCCAAATTAGTCTCATTTGACTCGAAACGACCCACTGGGCCTGGATTTGAGGTTGGTTTTGTAGGATTTGTACTCCATAATAAGTCTAAACCAAATGTCCATGATTACGAGCCCATATCCGAGTCCATCAAAGCACGTTTACGTCCAATCATCATCGGGTGTTTGGCGGGAACTATTATAGACACCTGGCGGTCAAAATGTGGGTGTCTACAGGTTGAATGAGAAGAGAACTTAGGCATTATTGGATATGCGGGAGAGGACGGTGTAGATGGTGTTGATGTAGAAGTAGAGGGAGAACTAGGTTGAGAAGTACCAAAAGGATTAATGAAATTCCCTTCGGCCGTCTCTCGAGGTGTTTCGTCTAAGTCGGATTCTTGAGCTTGTTCTTGATTGGTATTGCTAGCACTTGGTTGAGAGATTCTAACCCGGTCAATCGTCCATTGGCGAAAGGCTCTAAAGAGTCTTTCCGGCACTACTACAAAAGATCAAATAGACAACTCCTAATAGAAATCAGATATTTTTAACAACTGATGTATAATATATAGACAACTGTTTTGTTTGAGAAACAGTTGTCTTTATCTGATAATAGACAACTGAGTTTTATAAAAACAGTTGTCTATATATTATACAACTGTTTTAATTAACCTCAGTTGTCTATTCTAATTTCAGGACCACTAAAAATTGGTTGTTACTACTACCCAACCCATATCACTTTCTCAATTTTTTTTAAAGTAATCTAATATCTAATAATAAGTGTAATTCAACCCATATCACTTTCTCAACCTATCTAACTCAACTTCAATTATACCAATTTTTTCAGATCCCTAATTTTTTTAGGATCTAATGGAAGCACGAGAGGCGGGAACCGTATACATAATGGGACATTCTCATGTATGGGCGAAGCGAGGATCGAGTTGAGACGATTTTTAGGTAACAAATTTAGGGTACGATTTCTTGAGACGGGACCGTCGAGGACCGACGTATCCACTCACGGCTCCCCAGCCATGCATTGACGTTAGAGGTAACCCCAAACTCACTCAGATTTTTACATGATACAAACTTTGATCTTTGTTACAGTATGATTTTTTTTAGCAACGGGATTTCGACTTATTGTGAGACGGTCTTATGTAACGATTTGTGATTTACGTGTTTATTTTGTGATCCGGCCTACGAATCGAGACTCATAGAATTGATAATACTTCTACGAATGCCATTTCGACAAATCAATCAGACCACCGTAAGTTTCCCATCCCCATCAAAGTTTTCATTTTCCCACTCAACCTTATCTTCTCAATTTTTCCTCTAAGTTTCCCAGTTCCCACTACGCCATTTCTATCTTCTCGATTTACGAACGCCCGCCCACTACGCCATTTCTATCAAACTCGATCGGCTCCACTGTAAGCTTCCCATCCCATCAAAGTTTTCATTTTCCCGCTCAACCTTATCTTCTCAATTTTTCCTCCAACCCTAGATTATTCCAGATCCCCAATTATTCCTCTAACCCTAATTTTGAAGCTCTTCGTCGCTTGCTCTTCGTCGCTCTTGTACGAAACCAATCAAGAAGTAAGTAGGTGAATCGGAGATGCCGAAGAACAAAGGAAAGGGAGGAAAGAACAGGAAGAGAGGGAAGAACGAAGCGGATGACGGGTGGTTTTCAAGGAAGACAGACAAGAGTACGCCCAAGTGCTTCGTATGCTTGGTAATAGCAGATGCGAGGCGCAGTGTATTGATAACATCAAGCGTCTTTGTCATATCCGTGGTAAGATGCATAAGAAGGTTTGGATTGCTGCTGGTGATATCATCCTTGTCGGTCTTCGTGATTATCAGGTCTCTTCTTCATCACTGTTTTTTATTTTGCTTTTGCTATTTCATCTGCTGCTGATGATGATAAAGAATCGATATTTTACAATGGAATCAAAACAAGGATTCAGTCAAATCAATTCGCAATAAAAAATGATTTGAGTTTTTTGTTTCTTAGGATGTTTAATTTTGTATATTTTGACAGTTTTCTGAAGTGAAACTGTCTGCTGCAAGCCTGCAACGTGACATAAACATTGCAGAGAGTCGGTCAGGGGGGTAATGTTGCGTACAGCGTACATCCCAGCGGCCTTATTGTTGACTCGGTTTTGACGAGAAGTTTGTATGTAGATTATGATGTTACTGACAGTACATTGATGTGTAAGTAGAGATGAAATGAACGCATCCCATCACATCTAACAATGAATCAAGTATCACAGACGTTCTATGATTTTCAGATTTCCCTAACTTGCAACTAACTGATATCAAACATACATAGATAGATTCCCTAATACAGTGTCGAAGAACTGAACCTCGCGAAAATTGTATGCCTGAGAGTACAAATTAAGACGAGGTAATTAAGAAGAGCGATATAGCATTCGCACAAAGCGAGAGTATTAGCTCATCTGGTAAGAGCGAGCTTCATCATTTTGACCGTGTTGTTGAGGATTCGATTCTCACTTGTGACTATACAGGTTGGGTTCGAACTGGACCCGGACCTGGCCTGTTGGAAGGGGGGTGTTAGGCCGTGCTCACTAATGATCAACCCAAACCCGGCCCGTGAACATAATCTACATGGCTCGTGTAGAAACGTTTCATCTGTAGATTGTTATTTTGCTGGACGCCTTCATAAGCTAGGATGATATATTTTTTTGTGTGTTTTTATCGATTGTTTACATCATGATTTTGCTATGATTGAATAGGGTTTCGTGTTTCGTGTGGGTTGGTAGTCATGATATGTAAGTAAGAATTTAAAGGACACATTGATGATTAACATTTAACAATACTCTTTTCGTCCTGGTCAATTGTTCACAAGGTTGATTGTCCACAAAGTATTGTATGACAGGGATAGAAGGAGCAGAGCAGTACCTAATAGATTTACCCTCGTTCGTTCAACCTGTGATTGTCTATTGTGAAACAGATCAACTGTTGTAGTAGTGGTCTAACTTGTGGAAGGAGTCATAAGACTAATGCAAGTAGAAAAGACTAATAAAGGATTAAGGATAATACGAGATCCGATTGATTATTCACGAAATACAAGATCCTTGAAAACCAGCTCTCTTTTCTCGTCATCCGCTTCGTTCTTCCCTCTCTTCCTGTTCTTTCCTCCCTTTCCTTTGTTCTTCGGCATCTCCGATTCACCTACTTACTTCTTGATTGATTATTTACGAAATACAAGATCCGATTGATTTAAACAGTATTGCTGGTTTCGTCGCTCAAGAGCCTAGTGGATTTAAAACTTTACTTAATACGTGAGTTATCTCAATTTATTACTATAGATAATTTTTTCATTTTTACTTATGTTTCTTCTTTAATAGTGACTTAACTTTTCTTTTTCCCGTGCTAGGTCTATAAAAGTGTACGGCTATAGAGGGGTACAAGGAAGAGTTCTCAAATTCCGCGGTGAACGTTAATGTATGTACTTATTTAAACCTCGTATATTATATGAATCGTCTGATTCTATGATGAAAAAATGAGGCTTCGGTTTTTCCGAAATTGAACTTCATGATGATCATAGTCGGTTTGTTCGATTAATAGTTGTGGTGATGCTTGAATGAATTTCGATATGCAATCATTCGATTCTTCTCTGTTTTTTTTTTGTTTTTTTTGGCGATTTCATGTTGGATTATCATGAACTCGAATGCTTGAGACATTCACACTTTTGATTTCGATGTGATTTGATATCCTTGATATCCTGATTGTGTAAATGCAAGTTAATGTGTTGAATTACTCGAGAAATTTTTTGGATGATAATCAACAGAAATGGGAAAGGTACAATTGGATGATAATCCATTTGGTGATGACGGTATCTCTTTGAAACAAGAGTTTCCAACCCGGCAGCCCGAGAGGATTCCATCAATGGATGATGAATCAGTGTTTACTTATCTGAACCTGTTTGGATCACACGGGTTTGACATGAAGTAGAATGTATAGCTTGCTGCTGCACTTCAGTTGTACCAAGTTTGCTTACTTTGCTGTGCATGTTTTTCTTATTCCAGACTTGTCCAGTTAATTTATCTTGCTTTAAATTTGTATTGGTCTTTGTAACTTCTGCTATAAGCTTTACTGGGGAGTCTTTATACTGTTGAGGGAAATACCTGCGGAAATTACATGATATAAAGAAGGATGTTTTTTGCTATGCTGTCTGTTAAGAATTTTGATACACTAGCAAGCTATAGAGGTCACTTACTAGTATTGGCAAACCGTGTCGTGTCGTGCCATGCCATTTGGAACGACTGGGAAGTGATGAATAATGATGCAATTTTTTTGTTCTTAATGAGTCTCAGAGTGTTCCCTGATTATGTTGATTAACGACTGGGAGCATTATTTTTATAATTGTCCAGCTGATTATGTTGTTGTATCTTGTATTTTGTCATTTGTACGACTCTTACACTTTGTTATACTTGTTGCAATGTAGTCGGCTCCTCATGCTCGGAAAACAGAGTGCAGTTATTATGTGATGAGATATATGATCGAAATTATCACTCGTTTTGATTTGAAGAGAACCGTCAATGAGGTAAGACTTGGGTTTTCACACTTTCTCTTGTTTCAATCATTTGTTTTATGCACATAATTGAAACAAAATAATTAGTTCATTTATATTATTGATTTTGTAGCATTTCAACGATATGATGCCATATTCTCAAGAAGATATTGACGAGGTTCGTGGATTATGGGCGGATTATTTTCTTAATAATTAGTCGTATATGATGCATCGGATTACCTTATGCAGACAAAGTGTTAGTTGGATTATGGTTTTAGGTACTTTTGGACATGGATAATGATTTTATGTATACCTTTTGGATTTTGGATGTTGGATAATGATTTTATGTATCTTTTGGATGTTGGATTTTATAAAAATGTAACTTCTTTTGTTCAATTATTCGCTATGATATTTTTTTTTATGGTTTGTTAATATGTACGTATTTAAGAATTATTAAAAAAACATAAAATATGTATACGTATATAAGAAAATATCTATATATACGTATTTTAGAAAATAGTTGTCTATTATGTATATAGACAACTGTTGTTTTAGAAAAACAGTTGTCTATATACGTAATAGACAACTGTTGTTTTACAAAAACAGTTGTTTATTAACCAATAGACAACTGTTGTAAAACAGATGTCTATGCTTAGACTAATATACAACTCCAAACTACTCAACTGTTGTAACTCAGTTGTCTATGGCAAAAAAAACAGTTGTCTATTTGATGTTTTGTAGTAGTGCGGCTCTGGATTGAAGTGAAAGAAATCACCTCCCCTCCTAGGCATACACTACACACTCAAACAAACGTGAGAACACCTAGTGCTTTATGGGCACTAGGCAAAGACAATAAACGAACACAACGGGAGACAAAGAAAAAAGAAAGCTATGAAAACGAGAAAAACCAACAAAATATGCACAAGAGAAAGAAGAAGAGCACGAGAAGGGTAACCAAGTCAAGCTAATAAGCAAACTAAGTCTAAACATGCACCGTCCCCGGCAACGGCACCAAATTGATGCGAGGATTTTGCCGTGGGTCCTACCGCTCAATATATAACCAACTAGACCTAACTAGTAGATAGGGTAAGTAGGGTCGATATCCACAGGGACGGTTATGGGGGTCTAGACTATGGTCTACTCACAAACAAGGCTAAGTTACATAAACAAACACAAAGAAGACAATAATTGACAAACTATGATGGTTGAGAGGTATGGAAATGGACTAACAATGAACTAGATAAAACAAAAGCTAATTGAAACAACTAAAGATTAGAAACACTAACAAACTAGAGAAGAAGGCTAAAGAGGTAGAGAAATCATATATGGGAAGGAGTAGGGTTAGGTCGGGTTCATAAGTGTAGTAGGATGATTGGGTAATCAAGGGTGTGTGTGCCACTTAGTTACTAAGGTCGGTTTGCGCTCTCGCGCCAAAGCGAAAGTCCGCACTCTCGTGTCTAAGACTAGACCCGAACATTCATGCAAGATGCTACTCAAAACACAAACATTCAACCACAAATCGAATACACAATGAGAAGATGAGAACAAGTATGAGAAGCATTGGCCACTACTACCCACACAAGCAATACAACAAACACATAGTGTGCTCAATAAGTGACTAGCAACAAAGGAATCACCTTTACCCACAATCAAACCCTAATCACCCATAATCCACACTTAATCCCTCTACCAACCCCACAAGGAATCTACTCACTCATTATCAAACTAACAACAACAATGATAAGAGAAATCAACATAAAAAACCAAACATTCATTATGAACAAACAAGAACAATAAACAATATGTAAAGATTAAAACTTGAGAGATTAACAAATATTAAGAGAAAAGAAATTATACCCACTAACAAGAAGATAAAAAGATGAGAACTTGCATTAATAATAAACCCAGATAATCTCCAAGGTTGTCAATCTTGGATGAGTCTTCAAGAATCTCCTTAATACAAGACTTCTAAAGTTTACAAAAGTTCTAAGAGAGATTAGTCTAATGAGAGGAGGAACTATCTAGGGTTTAGAATAGTCTAATGTAATGTAAGATAATGTAACCTCCTTAAACAATACAAGGGAGAAGTATTTATAAGGTTACAAGAGTGAAGGAGGAGAAAAGAAGAGTTTCGTGCTGGCAGCTGCTCATCCCGTCCGGAACGAAACGATCCCATTCGGGACGAAGTGGTCCCGACCGGGATGAAGTTGTCCCGACCGGGACGGCCCAAAACAGGAGCTGCTGTAAACGCGCACCCCTTCCCGGTCGGGAAGGCTACTATCCCGCCCGGGAAGGGTCTTGTAGGCCTCTAATATGATCTTTATGGTCCCTCATTGCTTCTCATGGGCTTCTCGTCTTCTCTCAGGGCTCGGGGTCGAGTCTAAGGGGCTCGGGAATGGGTCCCAAGGTCTCGGGATCGAACCCAAGGCACCGAGTGATCGTTCCTTCTCTTCGTTGGCTCTAAAAGTGTAGGAAACGAGTCGGAATCCTTCCAATTCTTCATGAATGGTCTTGGGAACCTAAAACAAACTAGAAGAAGAGCATAAGTAGCCCAGAAACCGCTCCCAAGGAGCGATTCCACAAGAGAAACTGGGACCAAACACAACAAATTAGGCACTACAAACTACACTTATCAACCGGGTACAATGACTAACGCGAAATCGGGACCGAAAACAGTCCGCCACGCGAGTCGCACGTGCCTCGTGCGAGTCGCGTGGCTGCGCGAGTCGCGCCCTTCTTGCGCGGGTCGCGTGGTTCCCTGAAAATCGTGACATAAAATAAGTTATTTCGTCTTAATTCAATTAGCAACAATTCTTCAAACTTCCTTTTTTAAAGCACACTCTAAATATTCGATATCGATATCATAATCGAGCATAGAATATGGCGAGTATCGAAAGATTCCGGTCGAGTGTAAATCTCATTATATTTCTACGCGGCCTAACGAATCGGTGATTTTCAAACACAAAAGCAATTTTCAAAAGCAAAACCGAAACGAACTATAGTTCGTACAGGTGTCAGTCGACCGAGTGCCATAGGCCACTCGATCGAGTGACATCCTAAAACCGAGACAGAAGGTTTTTAGACCTCCACTCGGTCGAGTCTCACAATGACTCGGTCGAGTGGCTTCCCACTCGGTCGAGTTCTTCAATAACTCGATCGAGTGACATCTAGAAAGCAGGACAGAACCTTTTTCCAAGGACCACTCGGTCGAGTCCTTCAATTACTCGATCGAGTGGCCTTATCACGTCAAAACCGTGAGTCCCCCAACGCTTTTCTAAGTCTCTATAAAATACTTTTATGACTTCGGTCAACACGTGTCAAGTCTATCACGTGACTTATTACTTTTCAAAACCATGCATAGTGTTGTTTACATCATCTATATCATTCTATATTTCTTGCAAACCGTTATTATCGTTATACCGTTACTAACATGTTTGGTTCTATTTTTGTCGATTTATTTCCGTTATTCGTTTTATTGTACTAAAATGAACCCGCGTGCTAAATACAACTTCGACGTTAAATTTAGATGCATTAAATCGACTTAGCAACCCATTCAAATTCTCACATGTTTAGGCAAAACACTGTTTGCATATCATTTCATCGTTCTACTAACGCGCGCATTCGAGAGTCAAACGGTATCTTAGTAGAGGCCGCTAATGTGCGGGCGGGGTTGGGTGTTCTTTGTGAACTTCCCAACACGTACCCTCACCCCTTACTTAGAACCTCGGTTTTCGGATGCCCGAAACCGTTGGCGCACGAGAGTCATTCAATACACGGTATCCGATAATGTAGGTATCGGTATCAAATGCAAAGGGACGAGCCCAATAAACTCTAACATCCGAATGGGCCATACTTTGTGCATGGCCCACTTAGATATAGAGTGGGTTCGAACGGGCCCGAACTCCCACAAAGTTCGGTGGCGACTCCACTTCGATTTAAATTTCAATTCGACCCATCTCATATGGAGATTCATTCGCCTCCCAAAACCCGCGTGTGGCCGCGTCGGGGTGGACCTATGTCATGTCCACAAGGTACCTCATGTCGCCACAAAGCTTGCCACAGGTTCGAAGCACCAGCATCGTTACCAGCACTGGTGATCGCGTCCCATATCCCTCTCTAGACAATCTATAGGCAGAACGCACCAAAAAGATCCCATCCTGAATTGGCCACCAATAGAGTTGGTCAACTGGTAACTCACGATTAATAGGAAGAGATAGCGCATCGTGAACATCATCATGACAGAGGATGGCATTCATCTTGTCCACTTCCCATCTGCCACAAACCTGATCAATCAACTCTGCCACAGTCATCCCCGGGTCAGCCTCGAGGTTTGGAACCGAGATACGGCTTGATGTTTGACCCTGTAGCCAAACATCGGTCCAAACATTAATCTTTGCCCCATTGCCCACTCTCCATTTCAACCCTTCGAAGAGCAGCGACTTAGCATCCCACAGGCTCCGCCAGCAATATCTCGGGTCATGACCCCGTCGAGCATCCAACACATCCCCATGCATAAAATAGCGTGCGTTTAGCACTCGTGCCACCAAAGATTTCGGGCAAACAAGGAGCCTCCAAACCTGTTTGGCTAATGGAGCAAGATTAAAAGCCCAAAGATCCTGAAATCCTAGCCCACCCTCGTGCTTCGGGAGGCACAATCGGTCTCATGTCTTCCAATGTATGTGTCTTATGGAATCCGACGACTCCCCACCAAAACCAGGCCATGACCGAATTCAGCTCCGAAATAGTGCCCTCAGGAACCATAAAAGCGATCATCATATAAGTTGGGATTGCTGGTGCCACAACCTTAATAAGCACCTCCTTACCAGGTTTTTACAACAACTTCTCCTTCCATCCCCGTACCTTCTTCCATATACGCTCCTTTATGCCCGCAAACACTACTTTTTTCGATCGGCAAATGATAGTAGGTAAACCTAGATATTTTTCGTGTCGGTCAACCTCTCTCACCCCCATAATTTATTTGATATTCTCCTTATTCCGAGCCATGACCCGCTTGCTAAAAAAACTTCGGTCTTTGAGTAATTAATTTTTTAACTAGATGCTCCTTCATATTGGCTAATTAAGTTAGCTAGATTCGAACATTCTCTCGTAGTTACCCTAGCAAACAGAATACAATCATCAGCAAAAAATAAGTGGGATACCCTCGGTGCCCCTCCGCAAATTATAACTTCGCGGACCCATTTTTTCTCCACCGCTTTCCAAATTAGGTAAGAGAAGGCATCCGCACAAAGCAGGAACATGTACGGTGAAATAGGATCACCCTGGCGAAGCCCACGGATCGGGCAAATCTCCCTTGTGAGCTCCTCGTTCACCACAAAAGAGTAACTTACCATCGATATGCACTCCGTAATGCGTTGTACCCACAACTATGCAAATCCCATCCTGCTCATCACAGCCCCCATGAAATCTCATTCAACCCGGTCATAGGCCTTACTCATATCAAGAACGTCTCCACCTGCTTCCTAAGAGAGTCGATTTCCACAACAAGGTCAATGCATTTTTCAAGCATGTGAGTTGATTGCGGTAACCATTTCCAACGCCCCAAATCCTCCTCCCGCTCTTGAAACCTGGTTCGAACATCCCCAAAGTTACTCTGGGCCCACCCTGCCAATCTTGTGGACCATCGGGAAATGTAATCATTAATTAACTCCCCTTCCCCACCTTGTCAAGCCGCCTCAACCACATCTCGACACATTGGATCAAAGAGCCACATAGGTTCGAATCGAAACTTTTTCTTTCCACCTTCTCCGAGTACCAGGCATTGCTTCGTTAATAAGAATAGGAGCAGCATGATCTGACGCATAGATAGGAAAGTTCTGAACGTAGGCATTTGAGAAAAGCGCTTGCTAACCCGAATTCGCAACCCCTCGATCCAACCTTTCATGTATCACTCGACCTGCCCCCCGACCTCGTTGTCAGGTGAAAAAATTACCCCTGAAACCCAAGTCGCAGAGGCCGCAATCATCGAGAGCCATACAGAAAGCATTCATGCACCCCTTCCTTTAGCATTCCCCTCGTCCTTCTCACTATGGCTAAGAATCTCCTTGAAATCCCCAAAACAAACTGTCGGGTAATCACTCCGTCACACAGCCGTTGTAGGAGATCCCGAGTATGATATTTGTTGCTTGCTTCCGGCCACCCATAGACATCAATTGCCCGCCACTTAGCCCCATCAACCCTATTCGTCACCTCAATACACACATGGTGTATGTCGGACGAGATGACCTCGACCTCAATGTCACGCCACCACATACCTAGACCCCCCGATCTACCAATACTACTAATTAATACAAATACTTGGGCGAAAATCGCACTTATTGCGGACTACCTCTAAATCACTACTTCTAATCATCGTTTAGGTCCTCCCTCCAAAACCTATCTCGGATGGAGTTAAACGTCAAGGGGTTGCCCAACCCTTGACATTTCCATCTAAAGATTTTCATTATTGTTCACGGAGCTGGGCCGCGCCAGCCTCCGTGTAATCCCCTAGAAATTCTAACGCAATACAGTGGCGGAAACACTGTAGAAGTAGGATTATAACACACTGTAGCTATGTCTTAATTAAATAAAAATGGTAAGTCAATACATAAGACATAAAATAAAAATGGCTACAAAATAAAAATAAAATGGAATCCATAAATAGGGTTTTAACAATCCATAATACAGTGATCTTATTAAAACAAGCAGGATCCATAACTGCTCGCTAGCCCACCCGAAGGGAAACACATATACCTGCCATGTTAAAAACATAACAGCCACAATCAGTGGGGAGCAACGTCAACGTTCGCCCAGCCGAATAACAGGATTTTCAAACTGCAATTACTATTATAGAAAAATAGTAAAAATGGAAAACAGTAAAACATTATAGTGAAAATAAGCATTTAGTGGAAAAACTTCACGTAATGAAACAATATAATAAAAATGAGTTGTCCGAACAAAACTTAAAACATTTCCCAACCTGCAACCAAATTATATCGATAATAATAAAATATTCAAAATGGCGTTCTGGATATTCTGTTAGTGTGCACAAGGCTAGACTTTCACTAGGGATGTACTAAAAACTAGCTTCGAGAACTCAGACACCAACTTCACACGCAGCAAAGATCTAAGGTCTCTAACTAGGCTACTCAACCATAATAAGACGACGACTTATCAATAAGAGGTCCTAGCTTAACTAATATACACCCCTCCTGGATACCAAATGTATCTAGTTCAACTGACAGCGACTAACACGATGCGATATCTAGCTTAAGGGCACAATGCACATATACTCCTGAACACCAAATGTGTCCAGTTCAACAACCAATGCATCCCAAATGGATACACCAGCCTTATAGTTGATGGCGAAACCGTACATCCTAGACTGTATTACTCTAACCCCACACTTATCCTTATTCCATAACTTCAAAACAAAGCCATTATCGATATTCAAAAGATATAATCATTATAATAATCAGAGAAAAAAAGGGGGAAAAGGATCGCCTTCCAAAAGAGGAAACTTTCCATTTTAGGAAACTTTTATTTTTAGAAACTTAACTAACAATAGCATCATATCAAAATAGCAAAAATATTAGTTCATACTAACACAACATTTTTAGTAAACGATATAGATTTATAAAACTAATACTTTCGGCCTTAACGATATTAATTATCAAAGTGAGAGCATTTAGGTTTATGAAATTATTAAAATATCTTCCAAGTGCTTATAAAATGAATAAAAATGTCTTAAACATTTTAATACTACTAATCAGGATGTTTCCAAAGTTTATAAAATTAAAATTCCCTAATTATTAATAGTTTCGACAATACAAACACAAATAGGATTTTACGGCAAATGTCAAATTAAATACTTTAACGTCTTTTACTTAATTAAACCAATGAACATATTTAGAGTATGTTAAGGGATGATTAAATTCTTAAAGTTTCAGATTTAAATATTTTCAAAATTGTTGGAAAAATATTTTTTTTTAGGTAAGACGAAGTATTTTAACGATAAATCACAATTTGTCCAAAAATCAATACTTATTAATTAAAGACTTTAATAAATAGTAAAGAAATTACGTAAAATAGTTAAAATATATTTATGGACATTCTGTCCAGAAAAGAAAATTTTCCAGAATCCTAAAACTCGTTTTTAAAAGCGTTTTCCCGTTAATCGTCTAATCTCGACAATAACGATTAATAAAATAGTAATTACGAAACGATTTAAGTATTAATATCCAAAAATTATTATTAAAGATAAAAATCATGATTTCACAGAAACTACTAATTTCCCAGATTTCCAAAAATTCCAGATTTAATAAATCCCGTCAAAACCGTCTTTAAAACCCGTTTTCACAATTAACGATTCCAATAATAAAACTTATCTTTCCTAACATTTTATTAAAGTACTAACAAATCATAAAATTACATTTTATTATGAAATCGTCAGAATCATATTTTTTTCCAGATTTACACAAAAGACCAGAAATCGAGAATTTAAACGACAAACACGGTTTTAACGATAAACGATGATTTAAAGTAATTAATTAATTCATCCACTTACCAATTCCGAAAAATTATGAAAAAAAATTCAGAAACTTCTATTTCATTAGAAAGCTTCACGACGTCAAAAATCAGATTAAAAGAAAATGTTTAAGAACTAGAACTAAAAATCGGCTTTTAATCGTTTTTGTCCGTAAACGGTAATAATTCAATAATTGATAACTAAAATACCCAAAAAATGATAAATTATTAAAAATCATCAAAAACTTCATTTTTACAGAATATAATCATATATTACAAGTTTAGGCCGAATATTACGATTTCACAAATTAATACGACGATTTAATCGTTAATCTCGTAAAAGCGATAAAAATATCGAAACATGCAAATTTTCAACTTTTAAAAATTTTCCAGATTATATGACATACGTATATTGTCAAAAATGAAATATAGAAATATACATGCAATTACACAATTAAAATCATGCAATACCGAGTAACGTTGATGTTACCTCTAATCTAAGTCCGAGTTGACGATGTATTCGTCCGCTTCCGGATCCTCCAAAAATACTACAAAAACATGACATCTATGGTATGAAAATACCATAAGATCGCTGGAAAACAAGGTGTATAATGATTGAAAATGAAATCGATTAATACCTTAACGAGGGAGACGAAAAGAGGATCGAAATAAGAGAAAAATAGGAGACGGAGGGCGATGCTTGAAGACGGTTTTCTGGCCAAAAATGGCAGCTGAAAAATTCAGATTTCATGAACCAAAAGAGAGAAAAAGAGGAGGTATTTGCCTTGATTAAAATTGATGTAAATTGAATGAGAAAAAAAAAGTGAAAGGATTAAGCATAAATGAAGCTCTTAAAATTGATGAAAACAAGGTACATGTATACTACACAACTTGGCCAAAATGATGTATGTGGAGGTTGAAAAGTTTTTGCATGAATCATCACATTAAAACATGGCAAAAATATCTTGTGAAATAATTGTTCTCTTAAAAACATAAAAATAATAAGTTGTAAAAATATGTAATAGTAGTGTGACATGGAGGTCACGGTCCAAAATGGTGGGAAGGGGTCCAAAAATAATTGTAGGTTGATAAAAAAAATGATCGTAAAATTATTAAAGGTATTTCCAAACAATTAGAGTAAACCTCGCGTTGGAAAATAATTATTTACGAAACTTCGTAATAAAATCATTAATGGCTAAATTTTCATAAATACAAATATTTCTTAGTTGAAAATATCATATAAACGTGTTTGGACCATTTTAGAAAAATAAATAGCCTAAATCCAAGCTTAAAATGATAGTTCGTACAAAAATGGGATTCTTCGCGAAATAAGCAAATAGTTTGCGATGAAATTTAATAAATAGATTTATCATAGCAAAATAAAATATTTAAAATCTTTTAATGAAAATAAATAATATTAGACTCAAAAATATTATGAAGCTTGAAAATGAAGGAAACTGAAGGCAGAAAAAATAACAGAATTATGACGGAGTCATAACGGAATAGATAATAACGCATAGAAAATTATCGGGTGTTACACTCCGCTACTTGCATTTTGAGTATCCTCATCACGATCTCTAGCACATCTGTGCTTAACACGATCCCTTCCCCCACCTTCGTCCACCTCTACCTCCTCCGTCTCACTCCTCCTCTTACTGCCCACTCCAGCAACCGCGCCCACCTCCTAACCACCCTCTGGCCCTCCCGCCTTTTTGTGGATTTTATTTAAATTTACCTTCTCTCTAAACTTTTCTTAGCCTTCCCCTCACTCAGCGACATCCCCATTTGAACCTCCTGTAACCCTGAAGCATGAACATCAATTAATAGGGCATGTTTCGCCCCTCCTCCTTGACTTGTTTCCCACGTCCAGCCTCACCGTCGCCCTTCCCCTTCTCTTCAGTGATGTGAACACTTCTTAACATATTCACCATGCGAAGAAGTTCCTCCTGTTCCGCTCTCTTCACGTTTTCGTCCGGGAATTGGTTTTTTGCACACAAGCTACTTACTCCCTTTTCAGGTGCACTCCAACTAGAAACCCTCCAAGGAGAAGCCTTCAAACATTCCCCATAGTTTCGCCCCTCTCCCACGAGTCAACTCCTCTGTCCATAATCCTTCTCACCATGTCTCAAATGATCGCAGACATAGCAAAAAAGTGGCAAGCTTTCGTGGCACACCCTAACCCTCCATTTTTTTCTCTCCCCTCATCCTTGCATTATGTGATCCAAAGGCGCCCTTCTAACATCCACGATCACTTTCAGCTGCATGGACCTATTTATCTTCGGATTAACCGAGTTATCCGTAGCCACAAACGTGCCAAGCATATTCCCCATATTAATAGCATTCTCTTCCTTCAGTCGACCTACAACTGGTAAATCGTAAATGCGCACCCAGTGGAGAGAAGAAAAGGGGCACCTTCGCTGGGATGACATCGTCTCTCAAATCTGTCAAAACCACCAAGTGCCGATCGAAGTGCCGTGGTCTCTCGTCCAAGAGACGTTTCATATCGGAATCAATTGTAAACTTAAAGGTCACAATTTTACTGCTTCTGTCAACGACCTCCCCTACAACTTCTTCCTTACACTTCCATGATTTGATCATGGTATCGATGAACACTCGCATATTGACATTGCGATCCGTCCAGACTCGCGCGACCACACATCACCCTCAGTCGTATCCGCCCCTCCTCTCCAACAACCCACTCTAGTTCCCTTTATTCCCCATCACCTCCTTCGCCCCCTTGTTGCAAGTCTCCCAGTGAATTCAGATCAAATTTTAACAGGGAGTTTGCCATAGCCAGAGACAGTAAACTCCCCACACGAAAACGCAAAGAAAAGACAAGCGAGAGAAAAGTACCAAAGCAAGTACAGTACCTTAAAAAGAAGTGCAGAGGAAAGGAATTAAAATGAGAAGACACAGAAAACCTGACAAACGTCGGAGCCGCCCTAGGAAACCTAGGAACCCCACACCCTCCCAAAGGCAAACCCTTGAGGGAACTTGTATTTAATATATCTAGACAAACCTAATACTATTCAATTGATGATTTTTGGTAGTAAAAAAGACGTAAAAATATTACCATTCCACATTATATTTTTTAATTGGTGGGGAGGAATAATGTCTCATTGAATATTTACCTGTTATAACAAGTTAAAAGTAATCAGATATTTCTCTCTCCTCTTTTGTCTTCCGTTACCACCTTCATCACCATCATCAACCTTCATAAAAACGAACTCCACCATCATTAACTCCCCAACTTCATTTTCACACCAACTAACTCCACCACTGATTCCTCCTCGTCCTTTGTCCGAGTATGAGACCATCAAAACCAAATTAACCACTAATAAACCGGAGCGACTCGGACCGTACCGAACCGGCCACATACCGGTCCGGTCTCCATGTCTAAAAAAATGGTGTTTAGTCTCCTGTCCGGTCCGCACTTAAATTTTTTTTTCAAATTTAGTATATTTTCTCGTCTAACCCCTATCTTAAGGGTGTCCAATCCGGTCCGGTCTGGTCCGGGTCCCTCTAACCTGTCCGGTCTTCGGGTTTGTATTTTTGGGAAGACCGGTCTTCGGGTCTATCCGGTCCGGGTTTGGATCGGTGAACACACTCCTATGAGGGTCTAAGGGATGGTTAGGAGAAATATAAGTGTTAATTTCAGAGAGTGGTGAGCGGTAAAATAAGAGGTCGGTCATTTAGACTGTTATGAGAGAAAGATACCTAAAGTTTGGATTTTATTAGATTACATGTACGTACTTGAGATTATTTTAAGAAGATGGGTAATAGCTTGAATTGTTCTCATGAAATAATCCCTTTTAAATTACTACTTTCAGCTCCTATAAATTCAGATCCAGAAAAAGAATAGAGCCTTATTGAAGTTGGGCTGAATTTATAAGAGATATGCTTAACTAAAAGAGTTGAAATTAAGCCCAAAAAACACGATCTAAGTGTTTCTTGAGAGACTGTCTCATAGGTTAATATAAGAATATCTTATTAGAGGATTAAGATAAAACCATATACCGTATATATTCACAAATTATACCGTATAACCGTTTCGCCGTGCGATAGAACTAAATATGAGTAGCACTCACTAGGTTGCACAGACACGGACACGACGCTCAAAATTTTATAAGACACGGACACGGCAGAAAAAAAAATCAAATATACATATTTAAACAATGAGAATTTGAAAAATTTTATACCTAAAATATAGGTTTGAGTACTTAAACTATCACAATTATCGTAAAATAACAAAACAAAAACTAAAGTCTTATAAACTCAAAGTTAAAATCAAATCTTAAAAACTCAAACAGTTATACTAATACTAATACTAATACTAATACTAATACTAATTAATTAATTAGTCTTAACTTTAATGTTTATAGTATCAAGTAGCCGCTATAAGCATATACTTCCTCCCATTCTCTAGATTGCAACCATTTGATTAAAATACTACTCAGTATTCACATATATTCAACTTATGGTAGGAATCCGGTGAATGGTAGCTATTCAGAAAAGTGCAACTTACAAATATCACCCCCTTTATATAAGCATAGCCATCTATGCTTCGCGGATGACCTGATGTTGTTCTGCAAGGGTAACTACAGGTCAGTTCATTGGATGCTACGATCGTTTGCCACATTTTCAAAAGCTTCAGGGTTAAACATGAATCAAGACAAGTCCAATATCTTTCTGTGGACGGTCGACGGCATCGCCCAACGCCCCGCGAGCGCCCACGTGGGACCGACCCGGTTTCATCGCGGCAGCCACCCACGCGGCCCCCTCCCGGTTGGAGGCCAGTCCGATCTCGCGTTCGGGGCGATGTTTCGGACCTCGATTTGGATTGATGATTGGATAGTACTAGCTGGATGAGGGCACACGTGTTTCCATTGGAATCGATCGAGTCGTGGTTGTAAATGTTTAAAGGCTCATATGTTTGGTAAGGAGACCTTTTTAGTGAACCGAATTCGTTGCTGATTTGTGGAGTCGCTACCGAGTCAATTATGGGGACTCGGAAACCGTTCAAGTCAACTTTGATCCCTTGCCGGCTCAAAGTTGAGTGGCACGGGACCTAAAGATAAAGTTGAGTGGCACGGCTCAAATTATGGGGACGTATTAGCAAATCAGTTTTAACGTGATAATACGGATATTAGTCGTTCTCGTGGTATACCTTACATGGTATTCTGGTTAAGATGCGTTGGCTTGGTATTAATAGGGATGCGTCAAACCATGGGTGGTGAGCATCGGGACTAATACGGAAACCGACCATCGCTTTGTTCAGTTTTAGTTTGTTTACGTTTTGTATTTCGTGTTAGATGATTTAGCATGCGATTATAAGGTCATAAAAGCGGTAAATCATACGAAAGCGGTAAATGCGAAATGTATGTAAATCACATAGTGAGGAGTTGCACCCTCGGAGTGTACACTAAACGAGACACGATCCGTAGACAATTGGAGACGGATCTCGAAACTACTCGGGTTTGGTTAGGATGTATTAGTGCTTATGGTTCAAGTTGAGGACGTTACGCATGTTTATAACGTGCCATGGACCTAGTGTCCACGTTTGATGTTATTGAAGTACATAATAAAAGTACGATACTGTAAAGTTTTGTTTAGATGACAACCTAGTGACGGTTCTACTTCGGGGCGGATCCTCCTAGCTCATCCTGCAGTGATTTCGGCATAGCTTCGCTACTATTCTCGGAGCTAGCTAGGCGAGTGCAGGTGCTCCTCTGTTCCGAGTGGAGTGCTTGAAGGTGTGGAGTAGCGTCGATTCACTTATTGGGACTACGATCGAGTGGATCGTACTTAGGGTCGGAGTGCGAACCTAAGTTAGAGAAGAAGAGAGGGAGAGCGAGTTGTGGAGAAGTAGTCACGAACTCGTGGATGTTGTGTGTTGAATGAATGAATGAAATGAGGGGGTATTTATAGTTGCTCCCATAGTTCAAATCGCCCTCTAGGACGCCTGAGTTCAGGCGCACCAGAACTCAGACGCCTGGGTTCCTGCGCACGAAGATTACGGCGCCTGGTGTGAGGCGCCTGGGATTTTGAAAATCCGATTTCGAAACTTTCCAAAACGGAGAAGATGCGTATAATAGGTTGACTTGGGGATTAACCTCTCCACTAACCCTAGCATGTCGAGCACCGAGTAGGCTTCACGTTTGCTTCCCGGAGTTTGCTTGGCCCGACACGTTGACTCGGGTTTGACTTTGCATATTTCGGGACCGATTCGAGGTCCCAGTGTCGGAATTGACTTTAGTTAGTGTCGACGTGACCGTAATGACACGACTAAGGCTGTCTTGATGTTAGATTATTTTTTCCAAGTAATTATTTGATCCGTTCTATAGAAAAACTATCTAAAGCATCGTAATCTCGCATTGCGTTGCAGTTTGATCATCATTGGGTGTTTGTCGGGCACTCTTGCAGCCACCAGGTCCAAATCTGGGTGTCTACAGAAGCCCCCACTTTTACTGAGGCTTTGACAAGGCGAAACTCAAAGTATAGCCGCTCAAGTCAATCGAGGATTTCAACCTGGTGGCTGTCCGGTCGGATCGTTTTAAGTCCGTTGGACTACGTATTTAAGGCTCGTCAGTCGAGGCTTAGAAATCATATCAAACATCCTCGCCTGCGGTCGCTTATCGGAGCTCGGTCCGTGCTTGCTGTCTCGTCTTGGGTTTGTTGTTTAACCACTTTCTGTCTTGGACATGGACCTTTTGCTTAAGTCTTTGTTGGTGTCTTAGTCGTGGCTTTAATATCCTAGGCGGATGGTTGCGTTGATTATGCTTTGCCTTTCGTTTCAGGTACGTGAATTGAATGCTTAAGGATTCATTAGATTCACGGGTTTTAAAGATTTGGTTTTTGATTGTTTTGGGGTTCACTATGTTCATGGGTTACAATTTTTTTGGATGTGTAAGAATCCACTCAAATTTGAGTTGCCTTCCAAATGCTTATGAGTCGTTAGGCTCGAAAATGTTCGAATGCGCAAGAATTCATCGAACTTGAATTGCCTTCAGAATGCTTATGACCTGTTAGGCTCGAAAATGTTCGTTTGTTTTGCCTTCAGAATGCTTATGACTCGTTAGGCTCGAAGATTAAAAATGTTCGAATGTGTAAGAACCCATTTGAACTTGAATTGCCTTCAGAATGCTTATGACTCGTTAGGCTCGAGAATGTTTGTTTGTTTCGCCTTCAGAATGCTTATGACTCGTTAGGCTCGAAAATGTTTGTTTGTTTTGCCTTCAGAAATGCTTATGACTCGTTAGGCTTGATAATGTTTGCTTGTTTAGCCTTCAGAATGCATATGACTCGTTAGGCTCAAAAATGTTCGGAAGTATAAGAATCCATTGCCTTCAGAATGCTTAGTGACTCGTTAGGCCCAAAAATGTTTGGATGTATAAGAATCCATTGCCTTTAGAATGCTTTAGCGAGTAGTTAGGCTTGAAAATGTTCGAATGCGCAAGAATTCATTTGAACTTTAATTGCCTTAAGAATGCTTTAGCGACTCGTTAGGCTTGAAAATGTTCGAATGCGCACGAATTCATTCGAACTTTAATTGCCTTCAGAATGCTTTAGCGACTCGTTAGGCTTGAAAATGTTCGAATGCGCACGAATTCATTCGAACTTTAATTGGCTTCAGAATGCTTTAGCGACTCGTTAGGCTTGAAATGTTCGAATGCGCAAGAATTCATTCGAACTTTAATTGCCTTTAGAATGCTTTAGCGACTCGTTAAGCTTAAAAAATGTTTTGATGCATAGGGGTCCATTCATGTTTGTATTGCCTTCAGAACGCTTCGCGACTCGTTAGGCTTAAAGATTAGCAGATGTTTATTTGTTTCGTTTAGATTAGTTTTGCTTTGCGGATTTGTTTTGCTTTTCTCGGATTTGTTTTGCTTGATTTACCATGTGCTTGAGTATGAGTAGTCTTGTTAGTTAGAGATTTTTATGCTTGTTGTTGTTTTTTTTTGTTGGGAAGATTTTGGTTAGAGGAGGTTTATAGGCTTGCTTTACCAGCTACGGTTAGTAAATCGTCTTGTCATTGTTTATTTTGCTTGGTTTATGAGTGCATGTTTTGCGGGTATTGGATATCGTGTCCTGTTTGTTCTTGTTTTCGCTTTGAGTCGAATAGTCAGACGAGCGACCTGCTGCACCTTAAACTTCGGGCGCCTAGCCCCCAGCAATCCAAAAGAAGGACGCTCGACCTGGAGCACCTGGGCTCTTGTGGGTTGGACCAGTGTAAAGTCAGCGAAAGAAGGGAAAGGAAATCATTCGTCTTAAAAACCAAACACGTGCATCCCATCGACTCAATCTCGCTTTCTCGATTTGTTCAACCTATCTCCGTTTCGATTTTTGCCATACATGATTATGTCAACATCAGGTAAGCGTTCCTTACTCGCCTATTGTCGATTTTTGCCTAATTTGGTTGATGACGGGTTGATTTTGCTAAAACCCTAAAAATTGATTTGGGCATTTTGAATTTGATAGGTTTCGATGTTTATTCTCGGTCCTATTGTTAAATTAGGGTTGAATAGAGCTTGTTAGGGTAGTCATAAGCTTGATAGGAGGTTTTGAGGTGCATTAATAGGCTCCCATGGGGTAAATTCGAAATATTAGGGTTTAGGGATTGTTTTCCCGGTATTCCCGTACTTGACCTTCGTAATCTTGCTCGATTAGTGTTTGTGACGTTATGGGTGACTTCTATGTCGATCCTTGTGAGTTGAAATTCCCTCTAGGGTACTCAATGAGGTTTTGTGTGACTTACGACGGACCTAATATTACCATCACTACTAGAAAAGATGGCAAAGAAATTATGCTAAAATGCCCTAAGACACCATTTTGGAGATGATCTCAAGGTCAAAGGTGTCTTAGGGTAAGAAACCATGTGAGAAAAATGGTTTCTTTGCTTATGTTATATGATTAGTGTAGTTTGTAGTGCCTATTTCGTAGTATTTTGGTCCCATTTTCCTTGTGGAATCGCTCCTTGGGAGCGATTTTGGGGCTTCTTATGCTTCCTTTAGTTCGTTTCAGGTTCCCGAGACCGATTTGGAAGAGTTGGAGCGATTCCGACTCCATACATACACATTTTGGAGCCAACGGAGTAAAGGAACGATGACTCGATGCTTCGGAATCGACCCCGAAACCTCGGGACCCAATCCCGAGCCTCCGAGACCCGATCCCGAGTCCCGAGAATCGATGAGAAGCTCATGTGAAGCAAGGAGGAACCAAAAGGGTCATATTGGAGGCCTACAAGACTCATCCCCGACGGGTATGCACCTCATCCCGTCGGGGATGAAGTGCACTTTTGAGGGAGCTACTGCAAGGCCGTCCCGGTCGGAACCAACCCGTCCCAGTCGGGATGGTGGGTCCGTCCCGGTCGGGATGATCCGTCCCGGTCGGGACCAAATCGCTGTAGCCCGCATTTCTTTCCTTCTTCTCCCTTTCATTTGTAACCCTATAAATACTTCCCTCTTGTATTGTTTATGGATCCTAGATTAGTTTAGCCTCTCTTAAGCCTCTCTACAAGTTATAAACCCTAGATTTAGTTCCTCACATTAGTTTGAATCTCTCTTTAATCCTTAGTTAATCTTAGTTAATCTTAGTTAATTAGTTCTTGTATTAAGAAGATACTTGAAGACTTCTCCAAGATTGACAACCTTGGGATTATTTGGGTTTCTCTTTTATGCAAGATATCATCTTTTCATCATCCTATTGTTGGTATAACTTTCTTTTCTCTTGTTTATTGTTATTGAATCAAGTTTGAATCTTTACTTAGTGTTTATTGTTATTGATTGTTATTGTTCTTGATGATGAATGTTAGGGTTGTGATGTGGTTTTCTCTTGTTATTGTTGTTAGTTCTTCTTTGATTATGAGTGAGTAGATTACTTGTGAGTTAGTAGGGGGATTAAGGGTAGATTATGGGTGATTAGGATTTGATTAGGGGTGAAGGGTAAATCCTTATTGTTAGTCACATTCTTGGCACACCATGTGTTTGTTGAAATGCTTGTTTGGGTTGTAGTGGCCATGCTTCTCATGCTAGTCTTCCTCTACTCATTGTTTGCCTAGTATGTGGACACCCTTGACCACCCAAGTCACCCTACTACACTTATGAACCCGACCTAACCCACCTCTTTTCCATATTTGATTCATCTTGTTAGCTAGTCATCATTTCTTTAGGTTGATAGTTAGTTGGGTTATTAGCATTGTTTAGCATTTCTCTTAGTTTGCTAGTTGGCTTGTGTTTAGTTAGCATTTGATAGTCTAGTTCATCATAGCTCATCATTAGTCTACTTTCTTCTCTTTTCATCAAAATTCATCAATTAGTAGCTCTTTGTGTTTGTTTGGTAGCATAGTCTTGTTTTGGGCCGATTTAGTCTAAACCTTGCAATACTGTCTCCGTGGACACGACCCGACTTACCCTAACTACCGTTAGGTGCCAGTTGGTTGAATAATTGGTGGCGGGATCCACGACAAATCCCACCATCAATTTGGCGCCGTTGTCGGGGACGGTGCATAGTTTAGACTTTGTTTGCTCATTTCTAGACTTAGTTACCCTTCTTTGTGCCCTCCTATCATCTCTTGTGAATATTCTCTAGTTTTTCTTGCTTCCTTAGCTTTCTTTTCTCTTTGTCTCTAGTTGTGCTTGCTTATTGTCGTTACCTAGTGCCCATAAAGCACTAGGTATTCTCACGTTTGTTCTAGTGTGTAGTGTATGCCTAGGCGGGGAGGCGAATCCTTTCTCTTTAATCCAGAGCCGGAGAGGCTTTTTCGAGCTTTTCGCCAACGGACGATTAACCGGGTGAGGATCTCTCAACCAAGTGCAAGCAATACCCATCAAGAGCTCGCTCAAGGAAGCGATAGTGAGGAAGCATATCGAGAGACGGCCGAAGGGAATTTCACCAATCCCTTTGGAGATTCTAGTCCTAGCTCCCCTTCTACATCTACATCAACTCCGTCTACACCATCTTCTCCCTTACATCCAATAATGCCGAAATTTTCCTCCCACTCTACATTTACGGAAGATGTCTTGCCGGGACCCAATGCTCTACCGGCCGCTTATGCCGGAAACTTTACGGCCAAGACCCACTTCATTCAACTTGTGGAAAGGAATCAATTTAGTGGTTTGCCCACCGAAGACCCGCACCAACATATGGAGACCTTCTCCGATTATTGTGACGCTATATCTCAACCCGGGGTTACTCAAGATCAAATCCGATGGGTTTTATTTCCATTTTCATTGATTGGAAAAGCGAAGCAATGGATTAAAGGTCTCGATAGGGCAACCATGGGCATCGACACTTGGAAGAAACTTGCATTGGCATTCTACCAAACTTTCTACCCTCCGGAGAAGACTAATTTGCTTAGGGCCTCCATCACCGGTTTCCAACAACGGGATGAGGAGAGCTTATATGAAGCTTGGAAGCGGTTTAAGTCTTTGGTTAGATCGTGCCCTCATCATGGACACTCACAATGGTTCTTAGTCCAACAATTTTGGAATGGTCTTTATGAGGACTCAAGAACTATACTCAACATGGGCTCCAATGGTAGGTTCACCGAGGTCGATGATGACCAAACTTGGGCGAGAATCGAAGAGATGGCGGTGCATAATTCGCAATACTCTAGGCCTAGGAAGGCAAACCGAGGAGGTAGGCACGAGGTTGATGCTATAACTCAATTAAGCATTGACCTTGGGGCTCAATTGAAGACACACATGGAATCCATTGACAAGAAGCTTCAAGGTCACCTCACTCAAGTCCAAATCATTGGTTCCTCCAACCAAGCCTCAATTCATGAAGTGAATGCTTTGGGATTTGCACCTCCTTTGCCTTATTATGGCATGTGCGACACTTGTGGAATCGTTGGTCATGACCCTATGAATTATAGAGGGAGTATTGAGCAAGTGAATGCCTTTCAAGCATTCAAGCAAGGTACTTCCTATGCTAATCAATACCAAGCTTCCGATCAAGTCCCTCAACAACAAGCCTTTCAACACCATCAACAACATCGTCCTTATGTACCACCTCCCTTAAGGGACAACAACCAAGGTTACTAAGGCAACTCAAGGCCTTTCAACAACTTCAAACAAAGTAACCAAGGTTCATTCAACAACAATCAAGGGTTCCAACAAGGGAACAACAACCAAGGCTATCAAAACCACAACCATGGCAACAATCAAGGCCTTAATCAAGGCAATTCTCAAGGGTTCCAAGGGAACCGTCAACATCAACAACAAAGCAAGCCCAGGAGCCGGTCTCCTATTCATGACTATGGTACTCCATTAGCCCTCACCGATACTCCGCATAATCCATCATCTCCACCTCGGGGATTCGATATTCAAAAATCTATGATGGATATGCAAAAGAGTCAAATGGACATAACAAGAAACCATCAAGAGCTCTTTGCTTATATTCAAGGGGAAAACGCGACAAGAGATGCCCGTATGAAGATGCTTGAAACTCAAGTATCTCAACTTGCTTCAGGGAGCTCCTCAAGACAAAAAGGACAACTACCTTCTCAAGGCAAAACACCGAAATTTGAGCATGTCAATGCCATCACCACAAGGAGAGGTACATCTTATGAATCCCCTCAATTTCCTAGTGAGCAAGAGCCAATCCAAGAACCGACAAGGAAAACGACACCTCCAACTCAAGAGAGCTCAATCTTTGATAATCCAACGGAGGAGCAAGTCTTATTGGAGGTTGAGAAACCTCAACAAGACAAGCTTCCCCCACTTCAAGCTAAAGATAAGGGTAAAAAGAAAGTGTCATTTGAAGAGTCCACCCCGATTGAGCAAAATAAATACCAAGTCAAGTTGCCTTACCCAACAAGGCAAATGAAGACCAAGGTAGACTCTTAATATGACAAGTTCCTTAGTATCGTGAAGAAGTTGGATGTGAGTGTCCCCTTTACCGACCTACTTACCCAAATCCGGCATACGGAAAATTTATGAAAGAAATATTGGCTAGGAAGAGATCCATCGACAAGGAAGAGACCATCGCGTTTACAAGGGTGGTGAGCGAGCTCATTCAAGGTTCTACGCTTCCAAAGTTGAAGGATCCGGGTAGGTTCTCGATCCCATGCACCATAGGGCACTACAAGATCGAAAGAGCTTTATGTGATTTGGGTGCGAGTGTAAGCATCATTCCCTACTCCATTTGTTGCCGACTTGGGATGAAGGAGCTTAAAAGTACCTCTATCACGCTCCAAATGGCCGATAGTTCATTCAACCGACCATTGGGGATGCTAGAGGATGTGCCGGTGAGAATCGGTAAGTTCTTCATCCCGGTTGACTTCATCGTGCTCGATATGCGGGAAGATGAAATCACTCCCATTATTCTTGGGCGCCCATTTTTGCATACCGCCGGTGCTATGATCGATGTGAAGAACGGTAGGATCACATTCGAGTTAGGCGAGGAGAAGCTAGTGTTTGACCTTCAAGGTAACACTTCGCCTACTAATGATGAGTCATGTAATATGATCCAAGCCAAGGAAAACATCGATCTAGGGGGAGAACCGGGACAAAGCTTGAAGAAGTACTCGTATGTACTTGAGGATGATGACTCCGATTTGGAGGAGGATGAGAGCCCATGTCATGGGTCTAATGACAAGTTGAAGAGCAAAAAGGATGAAGATGAGCCTCCCTTGGGGCCACATGAGGATAGATGGACGTTTGGGCATATACCGAAGGATCGAAAGTACAAGTTCAAGCCATTGAACTTAGTAGATCGGGATGCCCCGGGAACGTCAAGACAAAGTTATGAAGGGCCTTGGTTTGTGGATGCTTATGTTACTAGCTTGATTGAAGATTTTGCTAGGGCCTTCGACTTGTTTCTTCGTGCCCTTGATGGAGATGGAACTAGTTTTGGTTGTTGAAAAAGATTGAAGAAAGTATCACCTTGGTTTGACGGAGTTCCACAAGAACCGTCTCTTTGTATATATCTCTTTCCCTTTTAGTTTGTTTGCTTTTGTGAAATTCTTGATTGTTTGGATGATTGATGAGTGTTGTGAGGGAGGGAATTTGATGTGTTGCTTGAGATCATTGTGATAGGTGTGAAGTGGAAGTGATTCCTAGGGAAGAGAGGTCATTGTTGGAGCTTGGATTGTGTGAAAGGAAGTCGGTTTTTGAAGCTCGGTACGAGCTTTTGGGAGCTATAGAGGGTTTGGAGACTCTTCCCGGCCTAGAAGAGGTCATCCCGTCCGGGATGGAAGGCCCATCCCGGTCGGGAAGGATGCCATCCCGTCCGGGATGAGGTGCACAAAAGTTGGGTTCACTGGCAGCTCATCCCGACCGGGACGAGGTCTTCCCGACCGGGACGAGATGGTCATCCCGACCGGGACCACCCATCCCGACCGGGATGGACCCTCTGTTCTCCGTTGGCTCTTTTCTTCGTTGTTTGAGACCACCCAACCACTTTATACCCCCTCCCAACCTCCCTACATGTCCTTACTCTCATTGTATGACCCTTACACCTCACATACATGTCTTCACCTCACTTTCTATTCACTTCAAACTGACTTTCGCATCCAAAACCCGCCTCACTTTGCATTTGTGCAACAACCATAGAACCGGAGTGCAATTGGAGAGGAATAACGACGACATGGACAAGCTAAGTGCCTATATTGACTTATGAGACGATGGAGCGAGTGAGTTGGTAACCGTATGGTACGACAACTATCCTCTCTTTTCCGTTTTTATAGCTTGTCTTCTTTATTTATTCCCTTTCTCTCTTATCCTTTGTGTCATGGTGGCCTTCGAGGCCTTGGTGTGCTTGCTCCTGACTCTCGATGATGTGACTACATCGAGAGTCATTTTCGAAATCCAAATTTTCCAAGTTTTTCACCCTTTCTTTTTGAGGATTTACTCGGATTTAGGCGGAATCCGGGCTAGGTGACTTGATTACACCTAGCCCTCCCCTCCCATTTCCTTTTATTTCCTTCTTTTTATTTTCTTCCCCCATCCATATCTTTTTCTTGTCTCGGCCCATGGTGACTTGACTACACCCCGGCCGGACGCCTTCTACCATTTTCTCCACTTTTTGATTTTTAGCTTTATTTTCGTAGTTTCTTTTGTACTCCCATGCACTACGGTCGAGCATGAGGACATGGCTCGACTTAAGTGTGGGGGAGTGGTATTCTAGCATAGTTAGCTTTATTTTTGTAGTCTTTCGAAAAAAATCTTTAAAAACCCTAAAAATTTGAAAAATTTTCACAAAAATCAAAAAGATTTTTCTTTTGTGTGTTTTCCTCTTGTGTCATTGTGTCGTATATTTGTTTTGTGTGCGTGTTTTGCCTCTCTTTCCCTTATAGGTTGCTTTAATTGTCGTTAACTTTGGAAGGCTTTCAAGACTCCTGGTAACACCTTATCTCTTTTTCTTCTTTACCTCTTGCGGAGTTTGGAGGAGATTGTGATGTTGTGTGCTCGGGTGGAGCTTTGTAAAGTGTGGATGATTTGGTGGCTTGTTTGGAAGATAGGGGTGGTGTTTGTGTTTTCTTTTGTGTTCGTTTTGTGTTGTTCTTGTTTTGTTACTTTTGTTTCTTTTTCTTTTGTTTTCGTTGAGTCTTTGTTTTGTGTTATGTTGTGTGTCTTGTGAGTAAACCTTTTTCGAAAACCCGGTTTAGAGGCTAGTGTGTGAGTGTGTACTTTCCCTTCCTAGTAGTGTAAATCGAGTCTTGGACTTTAATCTAGTAGAATGACCCTAAATCAATGAATTCGTTGGTCCTTTACCTTGAGTCCACCTAGCTTACTAGGGATTTACTACGGGATTTGCATTTTGACCATTATGACCACCCACGGTGTGAAAAGGCCTTGGTTACCGAGTCTCGTCCCCTAGGTGACCGTGTTTGGGATCGTTTGATTAGTCCAAGTTCACCACTTTTTGTGGGTTAGAAGGGAAGGGCCCGTCCCGACTCACCCATTACCCTACCTCCTACGCATATTCACACAATAACTTGCAACTTGTTGATTCCTCTCTTTCTTGTCATACAAAGAAATGCCAAAAAAGCCAAATCTTGCCAAGAAAGGGCAAAGAAAAGAAAAGAAAAGAAAAGAAAAGAAAATGAAAGAAAGAAAAGAATGAAGAAAAAGAAAAGGCACAAAAGCCGAAAAGAAAATAGAAAAGAAGAAAAAGAATGGCATGGCAAAACAAGGCAAAAATGCAAAAGAAAAGAGAAAATGCCAAAAGAAAATCGTCTCACAAAAAGATCTTAACCTCACAAAAATAAGCCTTTTTCCGACTTTTGCCGTGAAGAGCCTACCAAAGGACCGAGTCCCGAGGAAGGATGATAGCTGCATTAGTCGGTCTTCCCTCATTTTGCATATTTCCACCTTTTTACTTGGACTAGTTAGGCGGTTTCAGGAATGGGACGACCCTCTTGGCTCTTAGCTAAAGGGGGCGGTGTCTCACTTACCTACAGTGTCGACTAACACCGTGGTTCTTCACTTCCCACTCCGCCGATCGTCCCGTAGTACGTTCTTAGAAAGTTAGGAGGAACCTAGGTAAGTTACCAACGTTTTTGTTGCTTTGTCGTCATACTATTAGGGTTTAGTCCACCTCGGTTTGTATTGCTAGCTTAGGAACGTTGTCACTTACCTCGAGTCCTAAACCGGTGCTTCCTTTACCGCTTTTAGAGGGAAGCGGTATTTCTTTTCTTTTGGGTGCAACCTTTTGTGTGTTTGTTTGTTTATGTGGTTTGTGTCCGGTTGCATCCACAGTTTTGTCGCAAGACCCGACTTGCCTTGCGGAGTGCACTTTTCCTCTAAGTGCACTCGCGTGAGTTGAAAGGGCGTAGGGTGCGCTAATACCCATTCGGCTAGTATAGTAGTTAGTATATGCTTACTCGAGGGCGAGTAAGGGTTAAGTGTGGGGGAGTTGATTAGTGTAGTTTGTAGTGCCTACTTCGTAGTATTTTGGTCCCATTTTCCTTGTGGAATCGCTCCTTGGGAGCGATTTAGGGTCTTCTTATGCTTCCTTTAGTTCGTTTCAGGTTCCCGAGACCGATTTGGAAGAGCTGGAGCGATTCCGATTCCATACATACACATTTTGGAGCCAACGGAGTAAAGGAACGATGACTCGATGCTTCGGAATCGACCCCGAAACCTTGGGACCCAATCCCGAGCCTCCGAGACCCGATCCCGAGTCCCGAGAATCGATGAGAAGCTCATGTGAAGCAAGGAGGAACCAAAAGGGTCATATTGGAGGCCTACAAGACTCATCCCCGACGGGTATGCACCTCATCCCGTCGGGGATGAAGTGCACTTTTGAGGGAGCTACTGCAAGGCCGTCCTGGTCGGGACCAACCCGTCCCGGTCGGGATGGTGGGTCCGTCTCGGTCGGGATGATCCGTCCTGGTCGGGACCAAATCGCTGTAGCCCGCATTTCTTTCCTTCTTCTCCCTTTCATTTGTAACCCTATAAATACTTCCCTCTTGTATTGTTTATGGATCCTAGATTAGTTTAGCCTCTCTTAAGCCTCTCTACAAGTTATAAACCCTAGATTTAGTTCCTCACATTAGTTTGAATCTCTCTTTAATCCTTAGTTAATCTTAGTTAATCTTAGTTAATTAGTTCTTGTATTAAGAAGATACTTGAAGACTTCTCCAAGATTGACAACCTTGGGTTATTTGGGTTTCTCTTTTATGCAAGATATCATCTTTTCATCATCCTATTGTTGGTATAACTTTCTTTTCTCTTGTTTATTGTTATTGACTCAAGTTTGAATCTTTACTTAGTGTTTATTGTTATTGATTGTTATTGTTCTTGATGATGAATGTTAGGGTTGTGATGTGGTTTTCTCTTGTTATTGTTGTTAGTTCTTCTTTGATTATGAGTGAGTAGATTACTTGTGGGTTAGTAGGGGGATTAAGGGTAGATTATGGGTGATTAGGGTTTGATTAGGGGTGAAGGGTAAATCCTTATTGTTAGTCACATTCTTGGCACACCATGTGTTTGTTGAAATGCTTGTTTGGGTTGTAGTGGTCATGCTTCTCATGCTAGTCTTCCTCTACTCATTGTTTGCCTAGTATGTGGACACCCTTGACCACCCAAGTCACCCTACTACACTTATGAACCCGACCTAACCCACCTCTTTTCCATATTTGATTCATCTTGTTAGCTAGTCATCATTTCTTTAGGTTGATAGTTAGTTGGGTTATTAGCATTGTTTAGCATTTCTCTTAGTTTGCTAGTTGGCTTGTGTTTAGTTAGCATTTGATAGTCTAGTTTATCATAGCTCATCATTAGTCTACTTTCTTCTCTTCTCATCAAAATTCATCAATTAGTAGCTCTTTGTGTTTGTTTGGTAGCATAGTCTTGTTTTGGGCCGATTTAGTCTAACCCTTGCAATACCGTCTCCGTGGACACGACCCGACTTACCCTAACTACCGTTAGGTGCCAGTTGGTTGAATAATTGGTGGCGGGATCCACGACAAATCCCACCATCACTATATAAACCAATTTTAAGAGATAAATGGTTTCTTTGGTCTATGAGAAAGACACCATTTGGGAGAGATTAATGGTTTCTTATCTAAACTTAATAAATCATGTAGAGTATTTAAATGATTTCTTTTCCTATCAACTAATAAACCATGTGACACACTTAAATGGTTTCTTTGGTAACAATCAAATTAAGAAAAATGATTTATGACATCCTAGTTTTTCTTTTTTCTTTTAATATTTTTAATAACTCAAAATTAAAAATACATGAACACCATACTCAAGGAAATATCATAAATATATTAATTACTCGTATATAGTAATGCCAAAATGTGTACTAATTAAATTGGAAGGGAAATTACATTATTATAATGTTTTATAACGTCAAAATCTCCACTCAAAAAATTATGTTATCCAATAAAAAAAATACAAATTAATCTAAGTACTCACTTCAGTGATACAATGACGTTCTAATCCATGCTTCTCTACATATCAACGATGCTATCATTTGCGTCGGACAACCAACCACTATCTGCATCACTCTGGAGAAAACAATAAATTGGCATGAGTTCGCTATCATTTAACACACCTTTTCCTTGAACATATATAATCACTTACGTCAAGAAAATTCCAACAATCTTAATAGCACACCTTAAACATCAAACATATATATAAAAACTCATAATTCCGTTACGTTGGTAAGATCTCATCATCACACATTCACACCTCTCTGTAGGTGTAGGCACTAAATTAAGTAGTGAATAAAATGAGACAAATAAATATCCATGTTGATACCTTCAGTTGGTGAAGGTAAATGCCTCAGCATTACCGTCTTCCTAGATTTATGTCAGGCAATCACAGTCCCACTAGACATTTTTGCACAGGCTCTCTTGCTTTCAACCAAAAAAAGTTGCTCAAACATGAACATTATGTTATGTAGAATTTAGTTTATCTCTTGAATCTACATGATAGTCTCACATAGGTGAAGCTGTATGATCCTAACTTCAAATAATAAAGCGCACATAGGTGACATTTGTCTCAAACAGCTCCTTCACACATTTTGAGGACTTTTCCCTTTCCTGATCAAATCTCAATCTCCATTCTGCTGACTCATCCACGTCTTCCCTAGGATCAAATCAAATTGTCTCCTGCAGAATATCCATGAATAAACAAATATGACATGGGTGCCTTTACTGATTCTTGTAAATTGTAATTTCTTAATTCTAGTGTTTCTTCACGTAGATTTGAGAAATGATTAAAGAGGAGTAGATGAATTTGGGATGAAAAGGGCAATTAATTTGAGATAAATCAAGGGAGAAAAGAAGATGATGAAATTGAGATGGAGGGATTATATATATCATATAATAACGCTGAGTACAATGTATAGATTGAGAAAATGATGGTCAAAGTTGACATCATTTGATCTACAAGCTTAAATGGGGACGATAAAAACGAGAAAGAAATTAAAAAAAAACAGGAGAAAAAAACATCGAGGCAGTTAATAACAATGTAATGTAATACCTCTGCGATGAGCTTATCAATAGAATCAGCAGACGAATTAAAAGTCTTGAGAAAGAATTTTGTCCCGAGCTTAACGTGACTTAGCTCCCGAGCTGCCTCATTCTTGCCACTATACTCGATCACACTCTAACCCAACATGGTCATGGCGAAAGAGGCAGGGAAATTGAACTTAATTGCATCCCCAACAACATAGAACTCGCCTTTCAAATCCTTGATAATAGTGCCAGTATCAAACTTATCGTAATTCATACACGAATTACCCCGCCATGAAACATTGTTGTGCTTCGGTAATTTACCCGTTGTCAAAAAAATAAATTCCACCCCGTCACCAACAAAATTTCCACCAACATAATACATATGGAGTAATAATCTAATCAAGGGTTTGCTTATCTAGTATCACAACCCTTCAATTCGATCTTCTACCTATCTTGTACCTCACTCTTATTATTGTATTCTTCTTCTTCTTCTCTGTTACTATAAACAGGCCCAAACCCAAAGGTTACTCTAAACCCTAAACAAATTGATATTAAATTCATAAAAAAGAGCTAAGAAACATAAATTGATACTAAACCACCGATGATGAGGGTTAATTAAGAACTAAATTGACCCTAAATTGATGATTATACTAACAAATTAGAAGAAATTTGATTGAGTTGTTTCCAATTGCAAATTAGGGAAACAAATTAGAAGAAAATTTGATAATTATACTCAGATAAATAATACGAATTCCATGAATAATACTCAGATTAACACAAACAATAAATGAATTCGATGCCAAATTTTCCCGAAACCACTTTTATTGTGATCGGGGTCGAAAATGGGTGCAAGTGGACTTTTCGGAACTCTGATATCTCTATCCGAAATTTTGACCTTATTTTAACCTGTTTGAGTTGCTTTAGCCTGACCTAAGGCACGCATTTTTGCTTGGTTTTACAGTTAGAAATGATACCGAGCGTCCCGAGGGAGCTCCTTTGACTGGCACCAGTGGTGAGGCTGCCGAGACAAGCTCACTGACTCCCCGCGGGATTCGTAAGAGGCGACGAAGCGTTCCCTCACAGCGTCGTGATCCAGGGGCCATAAATAAGGCCGACTTTGATAGAGTTACGAGGCGTAGGGTGCCTGAGACGGTTGCTAGGAGGCCTCACATCCCGGATCCCGCGCACGAGGACGAGGAGGTTTGTTACGAGGATCCTCCGTGGGCTCAGGACTGGGACGGTCATCAGTTGTTGTTTCGCCCGGATTTGCACATCTCTAACCTTATTGTGGACGGCCTAGTAAGTATCTCGACTCGTGCTTATGGGTTTAGGCTTTAAATTTTGGTTTAGGTTGGTTTGGTTTGTTTATGCCTGTATTTTCTCGGTTTGCAGCCACCAGGTCCGATGAGGACCTTCTTGAGTTTTACGACATGCTTAGAGATCTATTCTCATAAGCTTAGCCCTGTGGCAAAGGGGATTATCGCGAGGATGGCTTTTGGTCCCGTGGTCGGGCACTGGGCCCGGTTGGTAGGTTACAAGACCAAATGCAACCTTATGGTGATTGGAGCGATGATAGATCGCTTTCACAACACTACCTCGACCTTCCACATGTCATTTGGGGAGGTCGGGATGACTTTGGAGGACTTCGGGGTTATTACGGGCTTACCCTGGGGTCCGGAGGTGATTAGATGGGCTGCCAAGGGTCCTAAGTTAGATAGCGATGAGGTTCGGGGCTTGATCGGGGATTGTTTGGAGCGTGAGGCTTATAGTACGTCTCATGCTCTGGTGAGTTCGTACATTACCGACCACTTCAAAAGAGTGGCGGTATTAGAGAGTCGAGTACCCAACACACCGGTGCAGGATGCCCGTCCGTGGTTGTGGTATTTCCTAGGATCGACCTACTTCTCGGATAAGGGTGAGAGGTTTAGTACTAGGATTTTGTCTATCCTAGCTGATTTACATTAGCTGGGACGTTTTGATTAGGTGACCGCGGCCTTCGCGGAGATGACCCGCTGCTTGCAAGTCATGGTGAGGCCATCAAAAGGGAAATCGGCCTCAGCTTTGCCTATCGTGGGTCCAGGTCTCGTGTTGGAGGTTAGTTACTGCCTCTATATTTGTTTCTCGGGTATGGCTCATTCTGCTTTGGTTTTGCTAATGATGTTTTTTTTGGGGGGGTTTGCAGGCTTGGATTTATTCTTATTTCCCTCGATTGGCACCTAAGACGGTGCGAGCTCATCCAGTTAGGTTCCCGGCGGGGATCGAGTGGAGACTGGCTCAGGCCAAGAGTACGTTGAGTTACTACCCGTCGGAGAATGTGCTGGTGAACCAGCTGCGCCTCAAGGATGTAAGTTTCCTTCTTACGGCTTGTTTTATTTAACAACATCCTAGGTTTGGGATTATTGAAGCGTCGACTTTGTTTGTGTAGTTTGTGGCCCATCCTTGGGTCAATTACGAGGATCTGCCCGAGTTTGTGGCGGCGGAGCTAAGGCCCAGGAGCTACGGGAGGATGCTCCTTTGATGGTTGAGTTTTGCTGTGGGTCCCCACCGTCAAGTAGAGTCCAACTAATCCTAACGGTAGCTAGGGTAAGTCGGGTCGTGTCCACGGAGACGGTTATGGGTGTCTAGACTAGGTCCACCTACAAACAAGGCTAAGTCACACAAACAAACACAAAGAAGATGATAATTGACAAACTATGATGATTGAGAGGTATGAAAATGGACTAACAATGAACTAGAAATAAGATGAACTAATAGAAACAACTAAGATTAACTAAACAAATAAACTAGAGAAAATAATCAACTAAAGAGATAGAGAGATCAAATATGGGAAGGAGTAGGGTTAGGTCGGGTTCATAAGTGTAGTAGGATGGTTGGGTAATCAAAGGTGTAGGTGCCACTTAGTTACTAAGGTCGGTTTGCGCTCTCGCGCCAAAGCCAAAGTCCGCACTCTCGTGTCTAAGACTAGACCCGAACGTTCATGCTAGATACTACTCAAAACACAAACATTCAACCACGAATCGAATACACCATGAGAAGATAAGAACAAGTATGAGAAGCATTGGCCACTACTACCCACACAAGCAATACAACAAACACTTATTGTTCCCAATAAGTGACTAGCAACAAAGGAATCACCTTCACCCACAATTAAACCCTAATCACCCATAATCCGCCCTTAATCCCCCTACTAACCCCACAAGGAATCTACTCACTCATAATGAAATCAAAACTAAGACTAACAAGAGGAATAGACATAATAATCAAACCATCCATAATGAACAAACAAGACAATGAACAATATGTAAAGATTCAAACTTGATGAATAAACAAAGAACAAGAGAAAAGAGATTATACCAACTACAAGAGGATGAAAAAGATGAGAACTTGAATTAATAAGAAACCCAAACAAATCTCCAAGGTTGTCAAGCTTGGAAGAGTCTTCAAGAATCTCCTTAATACAAGACTAATTACTAGATTAAACAAAGATTAACTAAAGATTAAAAGAAGATTAAACTAATGAGAGGAACACTAAATCTAGGGTTTGAATGTTGCAGAGAGGCCTAAGAGAGTCTAGGGTAATGTAACTTGCTTAAACAATACAAGGGGGAAGTATTTATAAGGTTACAAGAATGAAGGAGGAGAAAAGAATAAGTTGCGTGCTGCAGCTCACTCATCCCGTCCGGGACGGAACGGTCCCGCCCGGGACGAGATGGTCCCGACCGGGACGAAGTGCTTCTCGGCCGAGACGGGTCCAAAACAGTGGCCTGCTCAATTGTGCACTCCTTCCCGGTCGGGAAGGCCACTATCCCGCCCGGGAAGGGTCTGTATGCCTCCATTATAGCCTCTAAGGTCCCTCCTTGACTCTCATGGGCTTCTCATCGATTCTCGGGGCTCAGGATTGAGTCTAAGTGGCTCGGGAATGGGTCCCAAGGTCTCGGGATCAAATCCAAGGCACCGAGTGATCGTTCCTTCTCTTCGTTGGCTCCAAAAGCGTATGAAATGAGTCGAAATCGTTCCAATTCTCCACGTATGATCTTGGGGACCTAAAACGAACTAGAAGAGGCATGAGTAGCTCAGAAACCGCTCCAAAGAGCGGTTCCACAAGGAAAACGGGACCAAAACACAACAAATTAGGCACTACAAACTACACTTATCAACTCCCCCACACTTAACCCTTACTCGCCCTCGAGTAAGCACAAGCTAACTAAAGACTAAAAGAAACTAGACTTGTAACACCCCTGATTTTTATAAATTAAATTAAATTAAAATTTGTGTTCGTATTTATATTTTTACAATTTAACTCGTAATTATTAAAATTATTATAAAACGAATTTATCGTTTAATCGTTTCAAACTCCTAAAATTTTATTTGACTCGGAAACTTTTCTTATTAAAACATATTTTTATTTATGTTTCGATCCATTTTATATATATTTAATTTAATTCTTATCGAAAGTCTAATTTGACGATTTAAATTCTAAATTCTTTTATTTGTTTATATTTAAGTTCGAATTTCTATTTTCAGCTCGAACTTCATTTATTTTATTGTTTCGTCAAAATATTTATTCTCTTTCCTCGAGAAATCAATTTAATTCACTTCATCGAAAATTTATTTTTTATCGGGAAATACTATTTGATCGTTTAATTATTTACTTCTACAAACTTCATTTTCGTCTCGAACAAATATTTATATCTCGAGAACGTTCATTTACTAATTTTATTAGTCGGCCCAACTATTTTCTATTAATTCATTTTAACCCGATTCGTGGGTCAGTTAACTTCTCGATATGGAATTTGTTTAATCCGTATTTCTAATCCGATACATTTAATTAATCCATACTTTTTGTTTGGCTGGTTCTTTTTCCTTGACCACCTTTTGATCTCCCTTTTGTTTAGTTGTTATGCCGTTTTCACATTCACGCATACCAACTCCATCATTCTTTCCCCTTCTTCAATTTTTTTTCATCGTATTCAGTCACCACCACCTTCAATCTTCACCACTCTATTTGTCTAACCCTGCTCCTGTTTTCCCTCGCTAATCCTCCTCTCCTACCTGCGCTAATCCGTCTCTCTGTCTTCATTTTCTTTTCCTCTTTCTGCTACCACTTCTCCTTCTTCATCTTCTGCTTTGTTCTGACTCTGCTGTCCGTCGTCTGCTGCTGCGATGTCTTTCTGTCCTCGATGTCCTGTTAAGCCCCTTCGTTTGCTGCGCTGCTATGGGGTCGTGTGCTTCTGTTCTGTTTTCAATCAGTCGATGTTATATGTCTTTGTTGCTGCTGCTTCGTTCTCCTCCTCTTTGTCGTTGTTGCTGCAGTCTGTCAAGGTCTTCTCCTGCTACTCTTCTTCGTCTCCTTCTATTTTTGTTTCTGCTGTTGCGGTTGCATTCGTTGTTACTGCTGTGAGTTGCGTTTGTTACTTATTCTTCTCCTTCTTCATGCTCATTTTTTTTCGTTTGTTGTTGTCGTTGTTTTGTGAGTGAGTGTCGATTTTATTTCGTTCCTCTTTTTCGATCGAACCACACTTATGAGCATCCATGTTTTTCTCAATTCGATATCGGGTTTTTCTTTGCTTTTATGCCTATGCGTTTCTCTTCTCCGTTTTCTTCTTCTTCTTCTTCTTCGTTTTTCTGTCTCCTTCTCATCCTTGTACTGTTGTTGTTCCGTGCTCTCTTCTGCTGTTGTTTCACGTCCAACTGTCATCTTATGCATCACGGTTACTGCTATCTTTACTGCTTTGTTGTCTTGGCTCCGTTTCGTTCGTTACTTCTGCTGTGTACTACCGTTACTTGTCGTCTCGCTTCGTCTTAGATGTGCACGTTGGCTTATGCTATTGGACGTGGTCATCTTATTGATATATTGTGCTACTGTCTACTGCCGTTGGTGTTTGGTTTCTCGTCCTACCTGCTGTCATCGTTACTGCACTGTCGCTGTTACGTGTTATTGTTGCCTCTGCTGCTATTACGGTTGTGCTTTTGTTAAGAATCGTTTCGCACCGTGCTTCATTATTGTTGCTGATATGCGTTGAGGTCGTTTGGTTGCGGCTCGTTTATGTTATCCTGCTTCATTCATCTTCCCTCAATGTTGTATTGTTCCATCTCTATTGCTGTCCGTCTCTTTTCATCATCGATTCTTTGCTTTCCTGTTTCGTGAGCCTTACTTCCCGTCATTCCATTCTATCGTTCTTGTCATTCGTTTCTTACGATCCTTATTCCGATTTCTTTGTTTCTATTTCTCTTGTCTCGATTTCCGTTGGAGCCTCGAAGTCCTTTTGTAAGACAAGTATATGAACGCTTGGGGTTTGGACTCATCAATAAGGACAAGTACGTGAGCGTTTGGTTATCGAGTTGAGGTAACTTTAGGACGTTACTCGATTTTATATCGTATATTTGAGTAGTAGTATGTAGTAAATATTTTAAGTTCGGTTTTCTATTTTAGCTATATATTACTGCTAATTATTTTAATTTTAAATCGTATGTCTTTCTATATTTTTATAACTTTCGATATCGTTTTATAAATCGTTAATAACTTTATAAATTATGATCGTTATAATATTTTGTTGGTTATCGTGACACTAGTAACTAAATAATATCGATTTCATATTTTTGTCATATTTCGTCTATTTATAATTTTAACTCAAAATCATATTTTTATATTATAATCGAGATTTGTATACTTGTTTAATAAATTAATTTTTACGATTTATACTAATAAATGAGAAAATAGTCGATTTTGTTTTAAATACATTTTTTATTGGAGACTATTTTTCCCTAATAATTTCTCATTTGTCTACAATTTCTTATTTTTATTAAAATCCGTATTATTTATTAATAAAAGCTATTTATTAAAAATGATTTGAAGCCTTTGTAAATCTCATTAAACTCGTTGACTCAATTAATTTTGATATCGTTTTAACTCGATTTCTTAATTATTTATAAAATACTATGTATTGACTTATTATATTTTATTTATATTTTGAGTAACGGATTTAGAAATATATTAAAGTTACGATAACGACGATAATAATAAAATGATAATTTCGTTAGAAATGCTATTTTTATACATTTCACTTATTTTAATAACTTACGAATTTTCTATAACAATATTTCTATTTTAAGTAAGTTTCTAAAATGAGTAAGTTTCTATTTATAGAAAGTTTCCCTTTTAATATAAAATGTTTACTCCTTTTATCTTCTTATTATTTATAATGATTATATCTTTTATGTATCGATAATGGCTTGTTTTGGAGTTATGGAATAAGGACAAGTGTGAGGTTAGAGTAATATATTCTAGGGTTTACGGTTTTGCCATCAACTATAAGGCTAGTGTATCAGGAATCGGTACATTGGTTGTTGAACCGGGTGACAGGTATCCCGGGAGTTGTGTACATTTTGACCTTAAGCTTAGGCCTCGCAGTAAGTCGCCGTCATAAGTTGAACTGGGTGACAGGTAATCCCAGAAGGGGTGTGCATTGTCTTAAACTAGGGCCACGCATTTATAAGTCGCCGCTCTATTATGGTTGAGTAGCCTAGTTAGAGACCGAAGTTTGATTTGTTTGAACTAAGTTCTCGAAGCTAGTTTTAGTATTCTCCTAGTGAAAATCTAGCCTTCTACACTGAATATTTCCATAACGCCTTTTTGAATATTTTTATTATTATCAATACGTTTTGATTTGCAGGTTGGCAAATATTTGATGTTTTCTTCGAAAAACTTGTTCTGATTTTATTATTCCAATATTTTCAGTTTCTCCGAAAGCTTATTTTTATTATATCATTTTAATGTTTTCCCTTTTAATTATTTTGTTATAGTAATACTATTATTTTTCCATATGGTATAATATGGCTGGGAGAACGTCTGAGTTACTCCCCACTGACGTGGCTGTTATGTTTATAACATGGCAGGTATTTGCTGCTGGTTTTGGGTGTGAGCTACCGAGTAGCGTGGATCCTACTCTTTCTTCATTATGTAATTTATGGTTTTGTATTAACCTGTTTGGAGTTTTTTTTCTTTTAGCCCTTTTGTAAAAAGAGGCCTTTGTATTGACTTACCATTTCTTTTAATAAGATATAGTTTGTCAGTGTGTTTTAATCCCAACTCTACAGTGTTTCCGCCACTGTATTGCGTTAGATTTTCTAGGGGATTACAGTTGGTATCAGAGCATTGTTGTTCCCGACGCTTACACCTGATTTTAGGAAAAACACCAGTAAATGATTTGAACATTAAAGAAATATTAGTGAGAGATGGGTAGAAACAAAGTAAGGACTTAATTGTTAGGCTTACATGTTTTTGCAACTCAATGACTAGCATTGAATATTTGTTCATTTTGTGTGGAGAAGAAGATGAAAGAACAGGATGCTGATATGCTGCTCCAGATCGGAACAAGACACCGCTTAGAACTCTCAATGCCCGTCAACTCGAGTGGACAACTTGGTGCTCCACGAAATATGTCGATGGTGATCTTTCAGCTCCGATTTAGTTCGCTCAAGCTACAGGTTAGATGATCAAGGCTAGATTCATGTTCCATGATGTTGCAGTAGATTCAGATGCAGCGACCCAAGACTTGCGTTCTTGTTCCTCATCAAGATGATGAAGTAATCCATTTGGTTCTCTCGTGAACTCTGGATGCCCGAAGATTCTCCTCTGGTTCAAGAACTTAGTGATATAGGATCATCGATTCTTTTCTTCCTTCTACTTCTTCCAATTCTTCTCTTATATATTCTCATCTTCATTCTCTTAGTGAATCCTTGTTCTATTCTTCTATTCTACCATCTTTCTCTTTAGATTCTTTGGTTAGACCGGATTCTGTCTTAGTGAACCCCGTGTTATAGATGTTTGAAGTTTAGTAAACCCTCGTTACCTAGTTTGAGGATTGTAAGTCTATCATATCTTCTAAACAAGTAAGAAGTTTTTGAGGATTGATTCGAATGGCAAATTGTTGATTGATGGAATTAAGATGATACTTTAGGCACTGAACCTTGGGTTATAGGTTACTTTGATTATTTTGGAGTACTTAGAGTTGAATATGTTTTGGAGTGGTAAGAGCATATCATGTTTGATGGATACCTAGTACCTAACCTAGAACCAAATTAAGTGTAACTGATAGTATTACTTTGGGATCCTTACCTAATGCCTTTTTGGTGGATGCATCGCAAATATTTGGATCATAGGGTATCGTTTAAAATGTTAGCATCAATGTTGTGGTATCATCAATGGTTTTCATTAATGTTAGAAAATTTTGGTTGACATAGATTACCCGTGTTTCTTAAGGAATTAGATCGTCGATCGTTGTTTAAGGTTGTAACCTACGAACTTTTGAGTCGAGTGATCTAACATGGATAAATTGTTGTTAACCTTGAAGAAGTGAACATATTGCACAATTAGAGGTTGAATTTATCACATTGTTTTGAGAAATACCTAATGTGAATTATCTTGATGGATTTATAGTTTAGAACCCTTAGACCAACAAGATTGTGGCTTCGTTGAGTTAATAAATATTTCGGTGGTTTCACTAATACAATATGAAATTTGATGGAATTTTCAGAAACCTTAGTCGAATGACGTGTTTGAAGATGTGAGTGTTTGCGCCATTACCTATAGGTATGAGCGTGTCTGAGGATATGTTGTACTTTCTCAACTTCTGTACTTGAGGCATTATAAATATGTTGATGATCATTTTGAGGATTTTATACCGAGCCTTGTTAGATTGGTGAACCTTTTCTAGTGTTCCTTACTCGAGCAATTTAGAGTATACCTCGAGTTCAAACATGAGAGCTTTGAATTTAGGAGCCTTATCGATCAAGAGTTTAGGTGTTTTTGACGATCGATGGAATTTTAAGTTTTGAGATTAGATTCTAAAACATTTGTGAATTGTATCATGTCGTTTGAGCGAGTGGATAGTCATGTGAGACATTTTTTTGGAGATTGTAACCGAGTAGTACCACCTAGTGCCTAATATTGGACTTAACGTTATTTGATGGATATTAGTAACCCGTGTTTGTGGGGTCGTGCCGGGAATCTCGTGATGGTTAATTTATTCTTTAATTCTCGAGAGCTCTTTTTGACTCTCAATTTCGTTCCTCCCCTTAACTTCTCTTTAATCCTGCTACTTCTTCTTCGGCTAATGCTTTTGACCCCTTTATCGGGTTTGAAAATTTCTGTTGTGATTTGTCGTTGACTTTGAGTCTATTTATCCATTTATTATTTTTTCCCAAACTTGTGTTATGAAAAGTTTGACTAATCTACAAATTTTGATTTTCATGAAATTTTAGCATTTTGAGTTATAAATTTCAAAACTTTTTATTTAGTTTTTATTTTATTTTGGTCATATCTCAAAAGAGTCTTAATAATTTATTTTAAAGTATTTCGAAATTATTTAAAATTTCAATTTGATTTTCACGTGATCGAGATTTTATGAAAACTTTCGTGATTGCAAATATTTTGGATTTTTACAAGATTATTAAGTAAAACGATTTAATAATTTCGAAAAAAAAACTCGTGCGTCTAAATTTTTGTTTTATTGTCGTTGGACTTTACATCTGTTATTGAAAATGTTGGTCGACTTAGTCGATTCTTATTTACTAACCACAAAACTTGATTTCTCAAATTTTTGTTTGATCTTAAAACAAAATATTGTCGAAATTCTTAATCAAAACATTTTACTATGTTTTGAAAATATTTGAGTACTCTCACCCTCGAGTTCGTTAACAAATATTATTTATCTTCATTATTTTATCGAATAATTTTTAACTTACGATTTTATTGATTTAAATGATTTTAAACTTTGGGTTCTGAGCCCAACTTATCTTGAAAAATAAATTTGTCTTCGATTTCGATTATGTTTTTATAAGTTTCGAGGACGAAACTTCTTTTTAGTGGGGAAGATTGTAACACCCCTGATTTTTATAAATTAAATTAAATTAAAATTTGTGTTTGTATTTATATTTTTACAATTTAACTCGTAATTATTAAAATTATTATAAAACGAATTTATCGTTTAATCGTTTCAAACTCCTAAAATTCTATTTGACTCGGAAACTTTTCTTATTAAAACATATTTTTATTTATGTTTCGATCCATTTTATATATATTTAATTTAATTCTTATCGAAAGTCTAATTTGACGATTTAAATTCTAAATTCTTTTATTTGTTTATATTTAAGTTCGAATTTCTATTTTCAGCTCGAACTTCATTTATTTTATTGTTTCGTCAAAATATTTATTCTCTTTCCTCGAGAAATCAATTTAATTCACTTCATCGAAAATTTATTTTTTATCGGGAAATACTATTTGATCGTTTAATTATTTACTTCTACAAACTTCATTTTCGTCTCGAACAAATATTTACATCTCGAGAACGTTCATTTACTAATTTTATTAGTCGGCCCAACTATTTTCTATTAATTCATTTTAACCCGATTCGTGGGTCAGTCAACTTCTCGATATGGAATTTGTTTAATCCGTATTTCTAATCCGATACATTTAATTAATCCATACTTTTTGTTTGGCTGGTTCTTTTTCCTTGACCACCTTTTGATCTCCCTTTTGTTTAGTTGTTATGCCGTTTTCACATTCACGCATACCAACTCCATCATTCTTTCCCCTTCTTCAATTTTTTTTCATCGTATTCAGTCACCACCACCTTCAATCTTCACCACTCTATTTGTCTAACCCTGCTCCTGTTTTCCCTCGCTAATCCTCCTCTCCTACCTGCGCTAATCCGTCTCTCTGTCTTCATTTTCTTTTCCTCTTTCTGCTACCACTTCTCCTTCTTCATCTTCTGCTTTGTTCTGACTCTGCTGTCCGTCGTCTGCTGCTGCGATGTCTTTCTGTCCTCGATGTCCTGTTAAGCCCCTTCGTTTGCTGCGCTGCTATGGGGTCGTGTGCTTCTGTTCTGTTTTCAATCAGTCGATGTTATATGTCTTTGTTGCTGCTGCTTCGTTCTCCTCCTCTTTGTCGTTGTTGCTGCAGTCTGTCAAGGTCTTCTCCTGCTACTCTTCTTCGTCTCCTTCTATTTTTGTTTCTGCTGTTGCGGTTGCATTCGTTGTTGCTGCTGTGAGTTGCGTTTGTTACTTATTCTTCTCCTTCTTCATGCTCATTTTTTTTCGTTTGTTGTTGTCGTTGTTTTGTGAGTGAGTGTCGATTTTATTTCGTTCCTCTTTTTCGATTGAACCACACTTATGAGCATCCATGTTTTTCTCAATTCGATATCGGGTTTTTCTTTGCTTTTATGCCTATGCGTTTCTCTTCTCCGTTTTCTTCTTCTTCTTCTTCGTTTTTTTGTCTCCTTCTTATCCTTGTACTGTTGTTGTTTCGTGCTCTCTTCTGCTGTTGTTTCACGTCCAACTGTCATCTTATGCATCACGGTTACTGCTATCTTTACTGCTTTGTTGTCTTGGCTCCGTTTCGTTCGTTACTTCTGCTGTGTACTACCGTTACTTGTCGTCTCGCTTCGTCTTAGATGTGCACGTTGGCTTATGCTATTGGACGTGGTCATCTTATTGATATATTGTGCTACTGTCTACTGTCGTTGGTGTTTAGTTTCTCGTCCTACCTGCTGTCATCGTTACTGCACTGTCGTTGTTACGTGTTATTGTTGCCTCTGCTGCTATTACGGTTGTGCTTTTGTTAAGAATCGTTTCGCATCGTGCTTCATTATTGTTGCTGATATGCGTTGAGGTCGTTTGGTTGCGGCTCGTTTATGTTATCCTGCTTCATTCATCTTCCCTCAATGTTGTATTGTTCCATCTCTATTGCTGTCCGTCTCTTTTCATCATCGATTCTTTGCTTTCCTGTTTCGTGAGCCTTACTTCCCGTCATTCCATTCTATCGTTCTTGTCATTCGTTTCTTACGATCCTTATTCCGATTTCTTTGTTTCTATTTCTCTTGTCTCGATTTCCGTTGGAGCCTCGAAGTCCTTTTGTAAGACAAGTATATGAACGCTTGGGGTTTGGACTCATCAATAAGGACAAGTACGTGAGCGTTTGGTTATCGAGTTGAGGTAACTTTAGGACGTTACTCGATTTTATATCGTATATTTGAGTAGTAGTATGTAGTAAATATTTTAAGTTCGGTTTTCTATTTTAGCTATATATTACTGCTAATTATTTTAATTTTAAATCGTATGCCTTTCTATATTTTTATAACTTTCGATATCGTTTTATAAATCGTTAATAACTTTATAAATTATGATCGTTATAATATTTTGTTGGTTATCGTGACACTAGTAACTAAATAATATCGATTTCATATTTTTGTCATATTTCGTCTATTTATAATTTTAACTCAAAATCATATTTTTATATTATAATCGAGATTTGTATACTTGTTTAATAAATTAATTTTTACGATTTATACTAATAAATGAGAAAATAGTCGATTTTGTTTTAAATACATTTTTTATTGAAGACTATTTTTCCCTAATAATTTCTCATTTGTCTACAATTTCTTATTTTTATTAAAATCCGTATTATTTATTAATAAAAGCTATTTATTAAAAATGATTTGAAGCCTTTGTAAATCTCATTAAACTCGTTGACTCAATTAATTTTGATATCGTTTTAACTCGATTTCTTAATTATTTATAATATACTATGTATTGACTTATTATATTTTATTTATATTTTGAGTAACGGATTTAGAAATATATTAAAGTTACGATAACGACGATAATAATAAAATGATAATTTCGTTAGAAATGCTATTTTTATACATTTCACTTATTTTAATAACTTACGAATTTTCTATAACAATATTTCTATTTTAAGTAAGTTTCTAAAATGAGTAAGTTTCTAATTATAGAATGTTTCCCTTTTAATATAAAATGTTTACTCATTTTATCTTCTTATTATTTATAATGATTATATCTTTTATGTATCGATAATGGCTTGTTTTGGAGTTATGGAATAAGGACAAGTGTGAGGTTAGAGTAATATATTCTAGGGTTTACGGTTTTGCCATCAACTATAAGGCTAGTGTATCAGGAATCGGTACATTGGTTGTTGAACTGGGTGACAGGTAATCCCAGGAGGGGTGTGCATTGTCTTAAACTAGGGCCACGCATTTATAAGTCGCCGCTCTATTATGGTTGAGTAGCCTAGTTAGAGACCGAAGTTTGATTTGTTTGAACTAAGTTCTCGAAGCTAGTTTTAGTATTCTCCTAGTGAAAGTCTAGCCTTCTACACTGAATATTTCCATAACGCCTTTTTGAATATTCTTATTATTATCAATACGTTTTGATTTGCAGGTTGGCAAATATTTGATGTTTTCTTCGGAAAACTTGTTCTGATTTTATTATTCCAATATTTTCAGTTTCTCCGAAAGCTTATTTTTATTATATCATTTTAATGTTTTCCCTTTTAATTATTTTGTTATAGTAATACTATTATTTTTCCATATGGTATAATATGGCCGGGAGAACGTCCGAGTTACTCCCCACTGACGTGGCTGTTATGTTTATAACATGGCAGGTATTTGCTGCTGGTTTTGGGTGTGAGCTAGCGAGTAGCGTGGATCCTACTCTTTCTTCATTATGTAATTTATGGTTTTGTATTAACCTGTTTGGAGTTTTTTTTCTTTTAGCCCTTTTGTAAAAAGAGGCCTTTGTATTGACTTACCATTTCTTTTAATAAGATATAGTTTGTCAGTGTGTTTTAATCCCAACTCTACAGTGTTTCCGCCACTGTATTGCGTTAGATTTTCTAGGGGATTACAAGACTACTAACCGAGTGGGTATTAGCGCACCCTACGCCCTTTCAACTCACGCGAGTAGACTTAGAGGAAAAGTGCACTCCGCAAGGCAAGTAAGGTCTTGCGACAAAACTGTGGATGCAACCGAACACAAAACACATAAACAAACAAGCATACAAACAAACAAACACAAGGTTGCACCCAAAAAAAGAAACAAATACCTCTTCCCTCTAAAAAGCGGTGAAAGAAGCGCCGGTTTAGGACTCAAGACAAAGTGCCAACGTTCCCAAGCTAATAACACAAATTGAAATGAACTAAACCCTAATAGTATGACAACAAAGCAATAAAGACGTTGGTAACTTACCTAGGTCCTCCTAACCTTCTAAGAACGTACTACGGGACGATCGGCGGGATGGAAAAAGGATGAACCACGGTGTTAGTCGACATTGTAGGTAAATGAGACCCCGCCCCCTTTAGCGATGAGCCAAGAGGGTCGTCCCATGCCCAAAACCGCTCAACTAATCCAAGTAAAAAAAAAAGGAATGCGATTGCAAAATGAGGGAAGACCGTCCATTACCGCTATCATCCTTCCTAAGGACTCGGTCCTTTGGTAGGCTCTTCATGGCAATAGTCGGTAAAAGGCTTATTTTTGAGATGCGGGGACTCTTTTTGTGAGACGGTTTTCTTTTGGCATTTTTCTTCTTTTGCATTTCTTGCTTTGTGTGTTGCTATGCCATTTCTGTTTCATCTTTTGTATTTTCTTTTTGGCTTTTTGTGCCTTTTCTTTTTCTTCAATGTTTTCTTTCTTTCATTTTCTTTTCTTTGCCCTTTTGGCTCGATTTGAGTTGTAGGCATTTCTTTTTGCAACTAAGAAAGAGAGATTTCAACAAATTGCAAATTTATTTTGTGGAAAATGTGTAGATGGTAGGGAAATGAGTAAGTCGGTACGGGCCCTTCCCTTCAAACCCACAAAAAGGGGAGAAACTTGGACTAATCAAACAATTTCAAACAAGGTCACCTAAGGGACGGGACTCGGCAACCAAGACCTTTTCACACCATGGGTGGTCATAATGGTCAAAATGCAAATCCCGTAGTAAATCCCTAGTAGACTAGGTGGACTCAAAGTAAAGGACCAACGAAACTATTGATTTAGGGTCATTCTATTAGACTAAAGTCCAAGACTCGATTCACACTACTAGAAAGGGAAAGTAAACACTTGCACACTAGCCTCAGAACCGGGTTTTCGAAAATCTTTTTACACACTAGGCACAACTACGCCCCACAAAACAAAGACACGACAACAACGAAAGAAAAAGAGACAAAAGGCAACAAAACAAAACAAAACAAAACAAACATACAAAGAGAACAAATACCACCCCGAATTTCCAAATGAGCAACCAATCAACCACAAATCTTCACAAAGCTCCACCCGAGCACACATCATCAAAAATCTCCTCCACACTCCACAAGAGATAAAGAGGAAAAAGGGATAGAAAGGCGTTATCGGGTGTCTTAAAAGCCCTCCAAAGTTAACGGTGATTAGGCGACCTACAAGGAAAAAAGGAGGCACAACACATATAACACAACACAAGTACGACATAACGACACAGGAGGAAAACACACAAAAGCAAATCTTTTTGATTTTTGTGGAAATTTTTCAAATTTTTAAGGTTTTTACGTTATTTCAAAAAACTACGAAAATAAAACTAACTACGATAGAATATCGCTCCCCCACACTTAAATCGAGCAATGTCCTCATGCTCGACCGTAGTATACGGAGACAAAAAAAGAAAAGAAAAGAAATTACGAAAATAAAGCTAAGAAACAAAAATGAAGCGAAGAAAAGGGTAGAATGTGTCCGGCCGGGGTGTAGTCAAGTCACCATGGGCCGAGACAAGAAAAGATATGGATGGGGGAAGAAATAAAAAGAAAGAAATAAAAGGAAATGGAAGGGGAGGACTAGGTGTAATCAAGTCACCTAGCCCGGATTCCGCCCAAATCCGACTAAATCCTACAAAAAGGACGAAAATCTTGTAAATTTGGATTTTGAAATGACTCTCGATGTAGTCACGTCATCGAGAGTCGAGAGTCGGGAGCAACAATTACCAAGGCCCCGAGGGCCACCATGACACAAAATTGCATAAGGGGAAGCCAACAATCAAGGGAAAAACAAGCAATAAAAGACGGAAAAGAAAGGATAGTCGTTAGCAACTCACTTGCTCCATCGTCTCAATATTAATATAGGCACTTTTGCTTGTCTTCTTCATTGTCATCCCACTTCAAACTTGATAATATCGCATGGTTGAGGTAGCAAGCTTGCAATGGCGTGAGGAGGTGGGATTTGATGTGAGGCTCGGTGTAAAGTGAAGAGGAAATGAGGTGAGGGTATGAAAATGAAGTATATGGGTCATATGATATGAGCAAGGATAGGTAGGGAGGTTGGGAGGGGGTATAAAATGGTTGGGTGGGCTCGAATGTTGAAGAAGAGGCATAAGGTGGAGTAGGGGACCATCCCGGTCGGGAGGAATGGTCCCGGTCGGGATGACACACCTGTCCCGGTCGGGATGGCTCCATAGAAAACTCGAATTTTGGTACCCTCATCCCGATCAGGATGGCTCCTTCCCGGTCGGGATGGATCATCCTTCCCGGTCGAGAAGCCTTCTTCTCGCCCGGGATGGATCTTCCAGCCTTCCATAACCCCAAAAGCTTATCCAAAGCTTAAAAAAATGATTCCCTTGCTCACAATCCAAGCTCTATCAATAGCCATTCCTTTCTAGGATTCACCTTCACTTCACACCTATCAAAATAAGCTCAAATACACATTCATCAAGATCCCTCCCTCACATCTCTCATCAAAAATACCAACTTACAAGAATTCACAAAACTCAAAGAAACTACAAGAAAGAAATATATACAATAACACGATTCTTGTGGAACTCCGTCAAACCAAGGGTGGTGCAATCTTCAATTCTTTTTTTCAACAACCTTGTAACCAATTCCATCGCCATCAAGGGCACGAAGAAACAAATCGACGGCTCTTGCGAAGTCTTCAATCAAGCTTGTGGTGTAACCATCCACACTACAAGGTTCTTCACAACCCTGTCTTGACGTTCCCGGGGCATTCCGATCTACTAAGTTCAATGGCTTGTACCTATACTTGCGATCCTTCGGGATATACCCAAACGTCCATCTACCCTCATGTGGCCCCAAGGGAGACTCATCTTTCTTCTTGTCATGGCACTTGTCTTCAAACTCATGATACGGGCATTCATCCGCCCCAAGTTCGGAATCTTCGTCCTTAAACTCATAGAAGTCGTTCTTCAAGCTTTTACTCGACCCATCCCCTAGATCGATGTCTTTCACAGCGTGGATCATTTTACAAGACTCATCATTAGTAGACGAGGTGTTGCCTTGGAGGTCAAACACGAGCTTTTCTTCGCCTAACTCAAATGTGATCCTACCGTTCTTCACATCAACCGTAGCATCGGCGATATGTAGAAATGGGCGCCCAAGGATAATGGGAGTGATAGCATCTTCCGGCATGTCAAGTACAAGGAAGTCGACCGGAATGAAGAACTTCCCGATTCTTATTGGCACATCTTCCAACATCCCCAGAGGTCAGTTGAGGGAACTATCGGCCATTTGGAGTGTAATGGAAGTACTCTTGAGCTCCTTCATCCCAAGTCGCTCACAAATGGAATAAGGAATGATGCTTACACTCGCGCTCAAATCACATAGTGCTCTCTTAATCTTGAAGTTGCCTATGGTGCACGGGATCGAGAAACTACCCGGATCCTTCAACTTAGGAAGCGTAGAACCTTGAATAAGCTCGCTCACCACTCTTGTGAACGCTATAGTCTCTTCCTTGTCGACGGATCTCTTCCTAGCCAAGATTTGTTACATGAATCTTCCATATGCCGTGATTTGGGTAAGTCGCTCGGTAAATGGGACACTCACATCCAATTTCTTCACAATATTAAGAAACTTGTCATATTGGACATCCACCTTGGTCTTCATTTGCCTTGTTGGGAAAGGCAACTTAATTTGAACCTTGTTTTGCTCAATAGGGGTGGACTTCTCAAATGACACTTTCCCTTTACCCTTGTCTTTTCCTTGAAGTGAGGGAAGCTTGTCTTCTTGGGGTTTCTCAATCTCCCACAAAACTTGCTCCTCCATTGGATTTCCCACGCTTGAATTATCTTGAAGTGGAGGTACAACCTCTTTCATTGGTTCTTGCTCATTAGGGGGTAAGGGGGAGTTATAAGATGAACCACTCCTCAAGATAATAGCATTCACATGCTCAAATTTCGCTGTTTCACCTTGAGGAGGTAGTTGCCCCTTTTGCCTTGAAGAGCTACCCGAAGCAAGTTGAGCTATTTGGGTTTCGAGCATCTTCATATGAGCATCTCTTGCCAAGTTATCCCTTTGAAGTTGAGCAATAATTTCTTGTTGGATTCTTTGTGTCTCCAATTGACTTCTTTGCATGTCCAATATAGACTTTTGCATGTCGAAATCCCGAGGGGGAGATTGTTGGTTATGAGGAGTGTTGGTGATGTCTAGAGGAATGCCATAATCATGAATAGAAGATCGACTCCTTTGCTTGCTTTCATGTTGAGTACCTTGAGATCCTTGTTGTTGTTGATGGTTCGCTTGGAACCCATGAGAGTTACCTTGATTAAGGCCTTGATTGTTGCCATGGTTGTAGTTTTGATGTCCTTGGTTGTGTTGGTTTCCTTGGAAACCACCTTGATTAAAATTCCCTTGTTGGAACCCTTGATTGTTGTTGAAGGTACCTTGGTTATGTTGCTTGAAATTGTTAAATGGACTTGGGTTGCCTTGATAACCTTGGTATCCTTGATTGTTGTCCCTTAAGGGAGGTGGAACATAGGGACGGTGTTGTAGAGCTTGTTGTTGAGAAGCTTGATGGGAAGCTTGAAACATATGGGGATAGGGGGCACCTTGCTTGAACGCTTGAAAGGCGTTCACTTGCTCGATACTACCACGACAATGTAAAGGCTCATGTCCCACTATCCCGCAAGTATCGCATATTCCATAATAAGATGTAGGAGATACAACTCCTAAAGCATTAACTTGTTGAATGGAATGTTGGTGGGAGGAACTTGCACTTTGACCTTGATCAAAATGGATTTGGAGCTTCTTGTCAATAGATTCCATGTGGGTTTTTAGTTGAGCTCCAAGATCAATGCTTAGTTGTGTAATGGTATCAATCTCGTGCCTTCCTCCTCGATTCGCCTTCCTAGGACGTGAGTATTGAGAGTTGTGTACCGCCATCTCTTCGATTCTTGACCAAGTTTGGTCATCATCCACCTCGGTAAACCTTCCATTCGATCCCATATTGAGTATGGCCCTTGAGTCTTCATATAACCCGTTCCAAAATTGTTGAACAAGGAACCATTGTGATAAACCATGGTGAGGACAAGAACGGATCAAGGCTTTGAATCTTTCCCACGCTTTGTAGACGCTTTCTTCATCACGTTGTTGGAATCCCGTGATAGAGGCTCTCAATAGATTTGTCTTCTCCGGGGGATAAAATTGTTGGTAGAAAGCTAAGGCTAGCTTCTTCCAAGTATTAATATCAAGAGTCGCCTTGTCTAACCCCTTGAACCATTGCTTAGCTTTACCCATCAAAGAGAAGGGAAATAATACCCGCCGGATTTGGTCTTGGGATATTCCTGTTTGTGAGATAGCATCGCAATAATCCGAAAAGGTTTCCATGTGTTGATGAGGATCTTCGGTTGGTAACCCGCTAAATTGACTTCTTTCGACCAATTGGATGAATTGTGCTTTTGCCACAAAGTTGCCGGTATATGCCTCCGGTAAAGCGGTTGGACCGGGCAAGACATCTTCCGTAAACGTTGAGTGCGAAGAGAACTTAGGCATTATTGGATATGCAGGAGAGGACGGTGTAGATGGTGTTGATGTAGATGTTGAAGGAGAACTTGGTTGAGAGGAATGATTAGAAGAAGTACCAAAGGGATTTATGAAGATTCCTTCGGTATTGCCTTGAGGTTGCTCGATAAAGTCGGATCCTTGGGCTTGTTCTTCCGTGGTATTACTAGCACTTGGTTGAGAGATTCTAACCCGGTCAATTGTCCGTTGGCGAAAGGCTCTAAAGAGTCTTTCCGACTCTGGATTGAAGAGAAAGAAATCGCCTCCCCTCCTAGGCATACACTACACACTAGAGCAAACGTGAGAACACCTAGTGCTTTATGGGCACTAGGCAAAGACAATAAACGAACACTACCCAAGACAAAGAGAAAAAGAAGCTAAACAAACTAAGAAAAAACCTACAAAATATGCACAAGAGATAGAAGAAGAACACAAGAAGGGTAACTAAGTCAAGCTAATAAGCAAACTAAGTCTAAACATGCACCGTCCCCGGCAACGGCGCCAAATTGATGGTAGGGTTTTGCCGTGGGTCCCCACCGTCAAGTAGAGTCCAACTAATCCTAACGGTAGCTAGGGTAAGTCGGGTCGTGTCCACGGAGACGGTTATGGGTGTCTAGACTAGGTCCACCTACAAACAAGGCTAAGTCACACAAACAACACAAAGAAGATGATAATTGACAAACTATGATGATTGAGAGGTATGAAAATGAACTAACAATGAACTAGAAATAAGATGAACTAATAGAAACAACTAAGATTAACTAAACAAATAAACTAGAGAAAATAATCGACTAAAGAGATAGAGAGATCAAATATTGGAAGGAGTAGGGTTAGGTCGGGTTCATAAGTGTAGTAGGATGGTTGGGTAATCAAAGGTGTAGGTGCCACTTAGTTACTAAGGTCGGTTTGCGCTCTCGCGCCAAAGCCAAAGTCCGCACTCTCGTGTCTAAGACTAGACCCGAACATTCATGCTAGATACTACTCAAAACACAAACATTCAACCACAAATCGAATACACAGAAGATAAGAACAAGTATGAGAAGCATTGGCCACTACTACCCACACAAGCAATACAACAAACACTTAGTGTGCCCAATAAGTGCTAGCAACAAAGGAATCACTTTCACCCACAATTAAACCCTAATCACCCATAATCCACACTTAATCCCCCTACTAACCCCACAAGGAATCTACTCACTCATAATGAAATCAAAACTAAGACAAACAAGAGGAATAGACATAATAATCAAAACATCCATAATGAACAAACAAGACAATGAACAATATGATGTAAAGATTCAAACTTGATGAATAAACAAAGAACAAGAGAAAAGAGATTATACCAACTACAAGAGGATGAAAAAGATGAGAACTTGAATTAATAAGAAACCCAAACAAATCTCCAAGGTTGTCAAGCTTGGAAGAGTCTTCAAGAATCTCCTTAATACAAGACTAATTACTAGATTAAACAAAGATTAACTAAAGATTAAAAGAAGATTAAACTAATGAGAGGAACACTAAATCTAGGGTTTGAATGTTGGAGAGAGGCCTAAGAGAGTCTAGGGTAATGTAACTTGCTTAAACAATACAAGGGGGAAGTATTTATAAGGTTACAAGAATGAAGGAGAAGAAAAGAATAAGTTGCGTGTCGTAGCTCACTCATCCCGCCCGGGACGAGATGGTCCCGACCGGGACAAAGTGCTTCTCGGCCGAGACGGGTCCAAAACAGTGGCCTGCTCAATTGTGCACTCCTTCCCGATCGGGAAGGCCACTATCCCGCCCGGGAAGGGTCTGTATGCCTCCATTATAGCCTCTAAGGTCCCTCTTTGACTCTCATGGGCTTCTCATCGATTCTCGGGGCTCGGGATTGAGTCTAAGTGGCTCGGGAATGGGTCCCAAGGTTTCAGGATCAAATCCAAGGCACCGAGGGATCGTTCCTTCTCTTCGTTGGCTCCAAAAGCGTATGAAACGAGTCGGAATCGTTCCAATTCTCCATGTATGATCTTGGGGACCTAAAACAAACTAGAAGAAGCATGAGTAGCCCAGAAATCGCTCCAAAGAGCGGTTTCACAAGGAAAACGGGACCAAAACACAACAAATTAGGCACTACAAACTACACTTATCATCCTTCCTGCGTTGTTTTGCCCAGTGTGGTACTTGGGCGAACGGTTGGTGCGTCAGTGTTTGTATAACGATTTTAGGGTGCCGATTGATCCTCCGTGGACCATGTATAGACCACTGACCGCCGTAGAGGTCGTCAAGGGCAGGGATGGAGAAGGCACTGATGCACTACTAGTGCCTGGTGCCTCCTATCTATCTCACGTCAGCCAGCGGCTTGCTTGCCACCGCCTCGTGGTGAGTACTCGATTTCTATTTTAGGGTTGTTTTGTTATATTGCTTTGTGTTTATTTGCACCTTGACCGGTTCGCTTTTCCTTTAGCCGGTCGATCCGGCTGACGCCATTCAGCCCCCAGACTTCCCCTGGACACTGCTCAGTGTAATCCCCTAGAAATTCTAACGCAATACAGTGGCGGAAACACTGTAGAAGTGGGATTATAACACACTGTAGCTATGTCTTGATTAAATAAAAATGGTAAGTTAATACATAAGCCATAAAATAAAAATGGCTACAAAATAAAATAAAATAAATAAAATCCATAAAAAGGGTTTTTAATAATCCATAATACAGTGATCTTATTAAAACAAGCAGGATCCATAACTGCTCGCTTGCCCACCCGAAGGGAAACACATACACCTGCCATGTTAAAAACATAACAGCCACAATCAGTGGGGAGCAACGTCAACGTTCTCCCAGCCGTATAACATGATTTAAAAACTGTAATCACTATTATAGAAAAATTGTAAAAAAATGGAAAACAGTAAAACACATTATAATAAAAAATAAACTTTCAGTGAAAAACTTCACGTATCAAAACAATATAATAAAATGAGTTTTCCGAAGAAAACATAAAACATTTGCCAACCTGCAACCAAATTATATCGATAATAATAAAATATTAAAAATGGCGTTATGGATAGGAGTAGTGTAGACGGCTAGACTTTCACTAGGAGAATACTAAAAACTAGCTTCGAGAACTTAGTTCAAACAAATTAAACTTCGGTCTCTAACTAGGCTACTCAACCATAATAGGACGGCGACTTATAAATGTGTGGCCTTAGTTTAAGACAATGCACACCCCTCCTGGGATTTTCCTGTCACCCAGTTCAACTTATGACGGCGATTTACTGCGAGGCCTAAGCTTAAGGTCAAAATGTACACAACTCCTGGGATACCTGTCACCCGGTTCAACAACCAATGTACCGATTCCTTATACACTAGCCTTATAGTTGATGGCAAAACCGTAAACCCTAGAATATATTACTCTAACCTCACACTTGTCCTTATTCCATAACTCCAAAACAAAGCCATTATCGATATTCAAAAGATATAATCAATATAAATAATATGAGGATAAAAGAAGTAAACATTTATATTCTAAAACCTTTCTATTTTAGGAAACTTCTATTTTTAGAAACTTTACTAAAAATAGCATTATATCAAAATAGTGAAAATATTAGTTCATACTAATACCACATTTTTAGTAAACGATATAGATTTATAAAACTAGTACTTTCGGCCTTAACGATATTAATTGTTAAAGTGAGAACATTTGAGTTTATGAAATCATTGAAAAACCATACAAGTGTATAAAATAATTAAAAATGTCTTAAACACTTTAGTACTACTAATTAGGGTGTTTCCAAAATTTATAAAACTAAAATTCCCTAATTATTACTAGTTACGACAATACGATTACAAATAGGATTTTACGGCAAATGTCAAATTAAATCTTTTAACGTCTTTTATTTAATTAAACCATTGACTCTATTTAAAATATGTTAACGGATGATTTAACTCACAAAATTTCAGATTTAAATACTTCCAAAATGGCTGAAAAAAAAAATAATTTTTTTAGATAAGACGAAGCATTTTAACAATAAATCACAATTTGTCCAAAATCAATACTTATTAGTTAAAGACTTTAATAAATAGTACAAAAATTACGTAAAATGGTTAAAATATATTTATGGACATTCTGTCCAGAAAAAAAAATCCAGAATCCTAAAACTCGATTTTTAAAGCGTTTTCTCGTTAATCGTCCAATCTCGACAATAACGATTAACAAAAATAGTAATTACAAAACGATTTAAGTATTAATATCCAAAAATTATTATTAAACTTAAAAATCATGATTTTCCAGAAAATACTATTTTCCCAGATTTCCAAAAATTCCAGATTTAATAAATCCCGTCAAAACCGTCTTTAAAACGCGTTTTCACTTTTAACGATTCCATTAATAAAACTTATCGTTTCTAACATTTTATTAAGACACTAAAAATCATAAAATTACATTTTATTATGAAATCATCATAATCATATTCTTTTCCAGATTTAAACCAAAAACCAGAAATCGAGAATTTAAACGACAAACACGGTTTTAACGATAAACGATGATTTAAAGTGTAATTTATCCTCTTAACAATTCCAAAAAATTATGAAAAAATTCATAAAATTCTATTTTATCAGAAAGTTTCACCATGCCAAAAATCAGATTAAAATAAAATGTTTAGGTACTAGAACTAAAAATCGGTTTTTATTCGTTTTTGTCCGTAAACGGTAATAAAATCATATATTACAAGTTTAGGCCGAATATTACGATTTTACAAATTAATATGACGATTTAATTGTTAATCTCGTAAAAGCGATAAAAATATCGAAACATGCAAATTTTCAAATTTTAAAAATTTTCCAGATTATATGACATACATATATTGTCAAAATAAAATTATAATTATATACATGCAATTACACAAATAAAATCATGCAATACCGAGTAACATCGACGTTACCTTCAATCCAAATCCGAGTCTACGATATATTCGTCTTCTGCGGGACCGCTTCGGAACCTTAAAAAAAACATGAATTCCATGGTATGAAAATACCATAAAATCGCTAAAAAAATTAAGGCGACAAAGATTGGAAATGAAGTCGATTAATACCTTAACGAAGGAGACGGAAAGAAGATCGATATAGCGAAAATGGAGACGGAAAATGGTGATGATGAACACGAAATTTCTGGGCAGAAATGATGCTGGTTTTTGGTCAGATTTCACAAGAATAAAAATAGGGAGAAAGAGAGTATTTGCTTGAATAAAATGGATGAATGAATTATGAGAAAAATGTGAAGAGATATGGAGTGAATGGTGACTTTAAAATTGATGAAAACTAGGTATATTCACCTCCAAAATTTCAGCCAAGAGTGAATGTGAGAGGAGTGTGAAGAGTTTGCATGAGTCAACAATATTAATTTGTGAGAAAGAAATATCTTATGCTTTAATCATATTGTTTTTATAAAAATAAAATGTTACACAAAAAAATGTGTAGTGGTTGTGTAACATGAGTGTCATGAAAAAAAAAGGTTCAAGGTGGTCCCAAAATAGTTGTAAGTCGATAAAAATAAGGATCGTAAAATTATTAAAAGCATTTCAAAGCAATTTGAGTAAATCTCGCGTAAGAAATCAATTAATTACGAAACTTCGTAATAAAATCATTAAATGATAAACTTTCATAAATAAAAATATTTGCTTAGTTATAAATATTATATAAACGTATTTGGGCCCTTTTAGAAAAATAAATAACCCAAATCCAAGCTTAAAATGATAGTTTGTATAAAAATGAGATTCTTTGTGAATTAAATAAATAGTTTGCGACGAAAATTTAATAAATAGATTTATTATAGGAAAATAAAATACTTAAAATATTTTAATGAAAATAAATAATATTTGACTCGAAAATATTATGAAGTTTGAAAATGAAGGATACTGAAGGCAGAAAAAAAAATCACAGAGTCATGACGGAGTCATAACAGAATAGATAACAACGCCTACAAAATTAGCGGGTGTTACACTCAGGGTAGATGCAGCTGGGTAGCCTTCACGGAGCCTCTCCCCCCGTGTTCTGCCGAGGAGATGGATGTTAGGATAGAGTGGCGTGATCGTGTATACCAGGTAAGTTTCGGTTTTTTGTCTTGGATTCGTTTCTGAAGGGTTAGGTTTAGTTTGGCTAATTCGTTTGGTTTCGCCTCTCACGTTTCGTCGGCTTCCCATCAGTGGTTGTGGCAGGCCGCCAACTGCTTCCGGGCCTACGCGTCGAGGGTCTCTCGTGATACTTCGGGATCTCGATCGGTGAGTATGTGTACCTGGGGTTGGTTTTCTAGGTTGTTTGTAACTTTTCCTAAAGTGCGGGTATACTTGTAGGACACTCCGGATATAGTGAGGTAGCTGGAGATTCGGGTGACCGAGCTCGAGACGGAAGAGGCCAAGCTACTGCAACTTCTGCAGTCTCGAGAGAATGAGATTGCTCGGCTCAAGGAGCGGTTGGCTCGGACTCAAGGCGAGACCTCGGCGCAGAGCGAGGCTAGGTTAGGGGTTGAGATGGAGAGGGAGGTTGAGGCTGAGGCTGAGGCTGAGGGTCATGCTACGGGCGCTACCGAGGACGTTGGTGAGATTCCCGAGATAGCCACTCTAGATATGCTGTCGGGGATGGACGATAGTGAGTCTCCTACCTTCGTTTTGGAGAATCTATGTTTGGATGACAATATCGGTGAGTTCGTGATAGCTATAGGTGCAGCCTCTAGGGGTCCTCCCTAGTTTATGAACTGGGTTTGTGTATGGATTTGTATATCTTGTATATTTTTAAGACTTTTAGCATTTTGATTGATTGGTTTAGTCTTGCACTTTTTGCTTCTGAAATGTTGACCTAGATTGACAAGTAATCACTTCAAGTTCGGTTTGTTTGTGATTTTGTCGTTGTTTTAGGATGTTTTAAATGCGCTAGGGTTGCATGAGAGTATAAAAATGGTTTTTCGGTTTTTTTAAATGCGTTAGTTTGAGTCGGGAGTTGGATCAAGCAGTACGTTGATTAAAATGTTTGACTCGATATGTGCAAAATATAAGAAATTAACATGTTTCGACTGAGTGCGTTGGGAGACAGGTGTAGTTGTCTCGACATTCATGTATAAAATGAGGCAAAAACAAAAAGGTTAGGCTACTTTTTGAAAAAAAAAAAGAGTTAGACAACTTTTGTATATTCACAATAATGTCGTACTGGGCTACAGGCGCAAATTGATGATGCCATTAAAAGTAAGAACACGCCTAGGTGGGGTATCTTATCCCCTAAAAGAAAAAATGAAAAGACGTCTAAGTCTGGTGGATCCGACGGGTGAAATGTGTTGTTCGTGCGACCTCGTTGCTCTTGCGTGGGTATTTTGGCTTTCGAAAAGGGTTTCAGTGACTTTCGGAGGTCGTTCCCGACGTCCAGGGTTGTCAGGTGGTGATTGTTGTGGTATAGCGGGGCGGATGTCATAATTTTCAGGTTCTAGGGATGCTGATATCTTGGGGTTCAAACGCCTGGGTTGGGGCGGTTGGGTTCCGGGTCACCTAGGTTTTGGCGGCCTGGTATTTGGGCGCCTGGCCTCGGGCGGCCCAATTCCCGTTTATGGAAATTTTCGTAGTTTCCTAATTGTTGTGGGATTAGGGCTATATATGCGGGTTATGCTCGTTTTAGACATACTAAAATACCCATAGTGTATCTATAGCTTCCTTGTGTTATTTCGAGTCATGTCGGGTTTCCGAAATCTCTTAACCGAGTGGACAGGTCGTTTAAAAAAATGTGACCTCGAGGTTTGTCCAAGTGATGGTTTGTCCACGGTTATCGCATTATGGCAGGTTAAGGTACAAGATGACTTCTTATTGGCGTGTTCTAGTTTTTGGGATGTTAAAAGTCACGTTTTTGCTTTTTCTGGAGGTAAGGTTTGTCCTCTTCCTGAGGAGCTAGACGTTATAGGCGGATGGTGTTTGGTTCGACTTTGTGTGCCCTTGGGAGATGGTGCTTTTGTCGAACGGTTTCGTCACTTTTTGGACCTTTCTTCGTTAGAGGAGGCTAAAGTTTTCTTCGGGGAAGGTGATATTGACCTAAAGTTGCTATTTAGGACGCTCTCACATAAGGGTTCCCGTGATATTTCACCCCTGGCTTGTAGACGGGCTTTAAATATTGTGGTGGCTTGTTACTATCTCTTTAAGGACACATCAGTGCATGAGGGTTGGGGTAATCCTTGGGTTTTGGGTGTTGTAATGGGGATGGAACATGGGCGATCACCCTCTTTACTTATTCTGGGTGAGCTTATCTTAGGTATTGATGCTCGTGCCCGGATGCATTGGGCTCCTTTTTGGGGTCCTAGGATCATTTTGCAGGTATATATAGGGGTGCTAATTTTCCTTTTTTGAAACTTGCCTTAGTTCGAAAGTGTGACATTGCGTTGTGGTTTGTGCAGGTTTGGCTACAAGAGATACTTGGTTTAGTTGACCCTCCTCGGACCGTCAAGCGCTATAGCTATAAAGGTTTCACAGGTCGTAAGATGGTGCAAGCATGGAACGATGGTTACACTGAGGAAGGATGGCATTCCTACTTGGCTAGTGAGCGAGTGGATATCAGGTGGACAGTCCCGTGGTAGCATATTAGTGGACAGGCCGGGTTTCCCTTCTCATCCTCGACTCAGGCTATGCAGATATTATCCTTAAGGGATCCGGTTTATATTTACCCGAGCGAGTTGTCGCTCCAAATGGGGGTGAGGCCCATCATATCGGAGGTTAGTAGGGGTGTTCCTAAGTCTGACCCATGGACGAAGAGTTCTCTTGGGGAATTTAAGATATCCTGGAGACAGAAGTTTTCACGTCCCATTGTTATATAGAGTGCTCGACCGACCGACATTACTTCTTTTCAGCGGGGAGTTATGAATACCCGTTAGGACAGAGCAAGTTGAAAGTTAGGAAGACCGCAGTGCTAGAGGATAAGGAGGCGACTCAAGACAACGTCGCTAAGTGCCTGACCAAAGACAGTGTTACCGATCCTAGTGCCGTCAGTTCATCTATACAGGCCAAGACCGACGAGACCCATATTGAAAATGTGAGTGGTGAATGAAAATATGATTGGTTGGGCTCGCCTTTGGTTAGGGTGGTGGAAGCTTGTGTTAGGAGGGGTCGATGGTGAAAGACCCTGTAGACACCCAGATTTGGACCTTGTGGCTCCAGGAGTGCCCGATAAATACCCGATGACGATCGGACTGCAACGCGACGCGAGATTACGATGTTTAAAATGGTTTTTCTATAGAACGGATAAAATAATTACTCGGAAAAATTAATTTAACATCAAGACAGCCTTAATTGTGTCATTACGGTCGCGTCGACACTAATTAGAGTCAATTCCGACACCGGGGCTCCAAATCGTCCCGAAATACGCAAAGTCAAAAAGGAGTCAACGCGTCGGGCCATGCAAACCTCGGGATGCACTCCCTAAGTCCACCCGGCGCAACGACGCGCTAGGGTTAGGGAGAATACTTAATCCCCAAGACACAATATATCACGCATCTTCCCCAAGTTACCTCACACCAGGCATCTTACGCCTCGTGCGCACGACCCCAGGCGCCTGAGTTTTGGTGCGCCTGGACTCAAGCGTCTCATTGGACGATTTGAACTATGCGAGCAATTATAAATACCCCCCGTCGTCTTATTCATTCGACACATAATTCACGAGTTCGTGCCTACTTCTACACAACTCGCTCTCCCCCTCTTCTTCTCTAACATGGGCTCGCACTCAGACCCCCAAGTACGATCCACTCGGTCATAGTCCCGATAAGCAAATCGACGCTACTCCTCAGCTTCGAGCACTCCACTCAATCCCAAGGTGCCTGTGTTCGACTAGCTAACCCGAGTCTAGCAGCGGAGCTCTGCCAGATTAGCAGCAGACCCAGCAGTGGTAACGAAACTCTGCCGAAATCACTACAAGACAAGCTAGGAGGATCTGCCCTAAAGTCGAATCGTCACTAGGTTTTCGTCTAAACAAAAGTTTACATTTTTGTACTTTTATTATGCACTACGATAATATCAAACGTGGACACTAGGTCCATGGCATGTTATAAACATACGTAACGTCCCAACTTCAACCATAAGCACTAAAACACCCTAAATAGACCCAGGTAATTCCGAGATCCATTCTCAACTATCTATGCATCGTGTCTCGTTTAGCATACACTCCGAGGGTGCAAATCCTTACTATGTGATTTATTTACATTCGCATTTACCGGTTTTGTATGATTTATTGCTTTTATGACCTTATAATCGCATGCTAAATCACCTTATATGAGATTCAAAACGTAAACAAGCTAAAACTGAACAAAGCGATGGTCGGGTTCCGTATTAGTCCTGGTGCTCACCATACATGGTTCGACGCATCCCTATTAATACCGAGCCGACGCATCTTAAGCAGAATACCAGGTAAGGTATACCACGAGAACGACTAATATCCGTATTATCACATTAAAACTAATCTGCTAATACGTACAATATTTAGTACCCTCTACTCTCCTATGTGCATCTTTTCATGGCCTGCTTGTCACGTGAAATCGCATGCAAAGAATGTAAACACACCTACTCTGACGACAATAAGCTTACTTGTCCTTAAACAACCGACATAGCGAAGACATCGGGTTAAAACAATGGATGTTACAATACTTCCACCACAACAAAGGAACAAATTTATCAGCCCACCAATTGATTAGTAGAGGCCGCTACGTGCGGGCGGGATTGGGTGTCGATGTCTAGCGAACGTTGGGTTCCCAATACGTACCCTCACCGCTTACTCAGAATCGACGGTTTCCAGATGTCTGAAACCATTGGCAATGAGAGTCATTCCAGGCATGGAGTGCTTAAGAGTACAAGTCTTTACCTTTAGGTCCCGTGCCACTCAACTTTGAGCCGGCTAAGGATCAAAGTTGAGTTGAACGGTTCTGAGTCCCCATGATTGAGTCGGTGGTGACTCCACAAATCGGCAACGAATTCGGTTCACTAAAAAGGTCACCTTACCAAACATATTGGCCTTTAAACATTTACAACCACGACTCGATCGATTCCAACGGAAACACGGGTGCCCGCACCCGTCTAGTACAAGTCCAAATCGTCATCCGAATCGAGGTCCGAAACATCGCTCCGTACGCGAGATCAGACCAGCCCCCGATCTGAAGGGGGCCGCGTGGGTTGCTGCCGCAATGAAACCGGGTCGGTCCCACGCTGGGCTCCGGGCGATGCGGACGGACGTCCACAGTTTGGCGACTTTGCTGGGGAATTGGAAACAAGTTTCCAGCGATGGTGTAACTCGAACGAGGTTGGTGAAGCTCATTTCCTAGTTCTTTATTGTGGTCACTACAGGTTTCGGCCCTAAAAAGCCCTTCCTAACCGATATTAGGACCAATCAACCTCTTCGCGGTAATATCCTTACGGACATGCACAGAGACCCTCGATTGATGCTTCGGCCGTCCAAGGTAGCCACGTATTCCGTGGATATGCCAAACGAGTGGTTCTAAGCGGATGGTATGACACTCACCTCCCTAGGTGACCTGTCTTCACCTAAGCAAAGACTATTCGTGGGCGGTAGCCTACCCTAACCTACCCGTGTATGCATCCTACATGAGTGTACGCATTCCTAGCTATGTGTAGCGTGTTTGAACAATCCAAATAAAACACTAAAATCTGGATTCAACCACGACAACATATCCAACCGCACCCAACTCCATTTTCAAAAAAAGAACGTCTTCTTTTCAAAACTACTTTTTTAAGCGCCGATACTCTGGTCAAACTACAATTATTTTCAAAAAAATATTTTAGCACCGTCATCATGATGAATCTTAAACCTCACAAGACCCCTTTTTAACGCCATCACTCTGGCAAAAGTAAAACTCGTCATTTTTTTTCCAAACAACAACGAGGACCGTTACCACCGCTGAATTCCAAATCAATGGAACCAAGGCACCTAAAGCGGTTACATTTTTCAAAACATTTTCGCACATACCATTAATACAACCAAAACTTCAACTAATGAAGTCAAGGAAACCCAAAACAGTTATACCCTCAAAATGTTTTCACAATACGCCTCCACCACCGTCGAAATGCCAGTTAATGGAATCGACAAGTACGGGTCACACATTTTAAAAGCTTTTCCAAGAAACATTTTTACCTAAGTTCTATAATCAAAATTTGGTCATACCTTTTAAAGCACCACCACGGACACCACGTTCTCCCACGAACACCGTCTACACCGCAAATATCGAACTAACTAATTAATAGTAGTCTCGATAAAAGCACGACATCGTTATTTTCAAAACCGGTTCTCTTATGGCCGCGCTTCTTTTGTAAACCCATCATTTACACTTTTGCTATCGGTGAATCCTCGACCCTCACATGGCAACACCTTTACACATTACAAACGATGTCACTAAACCATCGTAATACCAATTTTTGCAAACTCTCGCTTTCAAAAAAAAGGTTTGTTTTCAAAACCGATCATTTTTTGAAACATCAAAATTCTTTGATTCTGAGCCGGGATCGAAATCAATTCCTTACGTCGTATAACCGTGTGATTAACTGTCTGTGTTAGTTACTAGGGTCGCCTCTGTTCGAGGTCTTACATTTTGGGTCGTCTCATCCCGAGAAGTCCTCCTCTTTAAATCTCACTCCCGAGATTTGTGTCAAATCATCTCGTTCCAGAGGCACGAGTCTGTTAGGCGTTTCGCTAAATACACCAAAAGTCTAAGCATTCGAGTCCCAAATCCGATGACCGCAAACACGCGCAAATCAAGGGTCTCGCTTCCACGTCGCTCGATCAAGAGCATTCCTCGAGTCTCTAAGTAGTCTGGTGGATTCAGCCTCATCTTCCTGTTCTGTTCCGCAGACTTAGAAATGGCATTAAACGACAACGAAAATAGCATCGACCAACTCAACGCCCTGATGAACGTGGTCCATGGCGTCCTAGGGCTAGTGTCATCAATCTCTTCCTCCATCGACGATGTCAGGCGTCGCCTCGAGACCTTGGAAGGACCCGAGAGGAAACCCCTGAGAAACCAATAGGGCGAGAGTTAGAACTCAGTGGAGACCCGTATGTCGAGTATGTAAGGCTCGCACATCCCACCGAACCCACAACCCTTCATCGACCCTTTAGGCAGTTCACAGAAGTAGGAGAGTCCTATGTTGAAGCCCTCGGGAAGTTACAGGACGCCTGGTTGCTATGGCCAATAGGACCTACTCCTGACCCGCTCATAGAAAAGAGTGGGGCGGCTTGGAATCCAAACACTTACTGCTTATACCATCAGGGTCGGGGACATGAGACCCAGATGTGCACTGAGCTCAAGCATGAAGTGCAAGACTTGATCGATAAGGAAGTTTACGTCCCCGTAGGATGTCTTCAGAGGAGGACTAGTTCTCCATACCAAGCCCATCAAGAGAGTGGCCCGCATGAGCGCCGAGAATCCAATCAACGGAGGTTCTTCTAGGGACACGTGAATCCGCCTCTTAGTTAGAGTCTAGTGCGTCTATATGGCCTGGACTTAAAATAATAATAAGTGTTTTCCTTTTTATCTATCGAGTCTGGGAGGTGTGAGGGGACTTGTCCTCCACCTCCCCACCAAACATCATCTCGGGCATCTAGCCCGTTTATTACTATATAAATATTCCCGACAACCTCTTCTCTATGTCTATCTGCGTAGAAAGGGGCGAACAACCCGCCTACATCCACAACCTTGAAACCGACGACACCCCCAAAAAACCCTGGTACAAAGCGATCCTAGATTTCAAAACCGACGGATCATACCCACCCAACACAAGCACCAAAAACAAAAGAGCCTTACGAATAGAAGCTACCCACTACGTTCTAAACCAGGGACTACTATACAAATGAACCCCACAAGGAATACTCCGTAGATGCATAAACAAAACCCAATCCGAGAAAGTCATGGAAGAAGTACATGGCAGGGAGTGCGGACCCCACATGAGCGCACACCTATTAGCTTGAAAAATAATGAGACTAGGCTATTACTGGGTTACCCTAGAGGCAGATTGTCGGCATCATGTATGCCACTGTCACAACCGCCAAATATTCGCCAACGTCCAACACCTACCTCCATGCCCACTCCACACCATAACAACACCTTGGCCCTTCTCTACCTGGGGGTACACCCGTCCAGAACCGGCGGACACTGCTTCATGCTAGTGGTCGTCGCTTACTTTACCAAATGGGTAGAAGCAGCCTCCTACACCATACTAACCTCCAAACAAGTAGTCAAATTCCTACAAAATAACATCATCTGCCGCTACGGCATACCCCACGAAATCATCAGTGATCAGGGAGCTCATTTCAGGGCCGACACCTAAAAACTCTTAGACAAATACAAAATCGAAAGACACAAATCCTCACCCTACAGACCTCAGACAAACGGGGATGTAGAGGAAGCAAACAAAACCATCACCACCATCCTTAAGAATATGATAGACAACTACCGGGATTGGCGAAACAAAATACCCTTCGCATTATGGGGATACCGAACACCCACCGGAGCCACACCCTACTACCTAACTTAGGGCTCCAAAGCCGTGCAACCCGTAGAGTTAGAAATACCCTCTCTAAGGATACTAGCCGAAAGCTGCATTCCCGAAGAAGAATGGAACCAAAAACGTTACGATGAGCTAGTACTCCTAGATGAGCGTAGAATACATGCACTGTCCAACGTGCAAGCCTACCAACAACGAATATAACGAACCTTTAACAAATGAGTCAAATCCCAAAATATATGAGGGAAACCTAGTAGTCAAACCCATTAGAGCACCCCTTCCCGTCGACCCTAGAGGGAAATTCAAACCGAATTGGGCAGGCCCCTACCTCGTCAAGAAGATACTCACGGGAGGCGCCGCGATCCTTACTAACCTAGACGGTCAGGAATTCTCAACCCCAACCAACATAGACCAACTCAAACGATACTATCCCTAAACTCCCCAACGACCCCATCCTGATCTCCGACCTAGGGTGAAAACCCACACAAAATGCTTAGAAATAATTCGCATCGATAATTGGCATAACGAGTTTAAAGCAAAATTACTCACATCTCAAATGAACTACGAACATGGTTTGATTCCGTCTAAACATGGATACGTAGGCATTCCTTCCAAGGGTACAACCAACAAAAATGTCAAAATCGATTACTCGATTCACATGCAAATCAGAACCTTTTCCCGCGTTCCATTTAACAAGTGATTTCAATGACGAAGCACAAATGACGAGCCGAGGACGAGGTGAAAACCCGAAAGGGCGCCCCGGGCAAAATGAAGAAGCGAGTTGCGAGCCATCGTCAAAAAAATGGGAGGGGGGGAAAGATGAGCCGTGGACGGAGTGAAAACCCGAAAGGGTGCTCCGGGCAAAATGAAGAATCGAGTTGCGAGCCGTAAAAAAATGCAAAAAAAAGAGCAAAAAAAAAGAGCAAAAAATGGACAAAACAAAAGACGAGCCAAGGACGGAGTGAAAACCCGAAAGGGTGCTCCGGGCAAAATGAAGAATCGAGTTGCGAGCCACCACAAAAAAATAAGTAATAAAAAAATGTGCTTCTCATTAATAAAAAAAATCAGTTAAATCGAGCCTTTGTCGAGGCCCTTTAGATCGAGCATCCGAAATCCGGCTACCCCGAAAAATGACAACGCGTCAATACAAAACTAGTACTAATACGCCACATAATATCAATTAATAGAACATGGTACAAAACGGCTGGGCTCTACCTGTCCAACTTCTTTCTCCCCTCGTCATCTGGGTGTGCTTGTTCGGATTTTTCACCATCGACCCCTCCTAACACAAGCTTCTACCACCCTAGCCAAAGGCGAGCCCAGCCAATCATATTTCCTTTCACCACACACATTTTCAATATGGGTCTCGTCAGTCTTGGCCCGTATAGATGAGCTGACGGTACTAGGATCGGTAACGCTGTCTTTGGTCAGGCACTTAGTGAGGTTGCCTTGAGTCGCTTCCTTATCCTCTAGCACCGTGGTCTTCGTAACTTTCGACTTTCTCTGTCCTGACGGGTATTCATAAAACTCCCCGCCAGAAGGAAGTAATGTCGGTCGGTCGAACACTTTCTATAACAACGGGACGTGAAAATTTCTAACCCCAAGACATCCTAAACACCCTGAGAGAACTTTCCGTCCACGAATCGGACCTAGGAGCACCCCTAGTAACCTATGAAACGGTTGGCCTCACCTCCATTTGGTGCGACAACTCGATCGAGTAAACATAAATCGGTTCCCTTAAGGATAATATCTGCATAGCCTGAGTCGAGGATGAGAAAGAAACCCCGGCATGTACACTAATATGCCACCACGGGACTGTCCACCTGATATCCACTTGTCGATTAGCCAAGTAGGAATGCCATCCTTCTTCGGTATGACCATCGCTCCATGCTTGCACCATCTTACGACCAGTGAAACCTTTATAGCTATAACCCTTAACGAACCGAGGAGGGTCGACTAAGCCGAGCCTCTCTTGTAGCTAAATCTGCACAAACCTCAGCACACTGTCACACTTTCGAACTAAGGCAAGCTTCGAAAAAAAACAACAAAAAAATAACATTCCGCATACCTGCAAAATGATTCTAGAACCCCGAAAAGGAGCCCGATGCCGTCGGGCACGAGCATCAAGACCTAGAACAAGCTCACTCAAAATGAGTAAAGAGGGTGAGTGCCCACGTTCCATCCCCATTTCAACATCCAAAATCCGAGGATTACCCCAACCCTCATGCACTAGCGCGTCCTCAAAAAGATAGTAACAAGTCACCGCAATATTAAAAGCCCGTCTACAAGCTAGGGGTAAAATGTCATGGGAACCCATTTGTGATAACATCCTAAATAACAACTCTAGGTCAATACCATCTCTTCCGAAGAAAACCTTAGCCTCCTCTAGCGAAGAAAGGTCCAAAAAGTGACGAAACCGTTCCACAAAAGCATCATCTCCCAAGGGAACACAGGGTCGAACCTAACACCACCCACCTATAACGTCTAGCTTCTTGGGAAGAGGACAAACCTTACAAGAAGTATGGACAAACCATGACTTTTCACGTCCCAAAAACTAGAGCTTGCTGACAAGAAGTCATCTTGAACCTTAACCCGCCTTAACGCGATAACCATGGACAAATCATCACTTGGACAAACCTCGAGGTCACATTTCTTAAAACGATCCATCCACTCGGTTAAAAGATCCCCGAAACCTGACATGACTAAAAACAATACAAGGAAGCCATAGACACACTATGGGTATTATAGCATGTCTAAAACGAGCACCCATAACCCGCATATATAGCCCTAATCCCACAACAACTAGGAAACTATGAAAATTTCCATAAACAGGGATCAGGCCGCCTGAGCCCAGGCGCCCGAATATCGAGCCGCCCGAACCCAGGCGACATAGTTTCCAACCGCCCAGACCCGGACGTTTGAACTCTAATCCATCAACCTCCACAGCACCTTGGAATTATGACATCAACCCCGATTAAACACAATAACTACCACCTGACAACCCTGGGCATCGGGAATGACCTCTCAAAGTCACTAAAACCCTTCCCGAAAGCTAAAATACCCACGCAAGAGCAACAAGGTCACACGGACAACAAATTTCACCCGTCGGATCCACCAGACTTAGACGTCTTTTCATTTTTTTTCTTTTAGGGGGATAAGCTACCCCACCTAGGCGTGTTGTAGCTTTTAACGCCTATCATCAAGTCGCGTCTGTAGCCCAGTACGGCAATGCTGTGAATATAGAAAAAGTGGCCTAAATTTTTTATTTTGCCTCATTTTACGTCGAGACAACTACAATTGTCCACTCAGTCGAAACATGTTAACTTCTTACGTTTCACACATGGCAAGTCAAATATTTTAATCGACGTATTACTTGATCCAACCCCCAGCTCAAACTACCGCATTTCAAAAATAAAATAAAAAAACATTTGCGTACTCTTGTGCAACCCTAACGCACTTAAAACATCCTAAACTTCGACGAAATCGCGAACAAAAACAAACTCGAAGTGATTACTTGTCAATCTAGGTTAACATTTCACAAAATAAAACGCAAGACTAACGAATCAGTTTGAATACTAAAAGTCTTAAAAAAAATATACAAGTTATACAAATCCATACACAAACCGAGTTCACAAACTAGGGAGGACCCCTAGAAGCTGCGCCTATAGCTATTACGAGCTCACTGATGTTGTCATCCAAACCTAGATCCTCCAAAATGAAGGTAGGAGACTCACTACCATCCATCCCCGACAGCATATCTAGGGTAGCTATCTCTGGAATCCCTCCAACATCCTCGGTGGTGCCCGTAGCGTGACCTTCAGCCTCGGCCTCAACCTCCCTCTCCATCTCAACCCCTAGCCTAGCCTTGCCCTGCGCTGAGGTCTCGCCCTGATACCAAGCCAACCGCTCCTTAAGCTGGGGCAATCTCATCGTCCTGGGATTGTAGGAGCTGTCGCAGCCTAGCCTCTTCCGCCTCGAGCTCGGTCACCCGAGTCTCCAGCTGCCTCACCATATCCGGAGTATCCTGTAAATATACCCGTACTTTAGGGAAACATACAAACAACCTAGAAAACCAACCCTAGGTACACATACTCACCGATCGCGATCCCAAAGTGTCACGGGAGACCCTCGACGCATAGGCCCGAAAGCAGTTGGCGGCCTTCCACAAACGCTGATGGGAAGCCGACGAGACCTGAGAGGCGAAACCGAACAAATTAGCTAAACTAAACCTAACACTGGAGAACCCATTCCAAGATAAAAAACCAAAACTTACCCGGTGTACCCGGTCGCACCACTCTATCCCAGCATCCATCTCCTCGGCCGAACACGAGGGGAGAGGCTCAGTAAAAGCAACCTCGGCTGCATCTACCCTAAGCAGCATCAAAGGGAAGTCTGGGGGCTGAACAGCATCAGCCGAATCGGCCAGCAAAAGGAAAAGCGAACCGGTCAAGGTGAAAATAAACAACTAAGCCATAGAACAAAACAAGCCCTAAAACAAAAATCGAGTACTCACCACGAGGCGGTGGCAAGCTAGCTGTTGGCTGACGTGAGACAAATAGGAGGCGTCAGGCACCAGTAGCGCATCACCTCCTTCTCCATCCTACACTCGAGGACCTCTGCGACGGTCGGTGGCCTAAACATGGTCCGGGGAGGATCAACCGGCACCCTGAAATTGTCATACAAGGACTTATGCACCAACCGTTCACCCAAATACCACACCGGGCGAAACAGCGCAGGAAAGAGCATCCTCCTGAAGCTCCCAGGCCTCTGCTCCGCCGCCACGTACCCGGGTACACCCTCGTAATCGGCCTAAGGACGAGCCAGAAACTACATAAACAAGATCGACGCCTCAATAATCCTAAACCTAGGAGGATACTAAATAAAACAGGTCGTAAGAAGAAAACTTACATCTTCGAGGCGCAACTGGTTCACCACCTCATTCTGCGACGGGTAGTGACTCGTCGTACTCTTGGTCTGAGCCAGTCTCCATTCGATCCCCGCCGGGAGCCTAATTGGGCGAGCACGCATCGCCTTGGGTGCCAATCAAGGAAAGTAAGAGTAAATCCAAGCCTGCAACACCCCGAGAAACGTCATTAGCAAAACTAGACCAACCTAAGCAAGACCCGAGAAACAAATATAGGGGCAATAACTAACCTCCAGCACGAGACCTGGACCCAAGATAGGTAAAGTCGAGCCTGAGTCCACCTTCAGTGGCCTCACCATAACTTGCAAGCAGCGGGTCATCTCCACAAAAGTCGCGGTCACCCAATCAAAACGTCCTAGTCGATCTAAATCAGATAGGAAAGGCAAAATCCTAGTACTAAACCTCTCGCCCTTATCCGAAAAGTGGATCAATCTTAGGAAATACCACAACCACAGCCGGGCATCCTGCACCGATGTGTTGGGTGCTCGACCCTCTAAAACTACCACCCTCTCGAAGTGGTCGGTAATGTACAAACTCACCAGAGCATGAGGCGTACTATAAGCCTCACGCTCCAAACAATCCCCGATCCATCCACGGACCTCATTGTTATCCAACTTAGGGCCCTTGACAGCCCATCTAATCACTTCCGAACCCCATGATAAACCTGTAATAACCCCAAAGTACTCCAAAGTCATCCCGACCTCTTCGAAAGAAATATGGAAGGTCGAGGTAGTGTCGTGAAAGCGATCTATCATCGCTCTAATCACCATGAGGTTGCATTTGGTCCTGCAACCTACCAACCGGGCCCAGTGCCCAACCACGGGACCCAGAAGTGTCCTTGTGATAATCTCCTTTGCTGCGGGACTAAGCTTCTATGAATAGATCTCTAAGCATGTCGTAAAACTCGAGAAGGTCCTCATCGGACCTGGGGGCTGCAACCCGAGATAATACAGACATAAACAAACCAAAGCAACGTAAACCAAAATTTAAAGCCTAAACCAATAAGCACGGGTCAAGATACTCACCATGCTGACAGGTGTAGTCGGAACCCTAATCAAAGATACCCTAAGGTCCACTGACTATTGTAGATAGTGACGCAGGGGTCGAACCAAAAGGAGACGGGACTCAAATACCTGTTCTAAGGTCTAGACTTAAGACTACAGGTCACTGTTTTTCTGTTTGTTTAATAGGCTGATAACTAACTACTATAAGGTAAATCAATAATAAAAGAGTCTAGGGTCTCAGGTTCACAATGAATATTAGTCGAGTCAGGGAGTCAACTAACAGGTCAATAATCAAACTGTCTAAGATGTAGGTCCGGTCGGTAATACTACAAACTTTAGAACTAAACTTAACCTGCGGTCGCTAGAATTAAGCTAGTTTACCCAAAATATCGTGACCTAATAAGTCCTTAACCCGGTCGGTGAAATGTCCTAATTGTGATACTAATTAATTAATCCTGGCCAGTAATCAATCAATCAAAATTAAAACAATATTCAGGCGATAGTTCATACGATTAAAAACAGGTCAGTTTACTACAACCCAATTAATAAACATCGATCCCCTTAAACCCTAGATAAAAATTAGCTACGCATATTGATTGTAATTAAACTAACAAAAGACGAATTGCAAATAAACATGATGAAGACGAATTCGATTAAACTACGAGAAACAATAATAATTCTACACTAACAAATAATAAGCAAAAACTGAAATCAAAATTACTACGAAAACAAAAGATGAATTAAGACGAGAATTAAACTAAATTGAATTTGAATTTGAATTTAAATTCAAAGTATTGATACCGAATAATTCAAGATCTGAAAAGGGAAGAACAAAATTCGATGTATCTCGCGAAGAAAACCGGAAAAGAATGTAAACTTCTATGCTAAGAAAATGCTAAAAGTAACGTAAAGAGTATTATGAAAGTATGTTAAAGGATGTCTGACAATCTCCTCCTCCAACTGACTTAAAAGAAATCAGTTGGACTTAAAACGGGCCTAAAACTCTAAATGAATTAAAATTAATCCACGGCCTGGGTCAGACGCACTCAATCGAGTGCATGTAGTGCCACTCGATCGAGTGGGCCCGTAATTGCTCCAATTCTCGTCCGTCTTTGGGCTGAAAAGAGGAATCGGCCCAAAATTCTGATGTAGTCCAGTTAGGCTTGAATATGAGGCACATGATCGAGGGCTATAGGCCCACTCGATCGAGTGGGCCTGCTGGAACTCGTAGCAAGAGTTCTTTTTTGCTTCTCGGCTTTTCGTTTTCTTCCTCGTCCTCCATTCTCGTCTCGGCTATTTGGGCTATTACTCCAAAATAAGCTCAAAATTGTACCTAACTTGTAAAATAGCACGAGAATCGGCAGTAACGACTTTCTAATAAAAATCAACATTAAACATATGAATTAGGAAGAAGAAAAACTCAAAAATGGTTGTCGGGGGACAATAAAATACGATATAAAATATGTTGATCAAACTCCCCCAAACCAAACATTTGTTTGTCCTCAAGCAAACAACTAAAATATATACATACGAGGACAAGTGATGTGAAACACGACTCAGAGCTGAATTACAATTATTCTCCTAAAATCGACTCAAACTGGCGAGAAAACATGTACTGCTCAAGAATGTAACGAGATCAATAATCATGCCGTAATCAAACAATTGTCTGCCAAATTTCTAATCTTGCAAGACCAATAATGTCGGACTTCCTTACGGTTGTCGCTCGACACTCATAAGTACGGGTAAGTAAATATATGTGAAGATAAAAAAGAATAAAGACACTCACTCGACTTACGAAATATGCATTCAATCGAATATGAAATCAATCTCCCCAATCAAATACGTGGTCCACCAATCAGAACCATAGTACATGTCAAGGACTTACAAAGGGTGGCTAATATGTGAGGGAATAAAATGGATTGTGCTTAAAGCACGTATGGAAATGTGGGGCTAAGACCAGTAGTTGCAGCTACACAATAAAAACTATCCATCCAAAAACCTCATCTATGTATTCCGGCCATTAACTAGAAGTAAAACTCAAAAGAGCATAAGAAGGAATTTTGTCGTCCTCTAAATTATAATTCAATTCTAGTTATAACATCTCGACCGTTCCCCAAAAATTATAAGAAGCATATGTAAAATTTTCTTTTCTTTTTCTTAGAATTTTTCTTCTTTTTCTAATTCCATTCTCTTTTTCTTTCTTTCTTTTTTCATGCTTCTATATTTTTTTTCAGTTCAGATAAGGGGAAGGCGAATACAAAGTTACATAACAATACTACACACTAAGATCCAAAAGATGTAAAAATTCCAAATTGTGATCTATTAGTGAAGTAATTCCAATTATGTTCACTGCGACTGTCATGGTAAGGTAGGCTATTCTGGGTTGTAGCTGATTGATATATATATAATAAAAACAGGCTTACAACAGCTGAAATAGGCTAAACAAAGGAAAATGACCTAAATCTACAGGGTGGTAAAAATGGGTCATTTTGGCTATGTGGAGCTTATCATAAACAGAAATGCCTTTCCTCATGTACCTCCTCCTCAAACCAAACACGTATTCAATATCAAGAGAAGGACGTCATATTTATGCAAATTTATGTTACACATTCCATAAGGAGAAACCACTCAATTCCTAAACATAAATGAGACCAGTTATGAATGTTACTGGCCTAGGAAGCTCTAGATCCTCAGAATTTTTGTGGTTTGCCGAAAAAATGGTCAAATTTACTCATTTGGCAATCAACAGTTTAATAGAAATTCATATCGAAATCATCTCATCTCAAGTATTACATGCATTCAGATACGGAGTCAGCTGTCAATTAGGAGAAATCATGTAAAACGTAATGTCATCATCGCCGTTTTGCATGTTTCACATCAGACACAAGACAGACACAAAGCACACAAAAAATAAAATCTTTTCGGATTTTTCAATTTTTTCAATCTTTTTTTTTGGAGACATCAATATTTTTTGGAGACACAAAGACACAATGCATATCATCCTCTCCACCGGTCCCAAATGGACCGTCTCCAGTATTGCCCTAACCTGAGCCGCTAGTACCACCTTGCTAACCTGGCTGTCTCAGGTCTCTCAGCCACTGTGCTCCTCCGCCGCCGTAGGTGTGTCCGTAGTCAGGGCCCCAAGCAGCTGGATCAACCCCGTAGTCGTGGAAAATACCACTGGTGTCACCCGGACCTCTCCAGTATGTCGGGTGGTAAGGAGCCGAGATGCCTTGAGTAAGCATGAACTCGTGGATCTCGCGGTTGACGATGCTCTGATTAATCCCCTCGTGTATCCGTCGCTGGTGCTCATAAACTGGGTCATATATAAATGGGTACGGGTGCGGGAACTCGACACCCGGAGTGTGGAATGGGAAAGTTGGGGTGGGTGTAGGTGTGTGCCAAGGGGGCTCGGTCTCGTCGGCTTCGGTCTCTACTCGAACCCTACGTCGAGGGGGTTGAACGCCCTCGTCGAAAATGAAGAGCTCCTCGGGAATGAGGTAGCTCGGTGGGTCGGATATGTTCTCACCCGCAGGAATAGGTTGCAGGGCAAGGAGCGGTGGTAGAATTATCCCTTCGGCAACCGGGAGTTTCATACAAACCTCGTCCTTGATACGCCATAAATATTTTGGGGGATAGCCCCGAATCCACTTCAGAGTGGAAGTGAGATAGCTACGTCCTAGCAGAGGGACGTGCTCAGTGAGACTCTCAAATTTGGTTGTTGTCCCAAAACCCGTAATATAACTTTTTGCTAGTGCAGTGATGATGGCGCCACATGCAAGCGGTCCAGATCCATTGATCTGCCAATCGATACCGACACAGATCATTAAACACCTCCAATCAATGAAGTTTACTCATGTTGAAGCGTGGAAAAACCAAATGACTCAAAATCTGCAAAAAAAAGGCGGATAGTGGGGTGGGATATGGCGTTGAGTACCATCGCAGTGACACTAGTGATGCGACCCGAAAATAACTGAAAGTAAGGAGGGGCTTTTACACCCTCGGGTATGTTGTGGATGTCGTCATCCTGGTCGTAGGTAAGCCTTAAACATTCGGACAAGGCACTAAGGGGGATACATCGCTCATTATTATTTAAACGGAAGGATATCGTGCTACCTCGTCTATCGTACTCAAATGAACTAAAGGAATCTAAAGTGAGTATTCGGTAAGATAACACACGGAGCTCGATCACGAACTGCGATGAGCAACACCGGCTGGCCTCCATCGTCCTTGGTATCAAGGTAAGCAAACGAGCTCGTTGAGCCTCGTTATTGCAAACAATCTCCTCATAGCCTGATATAGGCTGAACAGCTGGGACAACAGGGACAACCGATTCCACTGTGCCTTGCTCGACGTTCCTATTCCTATTGTTATTCCGGGGTGGATTTCTTCTTCCTTCCATGACTATAGCATAATAACAAAACATAATTACACAAAAACCCCACAAAAAATACATAAATTTTGGCCAAATTCAGTCACTAAACACAAAAGTCAATTTTTGAGCATAAAATGGCGAAATTAACACAGAATCAAGCATGCAATGCGATTAGCATGGAACTAAGGACAAAATTAAACTATAAAATGAATAAAAGAAAGCAAGAAATTCAAAAACCCGAAGTATACCTCAAGAGTGACGGTTTGGACGAAATCAGGGGAGAGAGGACAAAAATTTCCAAAAAACAACACCAAGAAACACAAATAAACACTCCCAATTGCAATTTAGAAGCAAAAATTGTGAAATTTGGTGAAGAATTGATGAAATAGGAGTGATTTGAGTGATTTGAGGGTTAGGGGAATTATGAGGGGAGAGGGGTTTTTTATTCATAAAACTGATTTAACAAAGGAGTCAAAAGTAGGCAATAAAATGAAGAAAAACCGACTCTGAACCCGGTTCAGGGGTACTCGACCGAGTGCCTATAGGGTACTCGATCAAGTGAACCCATGAATAGTTGGCAGACGCTTCTTCATCAGGGCACTTGACCGAGTGCCTGGGCCACTCGATCGAGTGACCTCTGCACCTGCTACTCCTCGCTTTTTCTCTCTTTAATTTCTTCTAAATTCCTGAAATTAAATCAATTAAACCGTAAAATTCCCTCGTCCTCACTCAATAATTAATACTAACTCCCAAATTAGAGCTGCCAAGCTAACTAAAAAAATTGTAAATAAATAAATAATTGCAGAAAGGGAAATTACAAATTTATAGAAGTGGTGTCGGGTTGCCTCCCGGTTAGTGCTGGTTTTTACGGTCCCGCTCGACCAGTTTACCTCAATTAGTTTAGGTGGAATCGAGGATGTCGTTGAGGTCCATGGCCTCTACGACACCGACGTGTGCACCCTCGTGATAAAGCTTGAGGCGTTGACCGTTTACCTTGAATATTTTGCCCTTGTCGGTAGTGAGTGTAACCGACCCGAATTCGTTCACTTCAGTTACCGTGAACGGTCCAGACCATCGGGATTTAAGTTTCCCGGGAAAGAGTCGAAGTCGGGAATTAAATAAAATTACTTTATCACCGACATTGAACTCTCGGGGGATAATGCACTTGTCATGCCATCTTTTGGTCCGCTTCTTATAAATTCTTGCGTTATCATAAGCGTGGAGGCGGAATTCATCAAGTTTGTTCAATTGCATGAGCCGCTTCTCTCTGGCTAGCTTTGGATTGAGATTGAGCTCCTTTAAGGGCCACATTGCCTTAAACTCGAGCTCTACGGGTAAATGGCAAGCTTTGCCATAAACAAACCTATACGGGGATGTCCCGATAGGAGTCTTGAATGCGGTCCGGTAAGCCCAAAGGGAATCATCGAGCTTCGAACTCCAATCTTTCCTCGAGGTATGGACAACCTTCTCGAGAATAGATTTGATCTCATGGTTTGAGATCTCGACTTGCCCACTAGTCTGTGGGTGGTAAGCTAGCCCGGTACGGTGGTGAACACCGTATTTCTTCAATAATTTAGTGAGTTGGCGTTCATGAAAATGTGAACCGCCATCACTAATAATAGCCCGTGGGACCCCAAAATGAGGAAATATTGTCTTCTTAAAGAGCCGGATCACCATGTTAGAATCATTAGTAGGTGAAGCGATGGCTTCCACCCACTTCGAAACATAATCGACGGCGACTAAGATATATCGATTCCCATAGGAAGAAGGGAACGGTCCTTGATAATCGATACCCCAAACGTCAAATAGTTCTACTTCAAGAATCCCGGTTTGAGGCATTTCGTGTTGTCGAGAAATATTTCCCGTTCGTTGGCGTGTGTTGTGTTCTAAATTTAGACCGTTTTTCCCCTCATTTCGACCCGTTTTTCCCTCGTTTTGCGAGTTTAGAGTGCGATTATCGCCATATTTTGTGTACTTCTCGCATTAGCGTCCCTCTTGTGTGTTTTACGTGTTTTTGGTAGTTTTTCTATCGATTTTGATAGGATTTGGCACCAAAATCACGATCGAGCTTCCACGAGCACAAGAGAAGGGAATACCGTCCTAAAAGTAAAGCACACAACTTAAAGTTTAAAACCATCCAACCAATTAACAAAGAATGAGACAAGAAAAGAGGCTAGCAAAATGATCGGGCGAAATTTCACCCGGTGAGACACCACCGGGCGAAATTTCACCCAACGGTAAAAATGCCTCCCCGAAGATTTTCCGAGACTCTCCACCGGGCGAAACTGACCGGGCGAAATTTCGCCCACCGGGTGAAATTTCGCCCGATGGGAAGAAGTGCCAAAAACGCGAAAAAAGGAAGAAAATCTGACCAGGTGAAACTTCACCCGGTGGGAATTATCGTCAAGACCACAGGGCAAAGTTTCACCCCATGAAGATGCAAGGAGTGATTGTCTCATTAATGAAGCATGAAGTGGATTTGGGCTTTAGATTAAATACCCATTAAGAAGACTACTATATATATGTTACCCTAAATTGTTGCCTAAGTAAGTAGTAGTAGGCCTCCATTAGTGTAGCATCCATCACATTACACCATCCATTAGTAAAGCAATCTAGTAATACTCTAGTAGTAATTCTCTAAAAATCTAGTAGTTTACATAGTAATTAGTAGATCTACCTAGTTTACATCAACAACTCTCTAGATTACAAGTTTGTAGAAGATTATTCAAGTTTATTTGAAGATTTGTTGGGTTTATTGAAGGATTAGTGACAAGTTATTATTCATTCTCTCCATCAAAGATTCAACCTTTATCCATGGAATCTTCTTATTTCTTGTAGATCTTCATAGTTGGTACATTTCTTTCCACTCTCTTATCTCTAGTTTAGCTTTAATTTAGTTTTCTCATTATTATCTTGTTTAGATCATCTTAGTGTAGTTAGTTTCTCTATATCTTGTTCGTGTTGTTCTAGATTATTCTCTAGATTAACTTGGTATTTTCATAATTTAGTGGGTAATTGTTAGATCGTAGCTTTCTCATCATATTTGTAATCCCCTAGAAAATCTAACGCGATACAGTGGCGGAAACACTGTAGAGTCGGGATTAAAACACACTGTAACTATGTCTTAGTAAAAATTAAAATGGTAAAGTCAAACAATAGGCCTTAAATAAAATAGCCAAACTTTAAAACAATCCACAAAAGGGGTTTGAACCATCCATAGGACATAATTATAAAAATAAATAAGTAGGATTCACACTGCTCGCTAGCCCACACCCGGAACACGTATACCTGCCATGTTAAAACATAACAGCCACAATCAGTGGGGAGCAACGTCAACGTTCTCCCAGCCGTATAACAGGATTTTAAAACAGTAATTACTAATATAGGAAAAATAGTAAAGAAGGAAAACAGTAAAACATTATAATGAAAATAAGTTTTCAGTGAAAAACTTCATGTATCGAAACAATATAATAAAAATGAGTTTTCCAAAGAAAACATAAAACACTTGCCAACCTGCATATCAAAATTATATCGATAATAATAATAAAAATATTCAAAATGGCGTTATGGATAGGATTAGTGATGAAGGCTAGACTTTCACTAGGATAATACTGGAAACTAGCTTCGAGAACTGTAGACTTAACTCATAACAGAATCCAGTCTCTAACTAGGCAACTCAACTATAACAAGACTGCGTGCAGCGAGGTCCTGGTTTAAGTAGTATACACCCCTCCTGAATACCAAATGTATCCAGTTCAACTGACGGCGACTAACACGATGCGATATCTAGCTTAAGGGCACAATGCACACTCTCCTGGGCGAAACTACGCCCAGTTCAACGACCAAATGTGCCCCAAATGGGCACACCGGCTTTATAGTTGATGGCAAAAACGTACTTCCCAGACTGTACTACTTCCCAGACTTATTCTATAACTTCAAAACAAAGCCATTATCGATATTCAAAAGATATAATCATTATAAATAATAACAGAACAAAAGGAAAAAAGACCACTTACCAAAGGAGGAAACTTTCTATTTTAGGAAACTTCTATTTTAGGAAACTTCTAAAAATAGCATCATATCAAAATAGCGAAAATATTAGTTTATACTAACCCAACATTTTTAGTAAACAATATAGATTTATAAAACTAATACTTTCGGCCTTAACGATATTAATTGATAAAGTGAGAACATTTAGGTTTATGAAATTATTGAAACATCATACGAGTGTTTATAAAATGATTAAAAATGTCTTAAACATTTTAAATACTACTAATTAGGGTGTTTCCAAAATTTACAAAACTAAAATTCCCTAATTATTAATAGTTTCGACAATACAAATATAAATAGGATTTTACGGCAAATGCCAAATTAAATACTTTAACGTCTTTTATTTAATTAAACCATTGAATATATTTAGAATATGTTAAGGGATGATTTAAATCTTAAAGTTTTAGATTTAAATATTTTCAAAATAGCTGGAAGAATAATTCTTTTAGGTAAGACGAAGCATTTTAACGATAAATCTCAATTTGTCCAAAAATCAATACTTATTAATTAAGAACTTTAATAAATAGTAAAAAAATTACGTAAAATAGCCAAAATATATTTATGGGCATTCTGTCCAGAAAAAAAAAAATCCAAAATCCTAAATCTCGGTTTTTAAAGCGTTTTCTCGTTAATCGTCCAATCTCGACAATAACGATTAATAAAAATAGTAATTACAAAACGATTTAAGTATTAATATCCAAAAATTATTATTAAACCTAAAAATCATGATTTTCCAGAATCTACCAATTTTTCAGATTTCCAAAAATTCCAGATTTACCAAATTCCAATAAAACCGTCATTAAAACTCGTTTTCACAATTAAGGATTCCATTAATAAAACTTATCGTCCTAACATTTTATTAAAGCACTAAAAATCATAAAATTAGATTTTATTATGAAATCATCAGAATCATAATTTTTTCCAGATTTAAACTGAAGACCAGAAATCGAGAATTTAAACGACAAACACGATTTTAACGATAAACGATGATTTAAAGTGATTAATTAATTCATCCTCTTAACAATTCCGAAAAATTATGAACAAAATTCAGAAAATTCTATTTCATCAGAAAGTTTCACCACGTCAAAAATCAGATTAAAATAAAATGTTTAGGTACTAGAACTAAAAATCGGTTTTTAATCGTTTTTGTCCGTAAACGGTAATAATTCAATAATCGATAACTAAAATATCATAAAAATACTAAATTATTAAATATCATCAAAAACATCATTTTTACAGAATATAATCATATGTTACAAGTTTAGGCCGAATATTACGATTTTACAAATTAAAATAACAATTTAATCGTTAATCTCGTAAAAGCGATAAAAATATCGAAACATGCAAATTTTCAACTTTTAAAAATTTTCCAGATTATATGACATACATATATTGTCAAAATAAAATTATAATTATATACATGCAATTACACAAATAAAATCATGCAATACCGAGTAACATCGACGTTACCTCAAATCCAAATCCGAGTCTACGATAAATTCATCGGCTTCGGGGTCGTCCAAGGATCCTTCAATAAATGACATACATGGTACAAAAATACCATGAGAAAACTAAAAGAATCAAGGTAAATAACGATCGGAAATAACATCGATTATTACCTTAACGAAGGGAAAAGAAAGACGATTAATTTGGAGATGAAAATGAGATGATCAAGACTCGATTTGAGACAAAATATGGCTGGAAAATATGGCTGAAACTCACGGCCAATATGGAGGAAATGAAGAGTATTTTTGTTTAATGTGGTTGAATGAAAATGAATGAAAGAAAATGATGAGATGAGAGAATAAATGTAGACTTTTAAAAAATGATATAAAAAAAATATGTTAAATCCATCCAAAATCACCAACCAAAATGAATAAGGAGGAAGTGTGAAGAGTCTTGCAATAAGTCCAAAAGTAATTGTAGGAAAATAAAATATCTAAGGCCTTAATCAAGTTATAAAACCAAGTGTTAAAAAAAATGTGAAAGTGTGTGACCAAGGGTGTCACGATCCAAAAATGAGTAAAAAGTGTTCCTTTTAATTGTAGGTTGCTTAAAAATAAAAATCGTAAAATTATCAAAAGAATTTCAAAGCAATTCGAATAAACCGCGCGTTCGAAAATAATTATTTACGAAATTTCGTAAAAAATCATTAAAGGCTAAATTTTCGTAAATAAAAATATTTCTTAGTTGAAAATATTATATAAATTTATCTAGACATTTGTAGGAAAAGGAATAACTTAAATCCGAGTTTAAAAACGTTAATTCGTAGAGAAGTAGAATTCCTCGCAGAAAAATAATTAGTTTACGAAGAAAATCAAATAAATAGATTTAAAAGAATTAAAATCTTTTAAAATAAAAATAAATTAGACTCAAAAATGAAAATTGCTTGAAATAATGATGAAACATAAGGCCGAAATGTGACACAGTTATGACGAAGTCATAACAAAAATGATACAAATGCTAGGAAAATGGCGGGTGTTACAATATTATTGTTAGTTTCCTTAGATCTAGTTAATATGCATGCTTTAGATAGTTTCTCCTTAGTTAATGTTTTGTTTCCTTCCATTATGATTAGTGAGTAGATTTCTTGTTGGGGGGTTTAGGGATGAAGACTTGGATTATTTGAATTTAGGGGTATTGGTGGGTTGCTTGCATGTTGGTTTACCTTGTTTGTGGTTGTTGTGTCATTGTTGTTTTAGTCCGGCCAACTAGACCGACCTTGACTCATTTCTATCAATATAGGGAAACTCGGGGTAGAAATTACCATAACAAGAGACTTACCCTTCTTCGCCGCGAAAGCGGGTTTTTAGGTGGGTTGGGTGAAGAAACCGAAAGGTGGCATTCTCCCTTTATCAACGTTGCAACAAAAACTCGATCCCGACCTTCTTATATTCCATGTTCCGAATCCCGACTTCTCCCCAACGCCTTTCCCTAGATTAATAACCCCTAGCCATTCTCATAGTGATTCCTCTAGCATAGACTCGACCATAGACTCGACCCTTAGAAACCCCTCTCTAGACATCAAACACATCGCTTTAAACTTGTCAACACATCTGTTCCCTGTGGACCGACCTCGACTTACCACGAATACTTGCTTGCTTGTTTTTGTGTGATCTCGAGTCTTATAAATATCGTTTGATCCCCCGTCCTTCGTTAACGACCGAACCAATTGGGAGGCGATCAGCGTGCATCGCAAGAACGAATAAAAGTGATGGCATCTTTTAGAATAGTGGGCCAATAAAAGCCCGATTGCATTACCTTCGCGAAAGTCTTCGAAGGGCCGTGATGTCCACCATAAGAGGAAAAGTGACATCTAGTGAGGATAGAATGTACCTCACTCTCGGGAATGCACCTCCTAAATAGACCATCTGCACCTTCTCGGAAAAGATACGGGTCGTCCCGGAAATATCGCTTCACATCATGTAAGAATCTCTTCTTCTGCTGATACTGAAGGTCGGGAGGTAGAGTAGCTCCAACTAAGAAGTTGGCATAATCAGCGAACCATGGAGTATCCATGGTAATAGCGAGCAAATGATCATCCGGGAACGAATTGTCAATTGGGGCGAGATCCCCACCGTCATATCTTAGCCGGGATAGGTGATCGGCTACGACATTCTCGGCCTCAAACTTATCACGGATCTCCAAATCAAATTCCTGCAGTAATAGGATCCATCTAATAAGTCTCGGTTTAGCTTCCTTCTTCGCTAGTAGGTACTTCAAGGCTGCGTGATCTGTATACACTATCACTTTCGAGTCTCCGAGATAAGCTCGAAACTTGTCTAGAGCATAGATAATGGCCACTAACTCCTTCTCGGTGGTGGCATATAATATGCGCCATATCTAACGTCCGACTAGCATAATAGATCGCATGTAGAGCTTTGTCCTTCCTTTGACCCAATACAGCTCCTATAGCGTAATCGCTAGCGTCGCACATAACCTCGAAAGGCAAATCCCAATCGGGCGATTGGATAATCGGTGCGGAAATAAGAGCTTTCTTAATCCTATCAAAGGCTTGAGCACACTCGTTAGTAAATGCGAACGGGGCATCTTTGAGGAGCAGCTGAGTCAGAGGTTTGGCAATCTTGGAGAAATCTTGGATGAAACGGCGGTAAAAACCTGCGTGACCAAGAAAACTCCGCACACCCTTAACATTAACGAGGTATGGTAATTGCTCAATCACCTTGACTTTCGCTTTATCCACTTGGATGCCGCGTTCGGACACTAAATGACCCAAAATGACTCCCTCGGTCACCATGAAGTGACACTTCTCCCAGTTTAAGACCAAATTGGTCTCCTCACAAAGTTGTAAGACCCGTGAAATATTAAGTAAACATGCATTATAATCAGTGCCATATACACTGAAGTCATCCATGAAGACTTCCATGACAGACTCGATAAGGTCCAAAAATATGGACATCGTACAACGTTGAAAAGTGGTCGGGGCATTACAAAGGCCAAAGGCATCCTTCAGTATGCGAAGGTGTCGTAGGGACAGGTGAATGTTGTTTTCTCCTGTCGTCAGGGTGAATTGGGATTTGAAAGAATCCTGAGTAGCCATCTAAGTAGCAAAAGTACTTATGGCAAGCGAGACGCTCTAGCATCTGGTCAATGAAAGAGAGTGGGAAATGGTCTTTCTTTGTAGCTACGTTTAGCTTAAGGTAATCAATGCACATCCTACATCCAGTCACTAATCGAGTAGAAATAAGCTCATTCTTCTCGTTCGTGATAAACGTGGTTCCTCCCCTTCTTAGGGACCACTTGGACTGGACTAACCCATTTAGAGTCGGAAATGGGATAGACAATGCCAGCATCAAGGAGTTTCATAACTTCCTTCCTAACCACATCCTGCATGTTCGGGTTCAACCTACGTTGTCCTTGAATAGACAGTCTATGGTCTCCCTCTAAATGAATACGGTGCATGCAAAATTCGGGACTAATGCCACGTAAGTGATCAATGTTGTACCCAATAGCCTTCTTATGTTGTCGTAAGATGACTAACAACTCCGAAAGATGGCTATCTGTGAGTGCAGCATTGACAATTACGGGGTTTAGACCCTTATCATCTAGGAATGCATATTTCAGATTAGAGGGGAAGGGTTTTAGTTCAGGTTTACTTACGTCGACCTTCTTTTTAGGGGTATCGAGACTAAATACCTTCTCGATAGGGCTCTCCTTTCCGTTTAGTATACGTTCTAGATCATCCACTTCTGCGCTCCATGATCTCTTCTCGGCATCAGCATCGCCGGATGTCAGCAATTTCTCCCAAGGGCCCCTGCCAAGATAATCGTCAATATAGTTTTCAATTTCCAAATCAATGACATCTATACTATAGTAGGACTCTTCTATCATGGGTTTCTTAAGTGCTTGATCGAGACTAAAAGTCAAAGTATCATCTCCTACGGAGAGTGTGAGCTTCCCATTTTTGACATCGATGATCGCCCCTACCGTGTGTAAGAAAGGGCGACCAAGGATGATAGGAATTATGGCATCCTCAGCCATGTCGAAGACTACAAAGTCTACGGGAATAAAGAATTTCCCTACTTGGATCAGAACATCCTCTAAGACACCTAGAGGATATTTCACCGATCTATCAGCCATCTGTAGAGTCATATTAGTACATTTTAAAACACCCATATTCAATTTCTGACAAATAGAATACGGCATAACACTGACGCTAGCTCCTAAATCACACAGGGCTTTATCTATAGCTAATGTCCCTATAGTACAAGGGATAGAAAAACTCCCTGGATCCTTGAGCTTGGGCGGGGTACGACTCAGTAGTAGCGCGCTGCATTCCTCCGTGAAAGCAACTGTCTCAGTTTCACTAAAAGACCGCTTACGAGTTAGTATTTATTTCGTAAATTTCGCGTAATCAGGAACTTGAGTGATTAAATCAGTAAAAGGAACACTTACCTGCAGATTCTTAACGACTTCCATAAACTTACCGAACTGTTGATCAAGCTTGTCTTACGTTGTCGGTGGAGAAATGGAAGCATGATCAGAATTTCAGGCTCCTTGACTTGAGACGAGGAGTCTTGAGAGGATTTTCCGTCTTTTGACGAAGACGGCGGAAGAATGACAGCTGAATTTGGTGTTACGGGTTTCACTCGATCGAGTCCAGGCTAACTCGGTCGAGTGACATCATACTCGATCGAGTCACCTGGAGGTACTCGATCGAGTGGTATCGTTGAAGAACTTCTGGCCGATTTTGGATGGTCTACTCGATCGAGTGGGCTGACTGCACTCGATCGAGTGACCTCCAACTCGATCGAGTCTGGCATGACTCGGTCGAGTGGTCTACTGGATTGCTCTCTGCCAGATTTTAGGGGGTCTACTCGATCGAGTGATGTGGTGTTACTCGATCGAGTAGCCTCAAACTGTGGCCTACTCAATGCTTCTTCGGCAAGCTCTTGCTTCTCCAACTCGGTTTCATCAACCACTACATACTCCTCTGGTATTTTCGGACCGTCATAATGAGTTCCACTTCTCAATGTTATCGCATTGGCTTACTCGTGCGATTGTTCGCCTTGAGGAGGTAGAGTACCCGGTGGCCTAGCTTGCTTTTGGGCGGCAAGTTGGGCGACTTGGGTATCTAGGATCTTGTTATGGGCAAGTATTTGGTTGATCTGGGTTTCTTGCTTTTGGTGAGCTTGAATACCTTGCATCAATAATGACTTGATCTCCGCATACTCGGTGTTTGTTAGAGCTTGAGCTTGGGTTGGGTTTTGTGGGATCGGTTGGAATTGTTGTTGGTTCCCCCACCCTTGTTGGTTACCCCAAGGTTGGTTATTACCCCACTGTTGGTTCCCCCATTGTTGTTGGTTACCCCAATTTTGTTGTTGCCCTCCTTAGAATTGTTGTCGGTTATTGTTCTGGGAGGGTCGGTTATGGGGTGCTACATATGGGACGGTTTTGTTACCACCGGGTGGTGGTGGTTTAAGCACGTTCTGGCTCCTATAAGACAACAAGGACTTGTCATAGGCCGGTTGGTTCATGTATGGGATGGGAGGTGTGGTCTCATGGATTGGAAAGCATTTGCCATTTCTAAACTTGCACACTCTTGTGCATAATGACCCGTATTCCCACAATTCTCACAAACTACCTCGGACATTGCATTCACTTGGTACATACCTTCTTGTTGTTGTTGGGTCCTAGATAGCTCCATAGAATCAAGTCACTTAGTTAAAGCGGCTAGGTGGCTAACTATGGCATTTGATGACTCGGAGTCACCACTATTTCCTCGGGTGTTTCCCCGTGGATTTCCCCAACGTGAGTGATGAGTTGCCATATCTTCAATTAGCTTCCATGCTTTATCATCATCAACGTTGTTTTGAAACCTGCCATTAGCTGCAGAATCGAGCGTAGCTCGGCAATCGTCATATAAACCATTATAGAATTGATTGCACAAAAACCATACCTCGAATCCGTGATGTGGGCACTCCTTGACTAGCTTTTTAAACCTTACCCACGCCTCGTAGATATTCTCGTGAGATGTTTGTCGGAAGTTAGTAATCTGACTCCTCAACATATTGGTCTTCTGCGGCGTGTAGTAATGCTTGTAAAAAGCTAAGGCTAGGGAGTTCCAATCTGTGATTCCCTCATAAACGCGGTCTAGTTCCGTGATCCAGTCTCTCGCGTTATCGCGTAAGGAGAACATGAATAGCATCTCCATCACTTCCTCCTGTGTCACTCCCGCGGGGAGTGGAATAGTAGAGCAATAGTCGGTGAAGAGCTTCATGTGCTTTGTCGGGTCTTCATCAGGACCTCCACCGAATTGATTTCGCTCCACCAATGTAATAAAGGTGGAGCGAGTCTCAAATGTACCTGTAGTGGCCATAGGCCTCTTCAATGGTTTCGGTACGGCACTTTGCTCTGGCTCGGAATGGCTAGCAAGTTTAGGAGGGATCTTGACTAGCGGTGTCTCGGGGGCAGTAGTGGAATTATCCTCTTCAAAGGACAGCGACTCGGATATGTGCTCGTCGTCATGTTCCACTGATTCTGATCTTTCTGTCTCAGAAATCTCCTTGTAGAATTTCCTAGACTTGAGGTGAGTTCTCTCTAGTTCACGATCGTATGGTGGTACGTAGCCTGAAATTCGAGAGGACCTGGGCATAGGAGGAAACTACAGGAAAATGTGAGAAACGGTCCCAAGGAACTGAAGTTCCTCGAGACAAGGTAATCAAAAGACTAAAACACAAAACAAGCAATTAAATAACACTGTCTCCCCGACAGCGGCGCCAAAATTTGATAGGGGTAGTCGTAACCCTAATCAAAGATACCCTAAGGTCCACTGACTAATGTAGATAGTGAAGCAGGGGTCGAACCACAAGGAGACGGGACTCAAATACCTGTTCTAAGGTCTAGACTTAAGACTACATGTCACTGTTTTTCTGTTTGTTTAATAGGCTGATAACTAACTACTATAAGTTAAATCAATAATAAAAGAGTCTAGGGTCTCAGGTTCACAATGAATATTAGTCGAGTCAGGGAGTCAACTAACAGGTCAATAATCGAACTGTCTAAAATGTAGGTCTGGTCGGTACTACTACAAACTTATAACTAAACTTAACCTGCAGTCGCTAGAATTAAGCTAGTCTACCCAAAATATCGTGACCTAATTAGTCCTTAACCCAGTCGGTGAAAAGTTCTAATTGTGATTGAAACACCCCACATTGATTGAAGATGTCCTCCTTATGAGCTTTGCTTAAAGGGATTGAAAGTACTACTCATATCAACAAAGTCCACTTTCTTTTCTGGTCATCCATGCAAAAAGAACTCTGCAGTTAAGCGTGCTTGGCTGGGAGCAATCTTAGGATGGGTGACCTCCTGAGAAGGTTTCCAGGATGCACATGAGTGAGGACAAAATAAGCCAGAAAGGACTCGTGTTGGTCTGTGGGACTAGTACAAAGCCTGGCGAGCTACCGCGGTTAACATTTCCGATCCTAGGATTGGGTCGGGGTGTTATAAATGGTATCAGAGCCAACCCTGCGACCGTGCATTTGGCACCTAGCGGGGATGGATTCTGGGTCAGCGGTTATGCTGCCAGGCGCAACGAGGACGTTGCGTTCTTCAAGTGGGAGTGATTGAAACACCCCACATTGATTGAAGATGTCCTCCTTATGAGCTTTGCTTAAAGGGATTGAAAGTACTACTCATATCAACAAAGTGCACTTTCTTTTCTGGTCATCCATGCAAAAAGAACTCTGCAGTTAAGCGTGCTTGGCTGGGAGCAATCTTAGTATGGGTGACCTCCTGGGAAGGTTTCCAGGATGCACATGAGTGAGGACAAAATGCGCTGGAAAGGACTCGTGTTGGTCAGTGGGTGATAAGTGTAGTTCGTAGTGCCTAATTTGTTGTGTATTGGTCCCTTTTTCCTTGTGGAATCGCTCCTTGGGAGCGGTTTATGGGCTACTTATGCTTCCTCTAGTTCGTTTCAGGTTTTCGAGACCATTCATGAAGAATTGGAACGATTCCGACTCGTTTCATACACTTTTTGGAGCCAACGAAGTGAAGGAACGATCACTCGATGCCTTGGATTCGATCCCGAGACCTTGGGACCCGATCCCAAGCCCCTTAGACTCGATCCCGAGCCCCGAGAATCGATGAGAAGCCCATGAGAAGCAAGGAGGAACCTTAAAGATCATATTGGAGGCCTACAAGACCCATCCCCGACGGGAAGGACCTCATCCCGTCCGGGATGAGGTGCGCAAATTGCGATGGTTCTGTTTTGGACCCGTCCCGGTCGGGACCACTCCATCCCGGACGGGACCATCTCGTCCCGCACGGGATGACCCAGCTGCAGCCCGCTTTTGCTTCTTTTCTTCTCCTTATTCATTGTAACCCTATATATACCCTCCCTCTTGTATTCTTATGTTATGTTCTTCATTACCCACTAATCCCTAGACTACTTTAGTATAGATTAGCGTAGATTAATCTTTAGTTTATCCTTAATCTTAGTAATTAGTCTTGTATTAAGGGAATTCTTCAAGATTCAACCAAGATCGACAACCTTGGGAGATTGTTTTGGGTTTTTCTTATTAATACAAGTTTCAATCTTTCATCCTCTTGTTAGTAGGTATAATCTTCTTTTCTCTTTACTCTTAATCTTTGTTTAATCCTTCAAGTTTCAATCTTTGATTATTGTTTATTGTTCTTGATTGTTCTTCATGGATGTTTTGATGTTTGTGATGTTTCCTCTTGTTTATGTTAATCTTAGTTTGATTATGAGTGATTAGATTCCTTGTGGGGTTAGTAGGAGGATTAAGTGTGGATTATGGGTGATTAGGGCTTGATTATGGGTAAAGGTGAATCCTTTGTTGCTAGTCATATGTTGGGCACTATGTGTTTGTTGAATTGCTTGTTTGAGTTGTAGTGGCCATGCTTCTCATGCTAGTCTTCCTCTACTCATTGTGTGTTTGACTTGTGATTGAATTCTTGTGTATTCGGGTTTAGTCTTTGACACGAGAGTGCAGACTTGGGTTTTGACGCGAGAGCGCGGACCGACCTTAGTGACTAGGTGAACCTTGCACCATCGTTACCCCAACTATCCTACTACACTTATGAACCCGACCTAACCCTACTCTTTCCTTGTTTGATTTCTTTAGTTCGATAGATTCATTTAGCCTTAGTTGTTACCCCTAGCTTAGTCATAGTTATAGTTCATTCCCTTCTTATCGTCCTAGTTTAGTTTAGCGTCGAGACCTAGTCAAGTCTTTAGGTGGAACTTGGTCTAAACCCTCTTTACCGTCCCCGTGGACTCGACCCGACTTACCCTTTCTACCCAGTTAGGATTAGTTGGTTATATATTGATCGGTAGGACCCGCGATAATCCTCCCATCAATTTGGCGCCATTGCCGGGGACGGTGCTAGTTTAGACTTTGTTTTCCTACTTACTTGATTTTGTCTTCGTTTTTGTAGTTTTTAGTTTTCTTTTTCTTCTTATGTGTGTGAAGTTTATTTCTTTCTTGTCTAGTGCCCAAAAAGCACTAGACTTCTCACGTTTGCTCCTAGTCTACAGTTTTTGCCTAGAGGTGGTGACCACCCTCTTCCTTACGACTCAGAGCCACATAAACGGACGGTTGTTAGTTTGAGAGGTTTCCAACCGGGTAGGAGCCTAGTTTTCGAGCAAAGCGCGAGGTTCGATCTAAACTCCCCACACCTAGAAGCTACCATGAGCTACTTCTCTCCCTCTATGAATCAAGGGTATGACATGACATCTCCTTACAATTGCAAAAAGACAATGAAATCTTGGCCGAACTCCGAAGGGGAAGTGAGGAACCTAATGCTAGATTGAATGCTTTAACGGCTCAAACCCTCATGTTTTTAACTCGATCTTCACAAGTTTATGAGGGATGCTCATTTGGGGAAGGGGAACAACCCAATGACGAAGCCGCTAATGAATCCTTGTTGAGAAGCGAGGCTTGCTTTGAAGAACCTCAATTGTCCACCCAAGAGGAGGCGAATGAGGAAATAACCCTTGTTGAAGGCAATGTTGGTGAAGAATTTGAGGAGGTTACTGAGTTGGATGAGTTGGTGAAATTTGTGAAGTTTTTGGGTGAAAATGACAACCTCAAGTTGCCCTTGTGCGATAATATGGAAAAGCATCAAGAGCCCCTTGCAAGTAAGCGAAGCAATGACTTGGAAGAGATTGAAACCGTCGGTAGAAGTTTCAATTCTCTCCTCCAAGATGATGTGGGGACAAGTGTTGTTCCGGGACTTGAAGATGGGGAACCACAACTTGAGGAAGGTATGAGGGTGTACAACGAGGAAATGAGGCCAAAGCCGGTTTTTGTGCCTCATGATGAAGACTTGAAGCTTGCTAGTGATTGGAGACGGTGCTTAGGGAGGAAGAGGTCGGTGAAGCTCGTAGGATGGATAGACCCCGGAGACAACATGAAAGATGACGTTGGGTCTTTAGGTGACTACTTCTTGCTTCCGACTTGGAGGCTTTGGAGGATAGCTTGGCTCGGTAGCGTGAGCCCTCATTTTGATGTGGCTCTTGCGTTTGACTTGCTCCTCCGAGCCCTTGATGGCTATGGCTAGGAATGAAGAGTCCACCATCCTAGGTTTGACGGAGTTCCTTAAGAACCGTCATGTTGTATATTCCCCTTTCTTTCTTCTTTCTAGTTTTGTGTTTGTAATTGTGTTATTTATGATTTTGTCTCTAGGATTTTTGTGTGTTTGTGAAATTCTTGTAATTTGGAAATTTGATGAGCGATGTGAGGGAGAGAATTTGATGATGTTTTGAGCTCATTTGTTAGGTGCAAAGTGAAGATGAATCTTAGAAAGGAGTGGTTATTGATAGAGCGTGGATTTTGAGCAAGGAAGTCGGGTTTGTATTGGTGGCCTTGTGGGTGAAGATATCAAGGAAATGAAGAGTTAAAAGACTCATCCTGACCGGGAAGGGAGCGTCCCGACCGGGAAGGATGTGCCATCCCGACCGGGAAGGATGTCATCCCGATCGGGATGAGTGTGCCAAAAATTGGGTTTCTGGAGTGTGATCCCGACCGGGAAGGGAACTTCCCGACCAGGACGGGTATGTCATCCCGACCGGGACCATCCATCCCGACCGGGATGGTCCCCTGCTCCTCCTTATTGCCTCTTCTTCGACGTTTGATCCCACCCAACCATTTTATACCCCCTCCCAACCTCCCGGCTCACACTTGCCTCTATTATCCCACCCTTAAACTTCATTCATGAACCCTTGCACCAAGTTTCACATCAAACCCCACCTCCTTATACCTTTGAACTTCAACCATGCGGCCTTATTGAGAAGGGAGCGGAATAGCAATGACAAAGACAAGCTACGTGCCGACACCGACCTATGAGACGATGGAGCGAGTGAGTTGCTAACCGCATGGTACGGCAACTATCCTTTCTTTTCCGTCTTTTATTGCTTGTCTTCTTTTGTTAGTTCCCCTTCCCCTTATCATTTGTGTCATGGTGGCCCTCGGGCCTTGGTAATCGTTGCTCCTGACTCTCGATGACGTGACTACATCGAGAGTCATTATAAAATCCAAATTTGCAAGTATCTTCACTTTTTCTTTTGTTAGGATTTAGTCGGATTTGGGCGGAATCCGGGCTAGGTGACTTGATTACACCTAGTCCTCCCCTCTCATTTTCCTTTTATTTCCTTCTTTTTATTTCTTCCCCCATCCATATCTTTTCTCGTCTCGGCCCATGGTGACTTGACTACACCCCGGCCGGACACATTCTACCCTTTTCTCCACTTTATTTTTGATTTTTAGCTTTATTTTCGTAGTTTCTTTTCTTTCCTTTTTGGTGTCTCCATACACTACGGTCGAGCATGAGGACATTGCTCGGTTTAAGTGTGGGGGAGCGATATTCTATCGTAATTAGTTTTATTTTCGTAGTTTTTTCGAAAAATCTTTAAAAACCTTAAAAAATTGAAAAAAAATCGCAAAAAAATCAAAAAGATTTTTACTTTGTGTCTTTTTCTTTTGGGTCTTTGTGTCGTGTTTTTCTGTTTTGTGTTTGTGTTTGCCCTTTTTCCCTATAGGTTCCTTGATCGCCGTAATTTTCGGAAAGTTCAAGACAACCGGTAACGTCATTCTATCTCTTTTCCTCTTTGTTTCTTGTGAAGTTTGGAGGAGAATTGTGATGATGTGTGCTCGGGTGGAGCTTGTTGAAATTTGTGGTGGTTGTGGTGGCTTGTTTGGAAGTTCGGGGTGGTGTTTGTTATCTTTATGTTTTTGTTTTGTTTTGTTTTGTTGCCTTTGTCTCTTTTTCTTTCGTTCTTGTCTCGTCTTTGTTTTGTGATGTGTAGTTGTGTCTAGTGTGTAAAAAGGTTTTCGAAAACCCGGTTTTGAGGCTAGTGTGCAAGTGTCTACTTTCCTTTTCTAGTAGTGTGAATCGAGTCTTGGACTTTAGTCTAGTAGAATGACCCTAAATCAATGATTTCGTTGGTCTCTTACCTTGAGTCCACCTAGCTTACTAGGGATTTACTACGGGATTTGCATTTTGACCATTATGACCACCCATGGTGTGAAAAGGCCTTGGTTGCCGAGTCCCGTCTCCTAGGTGACCGTGTTCGGAATTGTTTGATTAGTCCAAGTTTCTCCCCTTTTTGTGGGTTTGAAGGGAAAGCGCGCTCCCGACTTACCCATTCCCCTACCTACTACACATATCCACAAAATAAATTTGCAATATGTTGAAATCTCTCTTTCTTAGTTGCAAAAAGAAATGCCTCCAACTCAAATCTAGCCAAAAGGGCAAAGAAAAGAAAATAAAAGAAAGAAAAAATTAAAGAAAAAGAAAAGGCACAAAAAGCCAAAAAGAAAATACAAAAGATGAAAAAGAAATGGCATAGCAACACACAAAGCAAAAATGCAAAAGAAAGAAAAATGCCAAAAGAAAACCGTCTCACAAAAAGATTCTCACCTTCTCAAAATAAGCTTTTTTCCGATCGTTACCGTGAAGAGCCTACCAAAGGACTGAGTCCCTAGGAACGATGATAGCGGTAATGATCGGTCTTCCCTCATTTTGCAAACCTTATCCACCTTTTTACTTGGACTAGTTGGGCGATTTTGGGCATGGGACGACCCTCTTGGCACATCGCTAAAGGGGGCGAGGTCTCACTTACCTACAGTGTCGACTAACACCGTGGTTCATCCATTTTCCATCCCGCCAATCGTCCCGTAGTACGTTCTTAGAAGGTTAGGAGGAACCTAGGTAAGTTACCAACGTTTTTGTTGCTTTGTCGTCATACTATTAGGGTTTTGTCCATTTTGGTTTGTATTGCTATCTTGGGAACGTTGTCACTTGCCTTGAGTCCTAAACCGATGCTTCTTCCACCGCTTTTTAGAGGGAAGCGGTATTTGTTTCTTTTTTGGGTGCAACCTTTTGTTTGTTTGTTTGTATGTTTGTTTGTTTATGTGTTTTTGTGTCCGGTTGCATCCACGGTTTTGTCGCAAGACCTCACTTGCCTTGCGGAGAGCACTTGTCCTCTAGGTGTTCTCGCATGAGTTGAAAGGGCGTAGGGTGCGCTAATACCCGCTCGGCTAGTTTAGTAGTTAGTTTGTGCTTACTCGAGGGCGAGTAAGGGTTAAGTGTGGGGGAGTTGATAAGTGTAGTTCGTAGTGCCTAATTTATTGTGTATTGGTCCCTTTTTCCTTGTGGAATCGCTCCTTGGGAGCGGTTTATGGGCTACTTAAGCTTCCTCTAGTTCGTTTCAGGTTCCCGAGACCATTCATGAAGAATTGGAACGATTCCGACTCGTTTCATACACTTTTTGGAGCCAACGAAGTGAAGGAACGATCACTCGATGCCTTGGATTCAATCCCGAGACTTTGGGACCCGATCCCGAGCCCCTTAGACTCGATCCCGAGCCCCGAGAATCGATGAGAAGCCCATGAGAAGCAAGGAGGAACCTTAAAGATCATATTGGAGGCCTACAAGACCCATCCCCGACGGGAAGGATGTAACACCCCTAATTTTATAAATTTAAACTTAATTAAAATTATGTTCATATTTTTATTTTATTTACGATTTAATTCGTAATTCTTAAAATTATTATAAAACGAATTTATGGTTTAATCGTTTCAAACTCCTAAAATTCTATTTGTCTCGAAAACTCTTCTTATATTTAAAATATATGTTTATTTATTTATATTTGTGCTCGAATCTCTATTTTCGGCTCGAAGTTCATTTATTTGAAATTTCGTCAAAAACATTTCCTAATTTTCTTCGAGAAATCAATTTAATTCAGTTTATCAAAAACTTATTATTTATCGGGAAATACTATTTCATCGTCTAATTATTTATTTCTATAAACTTCATTTTCGTCTCGAATAATTATTTGTATCTCGAAAAATGTTTATTTACTCAATTTTATTTAACCGACCCAATTATTTTATTGATTCGATTTTTAATTCGGTTCATGAGTCGATCATCTTATCGTCACGGAATAATTTGTATTTTCTAAACCGATTCAATTAATCGGTTTCCTAATCCTCATTCAACCCACTTGACCAAATTGTTACATTCCCCCTTCCCTTGTTTTAACTCTCCACCGCTTCACTTCTTTTTCTTTCCCACATTCACGTAACCACTTCATTCTTCTCACTTTCAACCCCCTGCAAACCCTTCGTTCATTCCAACCAACCGTCATCCCATGCCCTCCTTTTTATTCTTCTTCTCCATCAACCTTCTGCACCCACCGTCACTCACCTTCCTCGAAGCATTCTTCTTCTTCTTCTATTCGTTGTATCGTTATTGCTGGTTCTGATTTTGGCATAAAATCCTAATCATCATCGTCCGTTGGCTGCCCTGGACACCATTTTTTTTTCCCTGCTCGTCGTCCCTGTTGCTGTCGTGGTACTTGCTCGAAAGGTGACAGATCCATCCCTTTCCTCTTCTTTTTCGTTTTGTCGTCTGTGGTGTCGTTGGTTTCTGCGTCTGTGTCGATTCGGTTTGGCCTCTTTTTAGATCGGTCCAACTTATAATCATCTTTCCTCAGTTTGGCGAGTCTGTCTTCAATTGGGTTCCCTCGAATCTTCACGCTCTTTCTTTTCTTCCTTTCTAATCGATTGCGTGCTATTTTCGTTCCAGTTGCGTCGCTGCTGCTTTTGTTGGTTTGGTTCTTAGTCGTTGTGTTGTTCGTTATTGTTGTCGTACAATGTCGGCCGCTACTGCTATGTCTTCCTATTGATGTTCGTGTTTTATTGCTCCTCTTCTCTTCGTCTTCCCTGTTTTCCGTTCTCATCCGTCTTGTTGCTGATATGCTATTCTGCTGCTATTGCCTATTGTTGCTGGTGTACCGATGTTACTACGATTGCGGTTCTGTTACTATTGTCATTTCGTCAATGTTGCTGTTTTGCTGCCGCTACTCTCTCCGTCTTTGCTCTTCATTCCTGTACTTTTTTTTTTTTCTTTTTTCTTCTCGTTGTCCATCTGTTTATCTTGTTTCCGTACAGTTCCTTTGCTGCCGCTTTTAATTCACCGCGGTTCTCCTTTTATTCGGACTCGTGTTCCTTTCTTTTCCTCGCCCTCTTCTTTCCCCTTCTCCTTATCTTTATCTCCAGATTCGACTCGTATTTGGGTACTGCTTACCTTATTGTTGCTGTTTTGTTATTTTTGTGTCGCTACTGTGTTGTTTGTGAGTGACTGGTCTCCTCTACTCTTCTTTTCTTCCCCAATTCTCATTATCCCTATCCCGTTCGTTTCCGTTTTGTCAAGGCCTCAGATTTTTATTGAAACGACTTTCAAATTCAAAGGTCGGAACCTGGACTAATCAAGAAGGACGAGTACGTGTTCGTTTGGGGATTCGACTCAAGGTAACTTTAGGACGTTACTCGATTTTATATCGTATGTTTGAGTAGTAGTATGTAGTAAATATTTTAACTTCGATTTTCTAATTTTAGCTATATTTTATTGCTAATTATATTAATTTTAAATCGTATGCTTTATCAATATTTTAACAACTTTCGATATCGTTTTATAAATCGTTGGTAGTTTAATTATTTACGATCGTTATAATATTTTGTTGGTTGTCGTGACACTAGTAACTAAATAATATCGATTTCATATTTTCGTCGTATTTCGTTAATCTATAATTTTAACTCAAAATTGTATTTTTATATTTTAACCGAAATTTGTATACTTGTTCAATAAATTTATTTCGTTTTACGACTTATATTAATAAATGAGAAAGTAGTCGATTTTGTTTTAATTACATTTTAGTCGAGACTATTTTCCCTAATAATTTCTCATTTGTCTACGATTGATTATTTTTAGTAAAATCAGTATTATTTATTGATAAAATCTATCTCCTAAAACCAATTTGAAAGTTTTATAAAATCTCGTTTAATTTATAAAACTCGTCGACTCAAATAATTTTGATATCGTTTTTCTTAAAACATCTTTTTCAAACATTTATAGTTTAACTCGATTTTCTAATTATTTATAAAAATACTAAATATTGACTTATTATACTTTATTTATATTTTGGGTAACAAATTTAGAAATATATTAAAGTTACGATAACGACGGTAATAATAAAACGCTTGATGGGGGCCAAAACCCCCTGACGCATAGGCCCGACCTCCTTTACGGGTAGCCATCGACTGGCCCAAAAATACCTATCTACTAACCACTATGCTGATGTCATGGGTGGCATCACCCTACTACACCCTTTCCCCTATAAATACCCCACTTAGGGTGAGGGGAAAAGGGACAATTAATTTCATTCACACATACTCCTCCCTACTCTCTCTACCTCTCTTATCTCCCTAAATATCTACATTCAGTCATACATTTTACTGACTTGGGCGTCGGAGGCTCCGCCCCGGGGGTTCCCCTCGGGCCCGGAGTTCACCTTGTAGGATCACCGTCGGCACGCACCCGGAGCCGAGGAGAACCGCGAAGCTCAAGGTCAGGGACCCGTTTCCATACCGGAACAATTTGGCGCCGTCTGTGGGGAACTTACGGTTGTGCCCACGAGTTACCCACAAAAAATCAACCATCCCTGAGTACAAAAACGACAATTTTCCAGATCTAAGTGGACATGGAGATCGATCTGCAAGAAGTGATCGAGAACCAAAATAATTTTCCCGATCCAATCAAAATCGGGAGGAAGAAATGAGAAAAAACCCTAAGGACAATAGGGTCGAACCCTCAACAGCGAATCGTTCCTCACTAACGCCATGGACTTGTCTCCTCTGACGGACGCCATGGCTACCGGAAACTACGACAAGATTGCCGACATCTGCGATACCTTAATGCTTCAGCGCAAGGTTCTTGTGGAAGCTGACGCCGGCGGATGTGAAGAAAAGCTAGCCGGAAGTGGTTGCTGTGTGGAAGATTGAACGGAAGCTGTGGACAAATGAGTATCCAGCTGTATATGAAGCCCTTCGCTCTTTTAATTGGACTGCTCAAATTCCAAATCAAGCTGTGGACAGATTGAGTATCAAGCTGTGGACAGTTGTGTCTGATTTATACACAAATCAGATGCACACACTGAATTGTCGAAAATCAAAGGTTCAACGGTTACTAAAGCATAATCAAGCTTACGATCGGCGTTGCAGCATGGATTTGAATCCTGGGTATGGTGCGGGGGAAGTTGCCGTCTCAGGCCAGCATTTTGGTGCTGTTTCGCTTGGATCCATTTAAAAACGTGGTTGCTTGCACTGCCTTGATCACGGGGTATATGAAACTCGGTTGCATAGAAAATTCTCAGTCAGCAATCTGTCGTTATATTCAGACACAACTGTCGGCATTTCATTGCTGAGTATGTACAGCAAGTGCAGAGTATTCTTAAGGATCCTGCTCCTTGTGGGACAACTGAGAATTCCTACGAAATGGATTCCATAAAATGGTAAGTCTACTATATTTTATTAGAGGAGGTATTTCATGCTGATTTGTTTTTCAACAAATTTTGTGGGAATACAAAATATTGGGTCGGCAGAATGGTACCAATAGAATTTGACATAATGTCAATAAAAGTTTCTGAGAAACTCTCGGCCATCTCCGATCTTCCCGATTGAGACCGAGACAGTCTCCGACCGGGTCATCTATCCGCCATATCTGCAGTCGACCCGGACACTCGTATTGAAGCCAAACATCACCACAACTTCGGACCACCTATGACTGACTGCGTCTTTGATCCTGACTAACCGACGAGAATCACGGCACGGTTCAATGAAGCAGTGGTGAGTTCGGTCTTGCAATCCTGGAAATTCCAAGTGGTAATTATCCACTTCTACTTTTCATACGCACATTCCTTTGAGCCGGATTTGGAATTTGTTAATCATTGTTATAACATGGAGGGTGGACTTAAGGATTCTGGCTCATTACACCACTGATTGTGGGTTTGCTGTTGTATGTTTATTTGAGTCACTTAACCCGGTTTTGTGCTGGTTGTGGGGTTATACTTTTCCCCATTAAGCGATAATTAACGGAAGTTAGCTAGAGTCGAATATACTCTACACAAGAAAAATTTGCCACAATAAAAAATAGGCCACAAAAACTATCCGATTTTTCGATCCCACCATAAAAAATCACAAATACTTCACAAAAATTAGCCAAAAAATTGTCGAAATTGTGAGACAAAAAATACCAAACAAAAATGACCCTGTCAAACTTTTGCCCCATCGCAGAAACTCCTCAAGAAATTTACCCGAAAAACTGTGAAGATAAGTCACAAAAATGAGTATCAAATGAGCTGAATATTTTTTAGCTTGACAGAGACATGGCCCAGCCGACTTACGGCTCGGCCAAGATGTTGCCCTGCCGATTTACGGTTCGCCCTGCCGACTTACGGCTCGGCCCTACCGACTTGCGGCTTGGCCAAGATGTTGCCCTGCCGATTTACGGTTCGCCCTGCCGACTTACGGCTCGGCCCTACCGACTTGCGGCTTGGCCAAGACGTTGCCCTGCCGATTTACGGTTCGCCCTGCCGACTTACGGCTCGGCCCTACCGACTTGCGGTTTGCCAAGATGTTGCCCTGCCGATTTACGGTTCGCCCTGCCGACTTACGGCTCGGCCCTACCGACTCACGGCTCGGCCAAGGTGCTGCCCAGCCAACTTACGGCTCAACCTCAGCGTCTGCAGAGACCGCATAGGTCCGCCAACCACCATGTGAAATTCTACGAAGACAAGACCAACATATACCCATCACCTGTTCATTACTCTCACAGCTAATGGGCAGGGGCAATAGGGGAGGAGCCCCTGTTGCAAAACCCTGAGAAAATAGACCCCCCAACAAAAAATAAGGCCTGATACACATTCAGCCTTCTACAGAGCACAAGTCCCTCTGCCTACCTCTGGGCAGGCAGGGGGCAGGCCCCCTGGACTTCGAACAGAAGCCAGGGTCAGGCCCGGCCCCATGCGCCGAACTACAAGTCCCTCTGCCTACCTCTGGGCAGGCAGAGGGCAGGCCCCCTGGACTTCGACCAGAAGCCAGTGTCAGGCCCGGCCCCATGCGCCGAATCACAAGTCCCTCTGCCTACCTTTGGGCAGGCAGGGGGCAGGCCCCCTGGACTTCGAACAGAAGCCAGGGTCAGGCCCGGCCCCATGCGCCGAATCACAAGTCCCTCTGCCTACCTCTGGGCAGGCAGGGGGCAGGCCCCCTGGACTTCGAACAGAAGCCAGGGTCAGGCCCGGCCCCATGCGCCGAATCACAAGTCCCTCTGCCTACCTCTGGGCAGGCAGGGGGCAGGCCCCCTGGACTTCGAACAGAAGCCAGGGTCAGGCCCGGCCCCATGCGCTGAATCACAAGTCCCTCTGCCTACCTCTGGGCAGGCAGGGGGCAGGCCCCCTGGACTTCGAACAGAAGCCAGGGTCAGGCCCGGCCCCATGCGCCGAACTACAAGTCCCTCTGCCTACCTCTGGGCAGGCAGGGGGCGGGCCCCCTGGACTTCGACCAGAAGCCAGGGTCAGGCCTAGCCCCATGCGCCGAATCACAAGTCCCTCTGCCTACCTCTGGGCAGGCAGGGGGTAGGCCCCCTGGACTTCAACCAGAAGCCAGGGTCAGGCCCGGCCCCATGCGCCGAATCACAAGTCCCTCTGCCTACCTCTGGGCAGGCAGGGGGCAGGCCCCCTGGACTTCGAACAGAAGCCAGGGTCAGGCCCGGCCCCATGCGCCGAACTACAAGTCCCTCTGCCTACCTCTGGGCAGGCAGGGGGCGGGCCCCCTGGACTTCGACCAGAAGCCAGGGTCAGGCCTGGCCCCATGCGCCGAATCACAAGTCCCTCTGCCTACCTCTGGGCAAGCAGGGGGCACAGCCCCCCAGGACCTAGACAAGGCCCATTAACTACCCTGGCAGGCCTCTGGCAGCCTGACACATCTTTATGAGATGTACCAGGGCATGAGCGTTGACCACAGGGCTTAGTGATTACCTGGTCATGTATAGAATAGTAAAACCCCATGTACACCTCCGAGTACACAAAAAGGCACGACGTCTGACGCCCAGACAAAATCCAGACGATGCTAGGGCAGACGCACCCAGAAGGCCTAGTGAGTGCTTGGCTTTGTATGAGAAACAAAGTCCGTCATTTTGTTTGTCGGTCCAATCGTGCTTGGCACCGGACCCGCATACTCAGTATCCGACTCCGTTGAGGGCAAATTGATGGGGGCCAAAACCCCCTGACGCATAGGCCCGACCTCCTTTACGGGTAGCCATCGACTGGCCCAAAAATACCTATCTACTAACCACTATGCTGATGTCATGGGTGGCATCACCCTACTACACCCTTTCCCCTATAAATACCCCACTTAGGGTGAGGGGAAAAGGGACAATTAATTTCATTCACACATACTCCTCCCTACTCTCTCTACCTCTCTTATCTCCCTAAATATCTACATTCAGTCATACATTTTACTGACTTGGGCGTCGGAGGCTCCGCCCCGGGGGTTCCCCTCGGGCCCGGAGTTCACCTTGCAGGATCACCGTCGGCACGCACCCGGAGCCGAGGAGAACCGCGAAGCTCAAGGTCAGGGACCCGTTTCCATACCGGAACAACGCTAATTTCGTTAGAAATGATATTTCTATACATTTCACTAATTTTAATAACTTACGTATTTTCAATAAGACTATATCTATTTTTAGTAAGTTTCTAAAATTAGTAAGTTTCTACTTATAGAAAGTTTCCCTTTTAATATAAAATGGTTATTCCTTTTATCCATATCATTTATATCGATTATATTTACTTTTGACTATCGATAATGGCTGTTTTGGAGTTATGGAATGAAGACAAGTGTATGGGTAGAGTAATACAGTCTAGGGTATACGTTTTGCCATCAACTATAAAGCTAGTGTGTCTATGTTGAGACGCATTGGTCGTTGAACTGAGCATGGTTTGTGTTCAGGAGTGTGTATATTTTGACCTTAAACTTAGATATCGCATCGTGTAAGTCGCCGTCGGGTTGAACTGGATTACGGTTGGTGTCCAGGAGGGGTGTACATTACTTAAGCCAGGACCTCGCTGCACGCAGTCCTGTTATAGTTGAGTTGCCTAGTTAGAGACCGAAGTCTGATATGTTTTGACTAAGTTCTCGAAGCTAGTTTAGTATCATCCTAGTGAAAGTCTATTCCGTTGCACTAATTGATTTCCATAACGCCATTTTGGATTTTATAATTATCGATTTGTTTTGACTTGCAGGTTGGCAGTCGCTTTAAGTTTTGCTAAAAACTTATGTTACTATATTGTTTTAATTGTTTTTCATTTTACCTATTTTGATATAGTAATACTATTATTTTTCATATGGTATAATATGGCTGGGAGAACGTCTGAGTTACTCCCCACTGATGTGGCTGTTATGTTTATAACACGACAGGTATTTGCTGCTGGGTTTTGGGTGTGAGCTAGCGAGTAGCGTGGATCCTACTCTCCCTTATTTATGTTTAATGAAGGATTGTATAAACTCTTTTAAGGAATTTTCTTTTTAGCCCTTTTGTAAAAAGTGGCCTTTCTATTGACTGACCGTTCTTTTGTAACATATAGAACATCGGTGTGTTTTAATCCCAATTCTACAGTGTTTCCGCCACTGTATTGCGTTAGATTTTCTAGGGGATTACAAAGGACCTCATCCCGTCCGGGATGAGGTGCGCAAATTGCGATGGTTCTGTTTTGGACCCGTCCCGGTCGGGACCAACCCGTCCCGGTCGGGACCACTCCGTCCCGGACGGGACCATCTCGTCCCGCACGGGATGGCCCAGCTGCAGCCCGCTTTTGCTTCTTTTCTTCTCCTTATTCATTATAACCCTATATATACCCTCCCTCTTGTATTCTTATGTTATGTTCTTCATTACCTACTAAACCCTAGACTACTTTAGCATAGATTAGCTTAGATTAGCGTAGATTAATCTTTAGTTTATCCTTAATCTTAGTAATTAGTCTTGTATTAAGGGAATTCTTCAAGATTCAACCAAGATTGACAACCTTGAGAGATTGTTTTGGGTTTTTCTTATTAATACAAGTTTCAATCTTTCATCCTCTTGTTAGTAGGTATAATAATCTTTTTCTCTTTACTCTTAATCTTTTTTTAATCCTTCAAGTTTCAATCTTTGATTATTGTTTATTGTTCTTGGTTGTTCTTCATGGATGTTTTGATGTTTGTGATGTTTCCTCTTGTTTATGTTAATCTTAGTTTGATTATGAGTGATTAGATTCCTTGTTGGGTTATTAGGACGATTAAGTGTGGATTATGGTTGGTTAGGGCTTGATTATGGGTAAAGGTGAATCCTTTGTTGATAGTCATATGTTGGGCACTATGTGTTTGTTGAATTGCTTGTTTGAGTTGTAGTGGCCATGCTTCTCATGCTAGTCTTCCTCTACTCATTGTGTGTTTGACTTGTGATTGAATTCTTGTGTATTCGAGTTTAGTCTTTGACACGAGAATGCAGACTTAGGTTTTGCCGCGAGAGCGCGGACCGACCTTAGTGACTAGGTGAACCTTGCACCATCGTTACCCCAACTATCCTACTACACTTATGAACCCGACCTAACCCTACTCTTTCCTTGTTTGATTACTTTAGTTTGATAGATTCGTTTAGCCTTAGTTGTTACCCCTAGCTTAGTCATAGTTATAGTTCATTCCCTTCTTATCGTCCTAGTTTAGTTTAGCGTCGAGACCTAGTCATGTCTTTAGGTGGAACTTGGTCTAAACCCTCTTTACCGTCCCCGTGAACTCGACCCAACTTACCCTTTCTACCCGGTTAGGATTAGTTGGTTATATATTGATCGGTAGGACCCGCGATAATCCTCCCATTAGTGGGACCAGTATAAAGCCTGGCGAGCTACCGCGGTTAACATTTTCGGTCCTAGGATTGGGACGGGGTGTTATACTGATACTAATTAATTAATCCTGGCCAGTAATCAATCAATCAGAATTAAAACAATATTCAGGCGACAGTTCATATGATTAAAAACAGGTCAGTTTACTATAACCCAATTAATAAACATCGATCCCCTTAAACCCTAGATAAAAATTTGCTACGCATATTGATTGTAATTAAACTAACAAAAGACGAATTGCAAATAAACATGATGAAGACGAATTGGATTAAATTACGAGAAACAATAATAATTCTACACTAACAAATAATAAGCAAAAACTGAAATCAAAACTACTACGAAAACAAAAGATGAATTAAGACGAGAATTAAACTAAATTGAAATTGAAATTGAAATTCAATTCAAAGTATTGATACTGAATAATTCAAGATCTGAAAAGGGAAGAACGGAATTCGATGTATCTCGCGAAGAAAACCAGAAAAGAACGTAAACTTCTATGCTAAGAAAATGCTAAAAGTAACGTAAAGAGTATTATGAAAGTATGTTAAAGGATGTCTGACAATCTCCTCCTCCAACTGAGTTAAAAGAAATCAGTTGGACTTAAAACGGGCCTAAAACTCTAAATGAGTTAAAATTAATCCACGGCCTGGGTCAGACGCACTCGATCGAGTGCATGCAGTGCCACTCGATCGAGTGGACCCGTAATTGCTCCAATTCTTGTCCGTCTTTGGGCTGAAAAGAGGAATCGGCCCAAAATTCTGATGCAGTCCAGTTGGGCTTGAATATGAGGCACTCGATCGAGTGCTATAGCACCACTCGAGCGAGTGGGCCTGCTGGAACTCGTAGCAAGAGTTCTTCTTTGCTTCTATCGGCTTTTCATTTTCTTCCTCGTCCTCCGTTCTCGTCTCGGCTATTTGGGCTATTACTCTAAAATAAGCTCAAAATTGTACCTAACCTGTAAAATAGCACGAGAATCGGCAGTATCGACTTTCTAATAAAAATCAATGTTAAACATATGAATTAGGAAGAAGAAAAGCTCAAAAATGGTTGTCGGGGGACAATAAAATACGATATAAAATATGTTGATTACATGTCGTGCATGATACGGTGAGAGATGTGCAAATCAAGGCAAAATAGCAACTGATGGTCGTCCCAGTCCCGAGCCCACGGAGGATCTTCGTAACCAATCTCCTCGTCCCCGTGCGCGGGATCCGGGACGTGAGCCCTCCTAGAAACCGTCTCAGGAAACTTACGCTTCCTAACTCTATCGAAATCGGCCTCATTTATGGCCTCTGGATCACGACGCTGCGAAGGAACGCTTCGTCGTCTCCTACGAATCCCGCGGGGAGTCAGCGAGCTCATCCTGGCGGTTTTACCGCTAGTGCCGGTCAGAGGAGCTCCCTCGGGACGCTCAGTATCATCTCTAGCTGCAAAACCAAGCAAAATGCAAAAATACACGCCTCAGGTCAGGCTAAAGCAGCTCAAACAGGTCAAAATAAGGTCAAAATTTTGGATAGAGATGTTAAAATTCAGAAAAGCTCACTAGCACCCATTTTTGACCCCGGTCACAATAAAAGTGGTTTCGGGAAAATCCAACATCGTTAGGTGCCTTTTGGTCCGTCGTAAGTCACACAAAACCTCACAAAATACCCTAAAGGGCATTCTAACTCACAAAGGTCGACATGGAAGACACCCATAACGTCACAAACACTAATCGAGCAAGATTACGAAGGTCAAATACGGGAATAACCGGGAAAGCAATCCCTAAACCCTAGTATTTCGAGTTTACCTCATGAGAGGCCATTAATGCACCTCAAGGCCTCCTATCAAGCTTATAACTACCTTAATAAGCTCCATTAAACCCTAATTTAACAATGGGACCAAGGATAAACATCAAAACCTAGCAAATTCAAAATGCCCAAATCGATTTTTTAGGGTTTTGACAAAATCGATCCATAACCAAACAAATTAAGCAAAAATCAACAATAGACGAGTAAGGAACGATTACCCGACGTCGACATATTCGTGTATGGAAAAAATCGAGACGGAAATTGGTTGAACAAGTCGAGAAAGCGAGATTGAATCGGGGGAGGGCGCGCGTTTGATTTCTGGAACGAATGATTCGTTCTTTTCCCCCTTCGCTGACTTTAAATGGGTCCGACCCACAAAAACTCGGGCGTCCCACGTCAAGCGTCTTTAATTTGGACCGCTAGGGGCTAGGCGCTCGAATACTAAGGCGCAGCATGATGCACGTCCGACTATTCGACTCAAAACTAAAATAAGAGCAAATGAGACACGGTATCTGATACCCGTAAGGCCGCAACACACGCACTCATAAATCAAGCAAAATAAACAACGACAAGACAATTTACTAAACGTACCCGGTAAATCAAGCTTATAAACACCCTCTAACCGAAATCTGCCCAACGGCAAAAATAAGACAACAACAACAAGCATAAAAGCCTCGACTAACAAGAATACTCACACGCAAGCATATGATAAACCAAGCAAAACAAACCCGAGCAAAGTCCAAATAAATCCAAGCACAGCAAAACAAATCCGCAAAACAAAATTAATCTAACAAAGACAAATAAACATCTACGAATCTTTAAGCCTAACGAGTCGCTAAGCGCTCTGAAGGCAATACAAACATGAATGGACCCCTATGCATCCCCAGCATTCTTTAAGCCTAACGAGTCGCTAAGCGCTCTGAAGGCATGAATTCTTATACATCCAAGCATTTTTAAGTCTAACGAGTCGCTAGGCGCTCTGAAGGCATGGATTCTTATACATCCCAAGCATTTTTAAGTCTAACGAGTCGCTAGGCGCTCTGACGGCATGGATTCTTATACATCGCAATCATTTTTAAGTCTAACGAGTCGCTAGGCGCTCTGACGGCATGGATTCTTATACATCGCAATCGTTTTTAAGTCTAACGAGTCGCTAGGCGCTCTGAAGGCATTGATTCTTATATATCCCAAGCATTTTTTAAGTCTAACAAGTCGCTAGGCGCTCTAAAGGCAATTTAAGCCTAACGAGTCGCTAAGCGCTCTGAAGGCAATTCGAGTCTAACGGGTCAAAGGCATCCTGAAGGCAATTTAAGCCTAGCGAGTCGCTAAGCGTTCTGAAGGCAATTCGAGTCTAACGGGTCAAAGGCATCCTGAAGACAAACTTTTCAATTCGAGTCTAACGGGTCAAAGGCATCCTGAAGGCAAACTTTTCAATTTGAGTCTAACGGGTCAAAGGCATCCTGAAGGCAAACTTTTTTAATTCGAGCCTAACGGGTCATAGGCATCCTGAAGGCAATTTTTTTCAATTCAAGCCTAACGGGTCATAGACATCCTGAAGGCAATTTTTTTTAATTCAAGCCTAACGGGTCATAGGCATCCTGAAGGCGGATCTTTTTCAATTTGAGCCTAACGGGTCATAGGCATCCTGAAGGCAAACTTTTTTTAATTCAATCCTAATGGGTCATAGGCATCCTGAAGGCAAACTTTTTTCAATTCAATCCCAACGAGTCATAGGTATCCTGAAGGCAAAACCAGCAAACATTTTTTTAAATCAAGCCGAACGAATCATAGGCATTCTGAAGGCAAAATAAGTAAACATTTTTGAGCCCGACGGGTCACAGGCATCCCGAGGGCAAAACGAACATTTCCTCGCCCAACGAGTCATAAGCATTGGGAGGGCAGTCCAAATTTAAGCGGATTCTTACACATCCGAAATCCGAAGCCCATGAACATAAAGAACCCAAGTCAAGATAGTAAGCACGGACCTGAGCTCCGTAAGCAACCACAGGCAAGGACCTCAGGTATGAGTTCTAAGTCTTGGCTGACGAGCCTCAATACATAGTCCAACGGACTTAAAACGACCCGACTGGACAGCCACTAGGTCGTAACCCTCGATTGACCTTGGCGGCTATACTTTGACTTTTACCTTGTCCAAGCCTCAGTCAAAGTTGGAGCTTCTGTAGACACCCAGATTTGGACCTGGTGGCTGCAGGAGTGCCCGACAAACACCCGATGACGATCAGACTGCAACGCGACGCGAAATTACGATGTTTTAGATAGTTTTTCTATAGAACGGATCAAATAATTACTCAGAAAAATTAATTTAACATCAAGACAGCCTTAGTCGTATCATTACGATCACGTCGACACTAATTAGAGTCAATTCCGACACCGGGGCTCCGAATCAGTCCCGAAATACGCAAAGTCAAACCCAAGTCAATGCGTCGGGCCAAGCAAACCTCGGGATGCACACCAGAAGCCCACCCGGCACAACGACGCACTAGGGTTAGGGAGGACACTTAATCCCTAAGACAAAATATATCACGCATCTTCTCTGTTTTGGAAAGATTCAAAATCGGATCTTCAAAATCCCAGGCGTCTAACACCTCGTGCACACGACCCCAGGCGCCTGAGTTCAGGTGCACCTGGACTCATGCGTCTCATTGGGCGATGGACTACGCGAGCAACTATAACCCCCCCCCCCCATCTCATTCATTCGACACACAATTCACGAGTTCGTGCCTACTTCTACACAACTCGCTCTCCCCCTCTTCTTCTCTAACTTGGGCTCGCACTCCGACCCCCAAGTATGATCCACTCGATCGAGTCCCAATAAGCAAATTGACGCTACTCCTCACCTTCAAGCACTTCACTCGATCCCGAGGTGCCTGTGTTCGACTAGCTAACACCGAGTCTAGCAGCGGAGCTCTGCTGGATTAGCCGCAGAACCAGCAGTGATAATGGAATTCTGCCGAAATCACTACAAGACAAGCTAGGAGGATCCGCCCTGAAGTCGAACCGTCACTAGGTTGTCACCTAAACAAAACTTTACATTTTTGTGCTTTTATTATACACTACGATAATATCAAACGTGGACACTAGGTCCATGGCACGTTATAAACATACGTAACGTCCCAACTTCAACCATAAGCACTAAAACACCCTAAATAGACCCGAGTAATTCCGAGATCCGTTCTCAACTATCTATGCATCGTGTCTCGTTTAGCGTACATTCCGAGGGTGCAACTCCTCACTATGTGATTTACTTACATTTGCATTTACTGCTTTCGTATGATTTATTGCTTTTATGACCTTATAATCGCATGCTAAATCACCTAATACGAGATTCAAAACGTAAACAAGCTAAAACTGAACAAAACGATGGTCGGGTTCCGTATTAGTCTCGGTGCTCACCATACACGGTTCAACGCATCCCTATTAATACCGAACCGACGCATCTTAAGCAGAATACCTGGTAAGGTATACCACGAGAACGACTAATATCTGTATTATCACGTTAAAACTAATCTGCTAATATGCAGAATATGTAGTACCCTCTACTCTCCTATGTGCATCTTTTCATGGCCTGCTTGTCACGTGAAATCGCACGCAAAAAATGTAAACACACCTACTCTGACGATAATACTTACTTGTCCTTAAACAGCCGACATAGCAAAGACATAGGATTAAAACAATGGATGTTACAGTACTTCCGCCACAACAAAGGAATAAAGTTATCAGTCCACCGATTGATTAGTAGAGGCCGCTACGTGCGGGCGGGATTGGGTGTCGATGTCTAGCGGACGTTAGCTTCACAATACGTACCCTCACCCATTACTCAGAATCGACGATTTCCAGAAGTCCGAAACTGTTGGCAATGAGAGTCATTCCAGGCATAGAGTGCTTAAGAGTACAAGTCTTTATCTTTAGGTCCCGTGTCACTCAACTTTGAGCCGTCTAAGGATTAAAGTTGACTTGAACGGTTTCCGAGTCCCCATAATTGACTTGGTGGTGACTCCACAAATCGGCAACGAATTCGGTTCACTAAAAAGTTCGCCTTACCAAACATATCGGCCTTTGATCATTTACAACCACGAATCAAACGATTCCAACGGAAACACGGGTGCCCGCACCCGTCTATTACAAGTCTGAATCGTCATCCGAATCGAGGATCAAAACATCACCCCGTACGCGAGATCGGACTGGCCCCCGACCGGGAGGGGGCCGCCTGGGTGGCCGCCGCGATGAAACTGGGTCAGTCCCGCGCGGGCGCGCTGGGCACCGGGCGGTGCGGACGGACGTCCACAGACCCGAACAAGCACACCCGAATGGCAAGGAGAAAAAAAAGAAGTTGGACTGATAGAGCCCAGTCATTTTGTACTATGTTCTATTAATTGATATTATGTGGCGTATTAGTACTAGCTTTTGTAGGGTTCTGATACGTTGTCATTTTCCGGGGTAGCCGGATTTCGGATGCTCGATGTAAAGGGCCTCGATATAGGCTCGATTTAACTGATTTTTTTAAATTAATGAGAAGCACTTTTTTTTTTATTTCATTCTTTTTTTTCGTGGTGGCTCGCAACTCGATTTTTCATTTTACCCGGAGCGCCCTTTCGGGTTTTCACTCCGTCCTCGGCTCACCTTTTGTCTTGTCTTTTTTTTTGCCTTCTTTTTTTTGCTTTTTTTTACGGCTCACAACTCGATTCTTCATTTTACCCGGAGCGCCCTTTCGGGTTTTCACTCCGTCCTCGCCTCGTCATTTTTTTTTCTGACGGCTCGTAACTCGTTTCTATATTTTTCCCAGGATTCCCTTTCGGATTTTCACCCCGTCCTCGGTTCGTCGTTTATGCTTTGTCATTGAAATCACTCGTTAACCGGAATGCAGGGAATAGGTTCCGATTTAGATGTGAATCAAGTAATCGATTTTGTTATTTTTGTTGGTTGTACCCTTGAAAGGGTAGCCAACGTATCCGCGTTTAGGCGGAATCAAACCATGTTCGTAGTTCATTTCTAACTATGAGTGATTTTGCTTTAGACTCGTTATGCCAATTATCGATGCGAATTATTTTTAAGCGTTTTGTATGGGTTTTCACCCTAGTTCGGAGATCAGGATGGGGTTGTTGGGGAGTTTAGGGATAGTATCGTTTGAGTTGGTCCATGTTGGTTAGGGTTGAGAACTCCTGACCGTCTAGGTCAGTAAGGATCACGACGCCTCCCGTGAGTATCTTCTTGATGAGGTGGGGCCTGTCCAATTTGGTTTCAATTTCCCTCTAGGATCGACGGGAAGGGGTACTCTAATAGATTTGACCACTAAGTCTTTCTCATGTATGTCTTGGGATTTGACTCGTTTGTTAAAGGCTTGTTGTATTCGTTGTTCGTAGGCTTGCACGTTGGACAGTGCGTGTATTCTACGCTCATCTAGGAGTACTAGCTCATCGTAACGATTTTGGTTCCATTCTTCTTCGAGAATGCCGCTTTCGGCTAGTATCCTCAGTGAGGGTATTTGTAACTCTATGGGTTGCACGGCTTCGGAGCCGTAGGTTAGGTAATAGGGTGTGGTCCTGGTGGGCGTTCGGTAGGAGGTTCGGTATCCCCATAATGCGAAGGATATTTTGTTTGGCCGATCCCGGTAGTTGTCTATCATTTTATTAAGGATTGTGACAATGGTTTTGTTTGCTTCCTCTACAGCCCTGTTTGTCTGAGGTCTGTAGGGTGAGGATTTGTGTCTTTGGATTTTGTATTTCTCTACGAGTTTTTGGGTGTCGGCCCTCAAATGAGCCTCCTGATCACTGATGATTTCGTGGGATATGTCGTAGCGACAGATGATGTTATTTTGTAGGAATTTGACTACTTGTTTGGAGGTTATTACGGTGTAAGAGGCTGCTTCTACCCATTTGGTAAAGTAATCAACGGCCACTAGTATAAAACAGTGTCCACCGATTCCGGATGGGTGTACCTTTCCTATGATATCAATTCCCCGGGTAGAGAAGGGTCAGGGTGTTGTTATGGTGTGGAGTGGATATGGTGGTAGGTGTTGGATGTTGGTGAATATTTGGCAGTTGTGACAGTGGCGGACATGACGCCAGGTAACCCAATAACATCCTAGTCTCATTATTTTTCGGGCTAATAGGTGCGCGCTCATGTGGGGTCCGCTTTCCCCGTCATGTACTTCTTCCATGACTTTCTCGGATTGGGTTTTGTTTATGCATCTAAGGAGTATTCCTTGTGGGGTTCGTTTGTATAGTAGTCCTTGGTTTAGGACGTAATGGGCGGCTTGCATTCGTAAGGCTCTTTTGTTTTTGGTGTTTGTGTGGGTGGGTATGATCCGTTGGTTTTGAAGTCTAGGATCGCTTTGTACTAGGGTTCTTCGGGGGTGCCATTGGTTTTGAGGTTGTGGATGTAGGCGGGTTGTTCACTCCTTTTTACGCAGATAGGCGTAGAGAAGAGGTTGTCAGGCGTGTTTATTAGTGAAGCTAACTTGGATAGGGCATCGACAAATTGGTTTTCTTTGTGGGGTATGTGTATGAAGTTGATTTCGGTGAATTCCCGTGATATTGTTTCTATTTTGGTTTGATACGAAGCTAGGCTTTCGCTATAGACCTTCCAGGTGCCCGTGGCTTGGTTGACTACTAGGGATGAATCTCCGTGGACTCTAAGGTTTTTAACTCCTGGAGTTACGACGGTTGTTAGCCTTATTAGGCAGGCTTCGTATTCAGCCGCGTTGTTGGTAACTGGGAAGTCTAGTTTGAATGATATGGGTGTGTGGTCACCTATCGACTGTTGACTGTGTAGGCTTCTTATGTTGTGTCTTTGGTTGGGGAGTTAGTTGTGGGTTGAACTTAGGGTAATTGTTCCTGATCTCTTTTTAGGGTGAAGTTAAGTGGGCCGTTTGTTGTAGCCCTTTTGCTTTGATTAATTGTTATCGATAAATAGCATAGTATCGAGTTTCAAGCGAGAAAGTGTGTTGTAAAAAAATCAAGCAATTGTCGAGGCGTATTTGTAAAAAAAGGTTGTTGTTTTATTGATATAATAAGCGGGCTAGGTGCTCGAGTATTGTTTGATGGGGAGGTGGAGGACAGGTCCCCTCACACCTCCTGGACTCGATATAAAAAAAGAAAAACATTTATTATTATTTTAAGTCTAGGCCCTATGGACGCGCTAGACTCTGACTAAGACCGGCTATGCCCCTAAGCATCGAGTCTTCCTCCTGGGAAGAGCACCTTGATGGCGCCGCTTGTCTTAACCACTACAGATGTGGTTGCCTTATCGCCAGTCTCCCCGAAGGTGAGTTTTGTTGTTGGCGCTTTTACAGGAGGGAATGTTCTAGCATCCACCAGATCCTGGATGTCGTGTTTGAGGCGGTTACAGTTCTCCGTGTCATGCCCCTACCCCGATGATATAGGCAGTAGACACTGGGATGCCAGTCCACATCCCGGGCCCCGAGAGGTGGATCTAGAGTAGGGGCAAGCTGGGATAACTGCCACTCATCGTTGGCAATTCTAAGAGCCTCAACGTAGGTCATGCCTAGGTCCGTCAGGCTTCTGAAGGGACGCCCCCCAAGGGCTGGGACGAACCTGGCCGACTTGAGTCTCATTCTGTCCCTAGAGATGAAGGGTTTTTCATCTACCTCCTCTTGCAGGAGGTTTTGTGTTGGATCCTCTATTCTGTTGGCAGCTCCTTCCAACTTGCCAAGTTGGAGGAGGATGTTGTCGTGAGTGGCGATCATTTGGGCCATAGTGTTTTGGAGTTCTTCGACAAGTCCTAGCATGGTGTTGAGTTGATCGAGGTTGTTGCCGGAGGCATCCTTATATCTGCGAAACAGAACTGAAGATGAGGCTAGATCCACCAGACGACTTAGAGACTCAAGGAGTGCTCTTAATCGAGCGACACGGAGATGAGACCCTTGATTAGAGCGTGTTCGCGGTCATTGGATTAGGGACTCGGGTGCTTTAGACTTTTAGTGTACTCGACGAAGCGCCTAATGGACTTATGCCTCTGGAACGAGACGATTTGACGCAAATCTCGGGAGTGAGATTTAAAGAAGAGGACTTCTCGAGACGAGATGACCCAAAATGTAAGACCTCGAATAGAGGCGACCCTAGTAACTAACACAAACAGTTAATCACACGGTTGTACGATGTAAGGAATTGATCTCAATCCCGGCTCGGAATCAAAGAGTTTTGATGCTTTTGAAAATGGATTGGTTTTGGAGATAAACTTTTTTGAAAGTGAGAGCTTGTAAAAATTGGTGTTACGATAGTTTAATGACATCGTTTGTGATGTGAAAAGGTGTTGTTATGTGAGCGTCGAGGACTCGACGATATCAGAAGTGTAAATGGTGGTTTTGTAAAAGAGGCGCAGTTTAAAGGAACCGGTTTTGAAAATAACGATGTCGTGCTTTTATCGAGACTACTATTAGTTAGTTAGTTCAATATTTGCGGTGTAGATGGTGCTCGTGAGAGAACATGGTGTCTGTGATGGTGCTCTGAAGGTGTGACTAAATCCTTATTATAGAATTTAGGTAGTGAAAGTGTTTTTAGAAAACTTTTTTAAATGGGCGACCCGTGCTTGTCGATTCCATTAATTGGCATTTCGACGGTGGTGGCGATGCATTGTGAAAAATATTTTGAGGGTATAACCGTTTTGGGTTCCTTGACTTCATTAATTGAAGTTTCGGTTGTGTTAACGGTATGTGCGAAAAAATGTTTTGAAAAATAAAATGTAACCGCTTTGGGTGCCTCGGTCCCATTGATTGGGAATTTAGCCCGGTTAACGATCCTTGTCATTGTTTAAAAATGATGAGTTTTATTTTGGCCAAAGCGATGGCATTCAAAACGGTCTTTTTTTTAAAATATGGAGTGTAAAATTTGTCATGATGACGGTGCTAAAATAATTTTAATTTGACCGGAGCATCGATGCTTACAAGACGGTTTCGAAAAGAAGATGTTTCTTTTTTTTCGAAGACGAAGTTGGGTGTGGTTGAATATGTTGTCGTGGTTGAATCCAGATTTTAGTGTTTTATTTGGGTTGTTCAAACACGCTACACATAGCTAGGAATGCGTACACTCATGCAGGATGCAGACACGGGTAGGTTAGGGTAGGCTACCGCTCACGAATAGTCTTTGCTTAGGTGACGACAGGTCCCCTGGGGAGGTCAGTGTCATACCGTCTGCTTAGAACAACTCGTTTGGTATATCCACGAAATATGCGACTACCTTGGACAGCCGGAGCGTCAATCGAGGGTCTCTCCGCATGTCCGTAAGGATCTTACCGTGAAGAGGTCGATTGGTCCTAATATCGGTTAGGGTGGGCTTTTTAGGGCCAAAACTTGTAGTGACCATAACAAAGAACTAGGAAATGAGCTTCACCGACCTCGTTCGAGTTACACCACCGCTGGAAACTTGTTTCCAAATTCCCAGCGGAGTCGCCAAACTGTGGACGCCCGTCCGCACCGCCTGGCGCCCCGCGCGCGCCTGCGCGGGACCAATCCGGTTTCATCGCGGCGGCCACCAACGCGGCCCCTCCTAGCCGGGGGCCAGTCCGATCTCGCATTCGGGGCGATGTTTCGGACCTCGATTTGGATAGTACTAGACGGATGCGGGCAGCCACGTTTCCATTGGAATCGATCGAGTCGTGGTTGTAAATGTTTATAGGCCGATATGTTTGGTAAGGCGACCTTTTTAGTGAACCGAATTCATTGCCGATTTGTGGAGTCGCCACCGAGTCAATTATGAGGAGTCGGAAACTGTTCAAGTCAACTTTGATCCTTAGCCGGCTCAAAGTTGAGTGGCACAGGACCTAAAGATAAAGACTTGTACCCTTAAGCACTCCATGCCTGGAATGACTCTCAGTGCCAATGGTTTCGGACATCCAAAAATTATCGATTCTGAGTAAGAGGTGGGTGTACGTATTGGAAGCCAACGTCTGCTAGACATCGACACCCAATCCCGCCCGCACATAGCGGCCTCTACTAATCAATCAGTGGGCTGATAACTCTGTTCCTTTATTGTGGTGGAAGTACAGTAACATCCATTGTTTTAACCCTATGTCTTTGCTATGTCGGTTGTTTAAGGACAAGTAAGCTTATTGTCGTCGAAGTAGTTGTTTTTACATTCTTTGCATACAATTTCACGTGACAAGCAGGCCATGAAAAGATGCACATAGGAGAGTAGAGGGTACAAAGTATTATACGTATTAGCAAATCAATTTTAACGTGATAATACGGATATTAGTCGTTCTCGTGGTATACCTTACCTGGTATTCTGCTTAAGATGCGTCGACTCGGTATTAATAGGGATGCGTCGAACCACGGGTGGTGAGCATCGGGACTAATACGGAACCCGACCATCGCTTTTTTCAGTTTTAGTTTGTTTACGTTTTGAATTTCGTGTTAGGTGATTTAGCATGCGATTATAAAGTCATAAAAGCGGTAAATCATACGAAAGCGGTAAATGATGTAAGTAAATCACATAGTGAGAAGTTGCACCCTCGAAGTGTACACTAAACGAGACACGATGCGTAGATAATTGAACGGATCTCGGAACTACTCGGGTTTAGTTAGGGTGTTTTAGTGCTTATGGTTGAAGTTGAGGACGTTACGTATGTTTATAACGTGTCATGGACCTAGTGTCCACATTTGACGTTATCGAAGTGCATAATAAAAGTACAGGAATGTAAAGTTTTGTTTAGATGACAACCTAGTGATGGTTCGACTTAGGGACGGATCCTCCTAGCTCGTCCTGTGGTGATTCCGGCAGAGCTTCGCTACTATTCTCGGGGCTAGCTAGGCGAGCGCAGGTGCTCCTAGGTTCCGAGTGAAGTGCTCGAAGGTGAGGAGTAGCGTCGATTCGCTTATCGGGACTATGAACGAGTGGATCGTACTTAGGGTCAGAGTGCGAACCTAAGTTAGAGAAGAAGAGGGGGAGAGCGAGTTGTGGAGAAGTAGTCATGAACTCGTGGATGTTGTGTGTCGACTGAATGAAATGAGGGGGGTATTTATAGTTGCTGGGGGTATTTATAGTTGCTCGCGTAGTTCAAATCGCCCTCTAGGACGCCTGAGTTCAGGCGCACCAGAACTCAGACGCCTGGGTTGTTGCGCACGAAGATTAGGGCGTTTGGTGTGAGGCGCCTGAGATTTTGAAGATCCGATTTCGAAACTTTCCAAAACGGAGAAGATGCGAATTATAGGTTGACTTGGGGATTAAGCTTTCGCCTAACCCTAGCGCGTTGAGCGCCGGGTGGGCTTCGGGTGTGCGTCCCAAGGTTTGCTCGGCCCGACGCGTTGACTCGGGTTTGACTTTGCATATTTCGGGACCGATTCGGGGTCCCGGTGTCGGAATTGACTCTAATTAGAGTCAACGCGACCGTAATGACACGACTAAGGCTGTCTTGATGTTAAATTAATTTTTCCGAGTAATTATTTGATCCGTTCTATAGAAATATTGTCTAAAGCATCGTAATCTCGTGTCGTGTTACAGTCCGATCGTCATCGGGTGTTTGTTGGGCACTCCTGCAGTCACCATGTCCAAATCCGGGTGTCTACAATTTCATAATGGTATGAATACTCAGGAGACAAACAATATTATGAAGTTGACATGCATGAAGTTAGGTACGCTCCCTTTTAAGTACCTTGGGGTTTTATGTCCCCCAAGAAATTCTCGATTTTGGAGTGTCATTTACTCACAGATAAGATTGTGAGTAGAATTAGGAGTATTGGAGCAAAGAAACTCTCCTACAAAGGAGGGCTGGTGGTTGTACAATCTATTCTTACTTCCATCCACCAGTGTTGGACTCGAATATCCATTCTCCCTACACATGTTATCAACTAGATTAATTCTACTTGTAGAAACTATTTGTGGCACGGCAACGAACACTATAATTCTCCCCCTCTAGTGGCCTGGGATACAGTGTGTACACCACTAGATGTAGGAGGACTTGGAGTGAAAAATATATATAACTATGGAATATTGCTTGCATTGGTAAGTATGCTTGGTGGGTACCGTCTATGCCAGAGCATTTGTGGGTCAAATGGGTACATAACATTTATATAAGGGGAATGGATTGGGAACATTATAAACCGTCCCTTAACTTTAGCTGGTCTTGGCGAAAGATTTGCTAGGTTAAGGACATCTTCTATGCTAACAATTTATTTCCGCTACTGAAAGCACAAGGAATGAAATATATATACTGCAACAATTGGCTTTACCAGTTTGGTTGAACAGGCCAGGGACAAAAAATACAATGAGATAGGTTGGTGTGGAACCGAGTTAGTATCCCTAAACATGGGTATATCGCTTGGTTGATCTGCCATCACCGACTACTCATGAAAGACATGCTCTTAAAAATGTAAAAATGAGGATGACTAAGAATCTGGACTACTATATTTGTGGGGTAACAAATGAAACCCATGACCATTTATTTGCTCGCTGCTCCTATACGTGACAATGTTTGGACCTTCGGTCACATTGGTTAGAGGTGCAGAGCCCTTCCTTGAATACTGTCGCCTGGTGGCTGAATAGAAGGCATAAATCCCTGTTATTCCGCCAGGTGCTTGTTGCAGGGATCATTGGGGGTTTGGTACCATATTTGGTGAATGCAGAATCATTGTCGATTAGAACAAACTATCTATAAAGAAAAGAGGACTGAAACATGTCACTGAAAGACTCTACTGAGACAAAACAAAGATGGACTGTCAAGAACGTAGAGGAGGTAGGATGAGCATTGGTCAGATCTAGTATGGATCGTACATGGACAATAGTTAGTCCATTTATTTGATGGGATGGTTAAGAGATTATCGTCTTATAGGAAAGCATTAACAGTTAGGTTACGTGAAATACGTAAATCAGTCCATATCAAGTATTATAAACTCATAGATAGATTACTCGAATGATGTTGATGTATAGGGTCATTAGGGTGCTACAATATCATGTAATTGGTGATTATATTAATATAATTTTTACATTTTCACTAAAAAATAAAATCAGAAATTTATAAACAACACTATGTGTGTTCGATGAGTCTCCAAATATAATAAAACGTGTCCGACACGTCCCGAAATAACATGAAACGTGTCCAACACGTCTTCAAATAAAATAAAAATCGGACACGATTTTACAGTTGTGTCCGACGTGTGTCAGTGTCCGATACAACACGATGATTTGGAGGAGTATCCGTGCAACCTAGACACTCTATGGTAAAATGGACCACTTTCGATTAGTTAGTTAGTAACCGCTTTACGTTAAATAATATCAGTTTGTTGTGATAAAAAGTGGTCCCTAATTATCTGTTAGTAATTAATCTTAAGGTGGACATGAATACATATTACTAATTTTTATCGTAAATTGTTAACATTACTTCTCGTACAGTACTTAGAGCACCCACATTCTAGAGGATATGTCATCCTCTTAGCCTTCTTTCTTTTATAAGAGGGACATCCTCTACAATGTGGATACAGAATTGGAAGTTCTCTTATAAAAGTATAGAGGAATAAAAGTATAGGCCCTTATGGATACAATTAAGAGGAAGTTGGAGCTTTCCTCTAATTTTAGAGGAATAAAAGTATAGGCCCTTGTGCCAATTACTCAATTAATCAATGACATGTGTACTATAATTTTTTATTCATTCTATTTTAAAAATTGGAAACTTAAATAATCTATATATGTTTTTTTGTAGAGAAAATGTAAATAGAGTTTGTAAATTTTGTTTGTAGGGTCAATTTAGAGTTTGCATGTAAATTAATTTTGCTGCAAACCCAACATTAATTTAGCTAGATTGTAGGGTGGTTGAAATATTCATAATAAATACTCTTACACTAATATTAAATGAGTTTTTCTATGTTGTACCCTCGAGTTTTTCGGTTTTCTACCATATACCCTTCTGTTTTCTAAACCCTCACTTATACCCCTGTAGTTGATTAATTTCATTAAACGTGACCTAATTACAATTATTCTACTTAAAAACCTTAATTAATTTCCATCTTCGTCTCCTATGTTTTCTCTAATTCTAATTTTGCATGCATAATTTCTGATTTTTTTTCTTCATTTTATCATAAATCTTTCACTCATTATTTTAAGTGCAACATTAATGCTTTGTTTATTAATGTGATTAAATTAATTTTGTTAGAACTTAATAAAATATCATTATTTTAAGCTAAAGAATAAGTTGAGGTGAAAGTGCGTGGAGGAAAATCAATTAGGTAAAAAAGAATAAGAAGTTGATGTATGAAATGAGAAAAATGGGGAAAATTAATGAAATGGGAGAAAAGTTGGGAAAAATGGAGGGAATACAAGCCAATGTCGTCAAAACTGGTTATGTCATAGCCTAGAATCACTGTCATGCCATGTAATTAACGGAGTATTAAATGGATAATTGTGATTAGGTCACATTTTATGAAGTTAATCAACGGCATTAGTAGGAATTTTGAAAATAGGAGGGGTACATGGTAGAAAACGGAAAAACAAGAGGGTACAACGTAGAAAAACCCATATTAAATTATACACATAATTTATTCTCACTACCCACGCCAATACATTTTTGCAGTATAAATTGAGGAAATGTTTTAACATTTTAAGTACACGTTTTAGTTTTGAAAATCTTTCTTATTGAAAATAAATTTAATTTGGTTGATTATGAATTTTGTTTCATGTATTTTTTTTCTCATGTATTTTTTGTTATTAATTATGAAATTTATATGTTTTTAATTATGAATTTTATTAAGTAGTCTTTTTATGAATTAAATTTATTATTTTATAAATTATTGTAACAATATGTGATTCATAGTATTAAATTAAAAATAAAATAATTAAAGTCAATATCAAAAATAGAAGGAGAGAGAAAAAAAATAAGAGGAGATGACCTCCCGTGGGTGCTCTTATTGATATATTTGACCAGGGTCATACTCATATTTTTGCTCGCCGATTCTGCCCGCCCTACTCATCGATTCAACTTCCGTCCAAATTATTAAGCCCGCCAAATGAACCCTCTAGATCTGCCTTTTGAGAAATTTCCCTCCAGATTTCACTCAAAATCCCATTTTCAAAACGCATTTCTCAACTTTCCCTCCAAAGGTTCCAGAGATTTAAGATATCTTCTTCTCAAATTTCTCAAATCTTTCTTCCCTCGTCTCCAACTACTTATAACCTGCGTTTCTTTAATGGTTCAAGAACAAACCCTTGTTGATTCCAAACCCTTAATTTGCGCTAGATCTACATGGAGCTAAACCCACCTCCGACAACTATGGATCTCGAAAGCCCATCTCCAAATTTTGCTGATTCTGATGTAAATCTAGGCGGGTCAATTACTGGTGCCCCAAAATCTGATGAAGTTCCAGCAATCAACGAAACCCTAGGATTTGGGGAAAATGAGGGTATTGTTGATGAGAGGAATCCTGTGTTATACTGTGGTAAAACTAGTGAAATTGTTGGGGAGTGCTCAATGATTGTTAAGGATGATACCCAGGTGAACAGAAATGTAGAAGAAAATTCAGAACTCAACAAAACACAAGCTCCAGTTTTTGAATGCAGCGAAATAGGTGAAATTTCAGATGGGTATACAAAGAACGATGAGACCGAGGCATCTGAGACCGCTAAGGAGTGTAACCAAGCAAATGATGTTCAGTTGCCTGATGGCATGGAAGACGAATTTGAGAACATCTTGTGTGATGAAACCCTAGAATCATACGACAATAATTTTGTAGATAATAAAAGGCCCATATGGTCTGAGCCTGAGCAATGCCCAGTGGTATGATTTTCTATGCCTAAATTTCACTGATTTTTCGATTATTTTATTGATTTTTTTTAAATCAACTGGGTTTCACGCTGACGAATTTTGAATTCGTAAGGCGAGTACTGCTATTTGGTGACTTTCAACAACTAAGGTAGCTGACATTTGCATTATGTTGCTATCTTTGTGTATTTGTCGTGTCAAATGTTGGTGCTGCAGTAGGTTGATTTGTCTTTTATATGTGTAATGCAGGGTGCCGGTCTCTCAAATTTGGGGAGCACATGTTTCCTTAATGCAATAATGCAATGCTTTACACACACTGTGCCCCTTGTTGAAGGGCTACAATCGATAAAACATGACGCCTCAAGTCACGGTAAAGTCCTATTTTGGTTGTTTCTGAATTTCTTTTGTCAATTCTGATTAATTGAGATGACTGTTTAATGTTCTGATATTCAAGATATGTGAGTATTGTTTTTGAAGTTTTTTTGGATGCAATTTCAGGGAAAGATGAATTTTGTGTTCTTTGTGCTGTCTGTGATCAGATTGAGCGTTCCCTAGCATATTCTGGAAAGAAAATCTCTCCATGTAACCTTGTGGATAACTTGAACCGTATCCTGTCCTATAGTTTCATTGTTATTTGATGCTTTTGAATCGGTGATTCATTAATACAATTATTTTTGTCGTGTTATTTTTACTGCTCCCCTGTTTCCTGCCTGTCACTTACTGTTTGATCCATGTGTGGTGGCTCATAAATGTATCTCTCCTTTTAGTTTTCCTGTAACATTTAATTTGTAATCATTGTAATATGAGTAAACTTGTACGGACATTTTTTTGTTAGGGGGTGATTAAGGAGTTATGATGATATAATGTCTCTATCTTCAGAGATTTGGGGTGGTGAGTGGATGGGTAGGAAGTCCGGAAGTAGTTACCATATTTGAACGAGCATATTGTTACCCTTGACCCAAAGTTTTAAGATTTTTCATCCTTTTTTCGAAGATACCAGCAAGAAGATGCTCATGAATTTTTGCAGTGTTTATTGGATAAGCTTGACAGCAGCTGGTCCAAGTATGAGTCAATTGCACAGAAATCGACGCCATCTCATGATTCATTGGTTAAGCAAGTTTTCGGTGGGAGTCTTATAAGCCAGGTTGCTACCAGATTTTGATACTCAGAATTAATTTGTTTATTTCTACTTTGTTTTTTATTTTTTATGAGGTACTAACCCTTATCTTTTCCATTGATTCAGTTGCATTGCTGCAAATGTGGTCATAACTCTGATAGTTATGAGCCGGTGATTGATCTGAGTTTGGAGATTGATGATGTTGATGACCTTGAAAGTGCTTTTAAATCTTTCACAAAGGTGGAAAATCTTGAAGATACGTCAAATTGTGATAACTGCAAGGAGAAGGTGCAAAGAGAGAAGCAGCTTTTGCTAGACAAGGCTCCTGCTATTGCCGCATTGCATTTGAAGAGGTTTAAGAGTGATGGAGGGAAAATTGATAGGATGGTTAAGTACCCGTTGGAGTTGAACTTGGAGCCTTACGCCAAACATCGTAGACATGACAAAGTATGGTTCCCTTGTGCTTGCTGAATTCTACTTTCTAATGAACTATTTAAATCTGTATCATCTTGTAGTTGATTATCTGAACTCTTCTACTGGTAATGAACCTATTTATGCAACAATTTTTATATTAATATGGTATATGTATGTGGGCTGGATTTTAGACTACCTTAGGAGAACAATGATACGGAGTACTCCCTCTGATTTTTATTTGTCTTCCCTGTTTCCTTATTGGGCTGAAACACCATTTATTCCCTATTTCTATTTTTGGTCATCAACATGTGGTCTAGAATTACCTTTACATTTTCCCTCATCATTCTTCTCTTTTGAGCCACACATTCCTACACCTTATTTTTCACCCAAAAGTCAAAGGGAAGATAAATAAATATCGGAGGGAGTATGATTTATTGCCAAGAAAGTTGGAGTTATTAAACTCAATATCATAAACACATGCCAAGTTAAGATGGCTTATGTTAGTAAAAACCTTATCGCCTTCCTGTATTTCGTGCCATAGCACTTGCTCATTTAAGAGATAATTAATGATCAAACTATTGAATGACTGCTGTTGAAGACAACCTGTAATATCTAAGCATTTAAGTAGCCTCACCTGGTTGCTAAGCTTAGATAGAAGTGTAGCAAATAATCTATCGCATGTAGGTTCTTCTTAGATATTGATGGTGACTATCACCTTATTGAACTGCAGCAAATATCCCTTGTTAGTTTCGATTGTGCAAGGCAGATTTCCATATGCAGTGACAACTTTAAATTCATATAAGATGGTGTTTAACACATTGTTGTCTTACTGACCCCTTTTGTTTGTTGCCTTGTAGGAAGTATTGGAGTATGAACTGTATGGAATTGTGGTGCATGATGGATTATCATCAACTTCAGGGCACTACTTTAGTTACATACGTACTTCCCCAGATGCCTGGTACCGGTTTGATGACTCAAAGGTGTGCTTATCTATCTTTTTTTTTTTGTCGTTTTCACTAAAATTTACCTGCATCTTTAGATGCTGCATTATACTAGTAGTTGTCTATTGTGGTTGGTACGGTAGGGATAATGGGTGCCCTTTTCAGGTTTCTAAGGTTTCTGAAAAAACTGCACTAGTACAAGAGGCATACATTCTATTCTACGCAAGAAAAGGCACACCTTGGTTCAGTAGTTTGTTTGAACAATGGAAAGCAAAGATGGAAGTGAAGGAAAACACCTCCCCAAAATCTGTTCTTGATAGAAGAGATGTCATTAACTCGGTTCCTTATGTAGAGCCTTTACGTTGTGTACAACTTGATGAGTTTGATGAGGAGGATTCTGTTTGTGTACGCGAGTTAACAGGAGCATCAACTTGCCTAAGGTATGGTGACAGTGTCATGACAGAGAACCTCAAGGATGAAACTGCAAGGACTGGTTTGGAAACACGCTCTCTAACAACAGGAGTATCAACTTGCGTAAGATACAGCGACAATGTCATGAAAGAAAACCTCAAGGATGACACTGCGAGGGCTGGTTGCTCTTCATCAAGTGCTGAGAACAACCTTTTTTTTAGCCCCAAGTTTGATGCTGAAATCTTTCGGTCACCTTCAACTGAACCGGGAAGTCCGGACATATACACAGACAATGAGCCTGTCGCAGGTAATACCATCCAACTGATCCCTCTAACCGAATTCCTCTCAGATATGGCAAATAGAGTGCATTTGTTGGATTCAGATCCATCTATTTGCGGTCCAACATAAGTCCACAGTTGAATCTGCAAAATTGTACATCCACTTTTCGCATTCAGTTTTTTGGTAGAGAATTAACTATTGGTTGCTTGGATGGAAACTTGCAGAACTGACCTTTAAAATCCCAGTGGCTCACCTGAAAGTTGAAGAGAAAATGCCATTGTCGGGAAAGAGAAAAGTTAAACAAGTGTCGGAGAGGAAAGAGGCTGCCAAGTATCTAAAATATTCTCCGATGCCTATTGGTAGACGGCAGCTTCTCTTGGCTGCCATTAGTCCTGACAGTTCCAGCAAGAAGAAACCAAAACAATCATCCACCATGACCCGGACACTTGCTGCTTCTGTTTAAGTTGTTCTAGGGACTAGTTTTCCCTTCAATCAGTCATGCTCCATCCTCTTATCTGGGTGATCTGCCACGCCCTTGTGGCCTTTTGTTGTCTTACTCTCTTAGATTGTTCATATAGAGTAGAGTACCAGGTACTTCCATAGATTCGGGTTGTCACCGGTGAGTTTTGAAACATTATCATTTTCGCAAATATTGCAAATGTGAGCTCATAATTTGTCTTTCTTAAAATTTTCAGAGTAATTACTATGTACTACGGAGTACTCCTTTCGTTCATAATTTTTTATCCTATTTTATCATTATTTTTGAGGAGTATATATATTAATGAAATGGGGTAGAAGGTAGTGAGCGAAGGGAGTATTATTTATTAGAGCCTGGCTTTAGTACAGTACACTAGTATTTTTAAGAGTACACCGTACAATTTATCATCAGCTTCACGAAGTACTCATGTTTTCGAGTCACTCGGATATCATGCTTAATGATAGTGCAATCACTCGCTGATCAAATACCATAGTAAAAGTTGATTTAGCTTGCAGCAAACTTCAATATTATATACTCCGTAGCACATTAGTACACACTTAGTCTTGGCATAATCAATCACTTCATCATTAACAACAATATTATAGTTGTACAGTTGTACTTTACTAGGAGTGGTGGATAATCCTTGCACGCATGCATGAAATTCTGTAGGGGACGTTATATATCTTCAAGGTATGTATCCTCCATGGTCGCCTCCACCTCCATATCCTCCCGCTTGTGCCCCACCTTCATATGCTCCTCCACCACTCGATCCACCGCCTTCACCACCTCCTGCTGCATGTCCTCCTCCACCACTAGCCCCGCCTCCACTTCCATATCCACTTCCAGACGCCGCACCACCTTTGTAAGTACCAGCACCGCCACCACCACTGCCTCCACCCCCGACCCCACCAACGCCACCACTAGCATACCCGCCTCCATGGCCACCGCCTTCACCGCCACCGTAACCACCTGCATGGCTGCCTCCAGCTCCATAGTCACCTCCACCACCGCTACCACCACCAGCTCCACCACCATACGCTGCACCACCACTAGCAACACCTTCTCCTTTGCCACCACCACCTCCATATCCACTAGCATGTCCGCCTCCTTTACCAATTGCAACTCCTCTGTCGCCACCACTTCCACCACCTCTACCATACGCTGCACCAGCAACACCTCCTCCCTCGCCAACACCGCCTCCATATCCACCAGCATGCCCACCACCTTTACTAGCAACGACTCCTTCTCCACCACCTTTTCCACACCAGTAGCAGCTCCACCACCACCACCACCACCTCTTCCACCACCTCCACCATATGCTGAACCACCAGCACCTCCTCCTTCGCCACCACCGCCTCCATATCCACCCGCATGTCCGCTACCTTCACCAGCAGCGACACCTTCGCCACCACCGTACGCTGCACCACCACCACCTCCACCTCTTTCGCCACCACTTCCTCCATATCCTCCAGCATGTCCGCCACCTTCACCCGCAGCTCCTCTGCCCCCACCTCTTCCACCACCTCCGCTATATGCTGCACCACCAACAACATCTCCTCCTTCGCCATCCCCACCTCCCTATCCACCTACATGTCCACCACCTTCATCAATAGCAGCTCCTCCGCCCCCACCTCTTCCACCACCTCCACCATATACTGCACCACCAGCATCACCTCCTCCTTTGTCACCCCTGCCTCCATATCCACCTGCATGTCCGCCGCCTTCACCAGAGGTGGCTCCTCTACCACCATCTTTTCCACCACCATACCCTGCACCACCTGTAGAAGCACCTCCCCCTTCACCAGCACCTCCTTCATATCCACTAGCATGTCCGCCGCCTTCACCTGAGGTAGCTCCCCCACCGCCACCTCTTCCACCACCACCTCCACCAGCGTATCCTCCAAGACCGACACCAACATCTACACCAACTCCTGCATGGCCTTCTACAATGCCAGTGCCATGCCCAACAAGTCCTACATCATAAGTGAGGAGAGCCCTAGTAACAGAACATATTCCTACACCCAACACCAAAAAGAAAACAAGACTAGGTAATGTCTTGTGAGAAGCCATTGATAAAAAAAAGGGGTTGTTTTCAAGGTGCACTGAGGCTGTTGTGAGAATTAAGTCGAGTAGTAAGGTATTTATATATAGGGATGCAGGGGATTATGATAAGCAAAATTAAAGCGTGTTGCAAGAATATTTTATGATATAATAATATTACGGGATATGTAATATATCTTCCCTATTATTATGCTAATATTTCTTCACCATAATTATGGTCTTATTGGAAATTGGATCTTATAGAGATATGCTATCACAATAATATCGGACTAAATAAGGAGTTTTTCCATATTTACTCAACCTTGATGGAAGGTCGAGATTACCGTAATCTAAAACTCTAATAGGAAACCGGTCCTCTCTCTGCCTATATAATGGAGTCTTCACCATCAGAAACTCTATGCGTATTATTAAGGTCAAACAACACTTATTACGTTATGGGACAAGAGGGAGAAACCATACCTATTAATTATGAAACCGTACCTGTTATTATTATTTGAAGATGACTTATTATTTGAAGATGGCGTATTAGTATGACGTATTATTATTTGAAGATCATATGAAGACGTATTATTATTATTATTATTCGAAGTCGTCTTATTATTTATGAAGTCGTCTTATAGAGATCTAATATCGTTCGTATTAGATTTCGACTTATTCCGTAATGAGGTATGTTTTAATCTCGTCTTAATTAATCTTTTGTGACCTTCATGTTGTTCAAAGATTTATGGGAATTATGTTTTATTTATGTCATGTTAATAATAATGCTAACATGTGGTATCAGAGCTTAGGTTATTGAACTCGTGATTGTCCATTAATTAAGATTATTAAGTGTGTGCGTATACTCTTGCTTGATCGTCACTCTGTTCTATGCTTGACCACTATTTTAATGTTATTGTTCATTATTACCTGTCTATATGCATCAATTATTTTTTTTAGGCTAAGAATGAACAATTAATTTTGTGATCGGTCACTTTGTAAGAGTAGTCTCCTTAGTGTGTGTTAACGTAATGTATCGAAGTATCAATGTGTATTAAGATTTTGCGACTGATGTACTTATACGTAAGTCACTATAATGATTACAATTGTTACTATATGAATATATGATAATACGTTGTCCACATCAATTGTTTATGTAAGAGTGGTTTGTGTACTCTAATTAAGATTATTATGAGCTCTTAAATTCTTAAGTATCACCGCAGTTATTCGGTAATATTATGTCGGAGAGATTTCTATATTCCATAATGTAATATTTGATGATGAGTTGTCGTCTCTTGAGTTATTTCTTTGCATGACTAAATTCTTATTATTAATATGAAAATTAATGAAAGTTTAATCTGACGTTGATATCATCATTGTATTATTGTGTTAAACTGATTTTGTCATGATTATATGAATTTACTCTATACATATTTGTTCCGGTATCGGAAACAATTAACCCGACAACGAATTCGGGTCTCTAAGATGTAATGCTTCTAATGTGACGATCGCTCAATTTCCTTCGGTCTCCCCTTCTCTTCACTCTGGTGATCGGACCTCCCCGGCGAGAGTGAACTGCTCCCTGCACAATGAACGCACAGGGCCTCGGAGGTGTCCGAGGGAACCCTCTCCGATGCCTAAGTCAGTCCGTGAAAATGCCTTAAGAAACCTAGTTCGTGAGGAGCTAGGCGGCGGTTTTGGAGTGAAAGTCTAGAGAGAGAAAATCCCACCCCCCTCAAGTGGGAAATATATGTGTATATATACCTTCCTACAAGAGAGGGAAGTAGAAGGAGGATGGGTGGATGAGGGGGTGACAAGTGGCTTCTCCTCATCCACTCATTCTCACTTACCTTAGGCGAAATGACGGAGGGGCTCCTTGGTGGTCCCTGCCCTGCCTGCGGGGATTTCCCCAGAGGACAGGCGGGTAGGGGTTATGTGAAGGCCGGGTTGAGCAGGCCGCATCGCCCTGCCGGGCAGGCGGCTGTCTGAAGTTGTCCCCTGGGGTTATGCCTGGTGGACGACCCGGTGCAGGCTGCCAACCCTCATCAATTGGCCCTCGCAAGCCGGAGGGGAGGTTGACTTATTGGTTTTACTATTGCATTTAATGCATTTGCACTTTTCCGAGGAAGGAAGCGTTAATTGCATTGAGCATGCAAAGAGTTGGGATGTCTTTTAGCAATGATTACTTCTCATGCTTGGTGGATTTTCTGGTAGTGTGATGGCTTCACGATTGGTGACATTCCCTGCCAGGATGGTTGGGCTGCAAATGGTGTCTTCGTCAGGGGAAGATGGTTCCCCTGGGTACTGGTCCCTCCAGAGGCAGAAAAAATATGCTCTAGTCTGGCCGGCTTTAAGTAGCCTGAAAGAACAATTTTTTGTATGTACATAGTGCTTCCGGGTGGCGGATTCCTAAGCACTTTAGGAATCACGTTCATACCTGCATGGAGACTCGTGAAGAGTATCATCCAAGCGTCGGAGGGAAGGCCTTGGAGGTAAAGCTGAGTGAGAAAGAAGAGAAACTAGTCAAGAAGTTCGAGATTGTTGTGGATAAGTCTGGCGTTTGTGGCCCTGCTTTCTGGCTCCCCCACGCGGAGCTCATAGCCACAGACGAATATCTGCTCCCATTGGGCCTGATCCCTAGCCTCCAAGGTAGTTTTGGGGGGCTTTCACCGGCGCAATTTCCCTGAGACTTTCATCTCTCTGCTTTTTTAGCTGACTGCCCTTTTTTCCTGCAGATTCCGCTTCTCGTCGTTGGACAAGGAAGCAGATTAAGAGGCTAGGCTTGAGCGAAGAGTTTGTCGTTGTTTCGAAGCGTCCTTCCCTTCCTTCAAGTTTCAAGAAAGGGGAAAAAAGTTTAATGAGGCTCGTAAAAGATCTCTCTGCTGGCCGGAGGCTCCCTCTTCCTCCACGACTGCCGTCAGCAAAACCGGCGACTCCTTCCCCTAGTATCCAGGATGGGGAGGCTGAGGTTACCTCAGGGGCCACTCCTTCCCCTGGATGTAGGCAGGGTGACTCTTCAACTGGGACTCGTATTTCCCGGGGATCGCATCCCGCAAATTCTGAGGGGACTGGGGAGAGTGTCCCCTTGGAGCTGAGAAGGAAAAGGGATAGGGAGCCCTCAGGGACTGCTCCTGTGGTGGACTTGGAGGATGATGTTGATACTCCTGAGGCAAAATGCCCTGCTCGTGACATTCCGAGCACCCTTTTTCCGGAGGAAAACACGGAGTTTCACTATACTGCCGGCGACAGTGTTGACGTGTCGGGCCTGCTCTCTGATTCTGGCGCCGTTTTGGCCGACCGTCTTACTAAGTCTGTGACTTCGACTTCCCACCAAGTAATTCAATATATCCAGCGTACCTCCAAGGTGTTGCTGGCATCTGCTGAGCTGGCGGCTCTCAGCCGCCTGAGCGATGAAGAGCTGACTGTTACACCCGGGGCTCCCCCTCCTGACCATCTGGCTATGGTTGAAAGGGATATAGCCTTGATAAATAATTTGAAAGATAAGCTGGCGAAGTAGGAGAGCGAGCTAGAGGAGGCGAAGAATCAGGCAGGCCGGTGGAAGCTTCAAGGGGAGAAGGCTGTGAGGGAAGCATCCAAGTTTGAGGCTGAGCTGAAGGAGAGTCGCCTGACGATGGAGCGAGCTACCCTTTCCCTGGCTGAGATGGAGCACTTTAAAAGGAGGACAGCTGATTTGGAGGAACGTCTGTCTAAAGCTGATTCAATCCTTGAGCAGGCCAGGAGTGAATGGAAGAAGGAAAAGGATGCCCTCTTGGAGGAGACTGAAGCTGCGGTGGACACAAGTTTTGAGAGCGGGGCCAACTCTTCCCTGGAGCTGGTGATGGAGGTGATTGGGGAGATGTTCCCTGTTTTTGACGAAGAGGCCTTTCGAAATCTTTACTCTGCTAAAAATGAGGCTCGGGCAGCCAAACCCCCTGAGGCGGCTGCTGGTCCTAGCCAGGATGCTCATAATGTTTAGATTTTCTTGGAATAACTCTGTTTTTTGTGCTGAGCCTTGCTATGGCCAGTCGTCTGTAATATTTAGTTTCTTTGGATCTTTGCCATGTTTTTTTTTGTGAAAACATTTTATTCTCTATGGATCTGCTATGAAATGTTTTTTCTTGTTTCAGTCTGCTTTTTTCCTTCCTTAGGGTATGGCCTGATCTTGGCTTCTGGTTGAATTCCAGGGGCTTGCCCCCTGCCCGTCTGGGGGCAGGGAGGGGAATCTACGTTTTTTATACAAGGCTGGGAGGCCTGCCCCCAATCCCTGTTGGTTGGGCGCGGCCTGGCCTGTCCCTGGCTTCTGTTCGAAGTTCAGGGGGCCTGCCCCCTGCCTGCCTAGAGGCAGGCAGGGAGGGTTTTTGCGTTTTTTATGCAAGTTTGGGGGAGTTGCCCCCAGTTCTTGTTAGTTGTGCGTAGCCTGGCCTGTCCCTGGCTTCTGCTCGAAGTCCAGGGGGCCTGCCCCCTGCCTGTCCAGAGGTTGGTAGGGAGGGTTTTTGCGTTTTTTATACAAGGTTGGGGGAATTGCCCCCAGTCCTTGTTATTTGTGCGTAGCCTGGCCTGTCCCGGGCTTCTGCTCGAAGTCCAAGGGGCCTGCCCCCTGCCTGCCCGGAGGTAGGCAGGGAGGGCTTTTGTGTTTTTTATACAAGGTTGGGGGAATTGCCCCCAGTCCTTGTTATATGTGCGTTGCCTGGCCTGTCCCTGGCTTCTGCTCGAAGTTCAGGGGCCTGCCCCCTGCCTGCCCAGAGGTAGGCAGGGAGGGCTTTTTTGCGTTTTTTATACAAGGTTGGGGGAATTGCCCCCAGTCCTTGTTAGTCCGGCGCGTGGGGCCTGCTCCCTTCCTGCCTAGAGGTAGGTAGAGGGGTTTAGAATTTTGTTGGGGGGTCCATTTTCCTTGGTTCTGGCAACAGGGGGGCCTCCCCCTATTGCCCCCTGCTCGTTTGTGTGTGAGAGCGCAAGTTTAAACAGACAACGAGTATGAACTCTTGAGTTTTATATAAAAAAAAACTTGTTTAAACATAAGGGTGGTCGGAGCCGTCGACATTCCATTCTGATCGTTCTCCGCCAGTATTTTTCTAAAGACGAGATTTTCTTAACTCGGCTAAACATAGTATCTTTTCAGGGTGTCGGCGTTCCAGTGCACGCCCAGCTCCTGGCCTTCTGGGTTGGCGATTCTGTATGTGCCTGGTCCCAAAATCTGGGTCACCTGATATGGGCCTTCCCAGTTGGCGCTTAGCTTGCCATGCTCCCTGGATCTTCCTACAGCCTGCGTTTTCCTCAGTACTAGGTCGCCTATTTGGAACCTTCTCTCATGAACCCTTTTGTTGTATGTCTTTCTCATTCTTTGCTGATAGGCGGCTATGTTGATGCTGGCCTCTTCCCTGACTTCATGGACCAGGTCTAGGGCTTCGGCCATTGCTGCATCATTGTCAGCTCTGTTGTACTGCTGAGACCGTAGGGTAGGAACTCGTACTTCGATGGGTAATAAAGCTTCTGCTCCATACACCAGGCCAAATGGCGTCTGACCTGTTGATTCCTTTCTGGTGGTCCTTATTGACCAAAGTATACTTGGTAGCTCGACTGCCCACCTACCTTTGAGATCATCCACCATCTTTTTGAGCCCATTTAGGATCTGCTTGTTGGCGGCCTCGACCTGCCCATTGGTTTGTGGGTGACAGACGGCAGAGTAGGCGACTGTTATTCCATGCCCCTCCAGCCAGGCTCTTAGGGGGTCGTTATCAAACTGTCTCCCATGATCAAATACTAGCATTTTTGGCAGGCCGAATCTAGTTATGATGTTTCTCCAGATGACCTTTCTGACTGCAGGCTCAGTGATGTTAGGGACTGCCTCGGCTTCAACCCACTTTGTAAAGTAGTCAATTCCTACGATAAGAAACTTCCGTCCTCCCGTGGCCGCAGTAAAGGGGCCTAGTATGTCCATCCCCCATTGAGCGAAAGGAATGGGAGACAGAATTGGCCTGAGCTCTTGGGCTGGGGCATGAATCGATGGGGTGAAGAGTTGGCATTTTCTGCATTTTCGAGTTAAGTTCTTTGCATCTGCTAACATGGTAGGCCAATAGTAGCCTGCCCTTAGGGCTGTGTGGGCCAACGATCTTCCTCCAATGTGATGCCCGCAGATCCCTGAGTGGATGTCATCCAAAACTTCAGCGGCCTGCTCTACCCTCAGGCATCTGAGTAGGGGGAAAGTGAAGGATTTTTTGTACAGCTCTTCGTTGATTATTATGAACCATGCTGCTCTGGTCTGCACTTTCCTTTTTTGCACTGGATCAGACGGTAGGGTGCCATATTTTTTGAACTGAATGAGGGGGGGGGTCATTCAGCTCTCCTGCTCCTCTTCGATGATGTTGACTGCCTGACAGGTAGCAGTGGATTTCTCCTGTACAACACCTACCCAAACTGATCTTCTTATGTCCTGTAGGCCAGAGCTGACCAGTTTTGATAGAGCGTCCGCCCGATTATTCTGTGATCGGGGTATTTGCCTGACTTCGTAGGATTTCAGGTTTGATAGTTCCTGCTTCACCTTTTCTAGGTAGGCGGCCATGGCCTGGTCCCTAGCTTCATACTCTCCGTTGATTTGATTGGCAATGAGCTGAGAGTCAGTCGCTAATATAATCCGCTCTGCGCCTGCTGCCTTGGCTAGATTTATCCCTGCAAGTACGACTTCATATTCTGCCTCGTTGTTCGATGCAAGGAAGGTGAATCTGAGCGCATGCTCAAAATCCACTCCTTCAGGGCTGGTCAGTACGACACCTGCTCCTGCACCATTGGCCGTTGAGGACCCGTCAGTGTATACTATCCATTCTCCGGCAGTGGGCTCCTCTTCCCCTGAATGAGGACATTCAGCCAGGAAGTCTGCCAAGGCCTGTGCCTTGATGGCTGTCCTGGGTTGGTATGATATCCCCAGTCCGCTCAACTCAATTGCCCATTTTAGCAGCCTCCCTGACTTTTCGAATTTTTCCAATATCTTTTCTAGTGGCTGGTCGGTGAGGACCACAACAGGGTGCGCGTTGAAGTAAGGCCTGAGTTTTCTAGCTGCTATGATGACTGCGTAGGCGGCTTTTTCTACCAAGGGATAGTTTCTTTCAGCTGCCCCCAGGGCGTGGCTTACAAAGTAGATGGGCTGCTATGAGCCTGCTTCCTCTTTCAGAATGACTGCGCTTACCGTTGAATTGGTGACAGCAATGTACAGGTATAGTTTTTCTCCGGCTACTGGCCTTGCCAAGGTAGGGAGTTTTTTCAGATGTTCCTTCAGTTGTTCGAAGGCTTTCTTTTGCTCGTCTTCCCATTTGAATTGTTTATTGCCTTTTAATACTTTGAAGAAAGGGGTCGATTTGTCTGCTGATCTGGCGATGAAGCGAGCCAGGGCAGCCATCCTGCCTGTCAGCCGTTGTATGTCCCTTATAGTCTTAGGCCCTGGGAGGTCCAAGACTGCCCGAATCTTCTCGGGATTGGCGTCTATTCCTCTTGAGCTGACTAAGAATCCTAAGAATTTGCCAGATCGGACTCCGAACGTGCACTTTTTTGGATTCAACTTCATTTTGTAGGAGCGCAGGGAGGAGAAGGTTTCTTGCAAATCCGCCAGGTGCTCCTTGTCTCCTTTGCTTTTGACAATTGCATCATCGACATAGGCTTCTATGTTCCTCCCCTTTTGATTTTCGAAGACCTTGTCCACCAACCGCTGATAGGTGGCGCCTGCATTCTTCAGTCCAAATGGCATCATCTTATACATGTACGTTCCATGGCTGGTTATGAAGGCGCACCTCACCCTGTCAGGCTGCCAGAGGTACACTTGATGGTACCCTGAGAATGCATCTAGAAAACTCAACGTGGTGTATCCACTAGTGGCATCTACCAGTTGGTCTATTCTGGGCAGGGGGTAGCAGTCCTTTGGGTAGGCTTTGTTAAGATAGGTGAAGTCTACGCACATTCTCCATGCGCCTGACGACTTCTTCACCATCACAACATTTGCCAACCACTCGGGGTAATCGCAGACTTCGATGAAATCCGCTTTCAAGAGTTTTTCTATCTCCTCTTTTATCGCCATGTCTTTTTCTGCGGACATATTTCTTTTCTTCTGCTTTACAGGGTGGGCCTCCGGATTAACGTTCAGCTTGTGAACAATAAAAGCCGGGTCGACCCCTGGCATCTCATCTGCCGAGTAGGCGAACACGTCCCTGTTTTCTCTCAAGACTGCGACCAACTCTTTTTGGTAGGACTCCTCTAGGTCGGCCCCTATGAGGACCTGCCTCCCTGGTTCTAAGTCCACCAGCATGCTTTCCCCTTCAGGCTCCAGGTGGGCTGCTGTTTGCTGAGCAACCGGGATTTCACTCTCCCTGCTGGGGGAACTATCGGCTTTTCGTTTTCCCTTTCTTTCTGTTTCATGGGCTTGCAGGGCCACAGAATAGCAATGTCTGGCTGACTCCTGATCCCCGTGAACTTTTCCTTCCATGCCAAAGTCTGTCACATAGGCTATGGTGAGGGCCCTGATTGATATGGCGGCTTCGATCTCGTCCAAGGTGGCCCGCCCTATCAGGGCGTTGTATGCAGACTTTGCATCCACCACGACAAATGACGCCCTGACATTCCTGGCAGAGGCCCCTTCCCCGAACGTTACTGGTAAGTCGATAATCCCCATGGGAAGCACGCCTGCCCCACTTAGGGCTGTTCAAAAACCGGTCCAGACCGGCCAACCGGACCGACCGGTCCAGACCGAATCGGACCTACCGTTAACCGGTCCGGTCCCCGATCCTCTTCCTAGTGTAATTCGGTTTCCGGTCCGGTCCGGGCTAAAACCCGGAAAAAACCGGTCCAGACCGGAAGACCGGAGTTTAGGGTTTGCATAATTTTGCGTGACTGCTGGGTCTGCTGCATAACCTAGTACGTTATACTGTCAACTTTGTAAATTCCCAATAATTTCAATTTTTCAAATACTAACTAATTATTTACCAATTACCAATTACCAATTTACCATAATTTAATTAGTCAATCTCAATATCTCATAAATCCTAATTCCTATTTCCTAAATAATTCAAATTTCAAAAATTTTATACTAATTACTATTTACTATTTACTAATATACTTATATAGTTATATATAAATATATAATATACATATACTTATATAGTTATACTAAATTACTAATACAGTCTATACAAACATACAGTAATACGTTATTAGGTTAACAATTTAACATCCATAATTCCCTATTAAGCCTTCATCAATCATCATCATTCATCAATTCATCCGGTGATTTCGAAACAGGAACAGGTATATCATTCATCACCTCTGTTTGTTTATCATTCATCACCTCTGTGGCTCTATTTGTTCATTGAATTAAACATCTAATAATTTTTTTTTACATAAAGGCTTAATTGAATGAATTCATGAAGAGTAATGAACTAATGATATTGTGTCTAGGCCTCTAGCCTCTAGGGTAATTCATTCTGGTCGTTGGTTGTGACTTGTGAGAAAAATTCCCTACTCATATATTAATTCTGCTTGCAAGTCCGTTGCCTTATTGGCTTATTGCTGTTTGCCTGTTTCCTTATTGCGTGAAAAATTCTGTTGCCTTAGTTGTGTGAGAAAAATTCTGGTCGTTGGTTATTGCTGCCGCTGCCGCTTTTTAGTTGTGTTTGTGTGTTGGCGTGTTGCAGAGCCCTTAAACTTAGTACTTCTATTTGTTTATCTGCTTGAAGTAATATTTACTTATTTGTTTAGTTACTTTGTTCATTTGTTCATTTGTGTGTTGCCTTATTGTGTGTTGCCGCTGCCGCTTTTTAGTCAGTTTAATAAATTTGTTGGTTACTTTGTTTAGTTGGTCTGATTTAATTAGTTTAGTTGGTATGAGTGTATGACTTGTATTATTTAATTTGTGATATTCGCTTATCGTTTGCGTTTTAATTTGTAATTGTTTGAATATTATTTTAATTATTCGCTTATTTATTATGTCAGAATAATGACGAGCTCGGTTTCGAAAAAAAGACGGCTTCAACCTGATTTGGAAGAGGTCGTAACGCAAGAGACGCTCACATCGGACTTTGACGAGAATATAAATGGTTCTCAGACAAAACCAGAAACAGCTTTATTGCCTGTCAGGCCGAAAGTCCCAGGACGCAACTACGTCGATGGTAAATCTAGCAGGAGATCTGCTTATTGGGTGCATTTTCGTGAGTACGACGACGAGGAAGGTAAGCGAAGAGCTGAATGTATCTACTGTGAAAATAAAACTTTTGCAGCTGATAGTAATATAAATGGTTCCAAAAATGTTAAAAATCATTGGATTGCATGCCCCCCTAACCCTGATGCTGCTACAAATAAGTCTAAAGGGAAACAAACTCAGTTAATTTTTGATAGGAGTAAAAACGAAGGGGAAGGTCAATTGAAAGGGTGGGTTTTGAATCTCGATGAGGTTAGAGATGCAGTTGTTTACATGATCATAGTGGATGAGTTACCATTTCGGTTTGTTGAGAAAACTGGTTTCAAACGTCTTATGTATGTGACTTGCCCTACATTTCGTATCCCATCTCGTGTCACTATAACTCGGGATTGTTATCAACTCTTCTGTAATGAGAAAACTAAATTGATCGAGTGTCTTAGAGTTTCATGTCAAAGGGTATCTTTTACCACTGATACATGGACTAGCATTCAGAAAATCAACTACATGTGTGTAACTGCTCATTATATCGACAATGACTGGAAGTTGCATAAGAAGATCATTTGTTTTTGTCCTATCTATAGTCACAAGGGTAAGGATATAGCAAACCTTCTTGATGGTTGCTTCAAATCATGGGGTTTAGATGATAAAGTCTTTACTTTGACTGTTGATAATGCTAGTTCTAATGACACTGCTTGTTTGGAACTAAGAAAAATTCTTCAAAATAAGCCTAATACAGTTGGGAATGGGGATTATTTGCATATGAGGTGTGTTGCGCATATTATCAACCTTATTGTGTGGGATGGTTTGAAAAAGAACAAGGACTCAATCAGTAAGGTTAGGTATGCGGTTAAATTTGTTAAAAGTTCTCCTGGTAGAGTGAAATTCTTTAAGGATGTTGCAAAGAGGTATACACAATCTGAGAAGTCATTATCTCTTGACGTACTACTAGATGGAACTCTACCTTTGATATGTTGGAAACCGCTTTGAAATTTAAGGATGTATTTGGTGATGTAAATGTTCCAGTTAACCCTTCAGGAAATGAACTTGGTTCAGATGATGTTGATGAGTTTGGGAATCCTATTGAGGTAGAACATTCTGGTGCTCCTAGTGACCATGATTGGGTTGTAGTTGAATCGTTGATGAAATTTTTGAAGGAGTTTAAAGTTTTGACTGAAAAAGTTTCTGCTTCATTGTATGTGACTAGCGATTCTAGTTTCTTTTTTATTGCTCGTGCACTTCATCAGTTAAATAAATTTAGTGCTAGCGATGATGATGACTTTAAGGCTATGTCATGTGCTATGAAAAAGAAATTTGACAAGTATTGGGGAGATGTTGAGAAGATGAATGTCTTGGTTTATATGGGAGCTATTCTTGATCCGCATGTTAAGTTAGTAGGTTTGAAGTTTGCTTTCACTAGTGTTTATGATGCGCCTAAAGATGAAGAAATGAGCAAGCTAGTGTATACTAAAGCAATGGGGTTATTTGATGAGTATAGGAGATTATATGCTCCTTTGGCTCCTCAAAATGATGAGAGTACACATGTCGTGGGTAGTAGTGTTGGTGTTGGACATGATGATTCTTTAGATTTCAAAAAATCTATTGAACGCCAAGTTCGGAGGACAAGGTCGAATAGTGGGTATTCAAAATCCGAGCTTGATAGATATTTGGAGGAAATACTTGGGGAACACGAAGAAGATTATGATGCGTTGACATGGTGGAAACTGAACGCTCCTAGGTACCCTATTTTATCACGTTTAGCACGTGACGTTTTAGCAGTGCCTATTTCTACTGTAGCTTCAGAGTCCTCTTTTAGTGCCGGTCGTCGACATCTATCACCATTTAGAAGCTCATTGACCCCAAAGGTAATATATATATTTAGACATTTTAGTTCTTATTTATTTCTTCTACTCTTTTTTAATTTTCTTTGAATGTCTATTGAAGACTTTAACCACAAAAATTTATTATTTTTTGTCATCTAAGATTGTTGAAGCACTCTTATGTGCACAAGATTGGATTCGGCCAAGAAATGATAAAGGGCTTAACATGGAAGAGAAGTTAGAAGAACTTGAAAAACTTGAAAAAGGTATTTCCGAACTTATAGGCTTATTTAGTTACTTACTTCTATTAAATTTATACATTATTATTCTTATTGCCGACTTACTTAATATTTTTCTAACATAATTTGTCAATTTAATTTTATATAGATTTGACGAATACGACGATAATTGATGAAGAAGATGTCGTTGTCCAACTTTGAAGAGTTGAAGACCGAAGACCTCAAAGACTCGAAGATTTTATTATTCTCGTCAATCGTCATTATTAAATTTTAAGAATACATTATTAATTTCGTATTTTATTTTTACCTTGGACTTTGCTATTTATTTCTCAATTATTTATGAGTTATGACGACGTTATTTACGTATTCATTTATAAACAATTTACGTTGGAACGTTTCATCTTAACCAAATTCTTACAAGTTACAAATTTACAATTAGCCGTACGTAAACACGCGCCATCCGGGTCAACCGGTCCGGTCCGGGTTAAGACCGGTCTGACCGGTCCGGTCTAACACATGACCGGTCCGGGTTTCGGTTCTGGCTCGAGCGACTGACCGGTCTTCGGTCCAACCGGGTCCGGTCCGGTCCGGTCCGGTTCCGGACCGATGAACACCCCTAGCCCCACTGAACCCATACAGAGATCCAGGGGCCGGCTTAAGGTGTCTCTTTTCTAAGTTCATTCTCTCAAAGGCGTCCTTGTATAAGAGGTTTGTGTAGGCGCCAATGTCCACCATGCATCTCTTGACAATGTGATTGCTAATCTCAAGAGTTAGGACCAAAGGATCACTGTGTGGGTATATTACCCTTCCTGCGTCTTCATGGGTGATGCTCAGGGTCGTGCCCCTCGGGATTCCTGCCTTCTCGGCGTAGCAAATCTGATTCCGTAATTCGTGGATCTGTCTTTTCTGGCTTCGCCTGCTTGTTCGTCCCTCTGCATCCCCTGACACTACATGAATTATCATGCGATTTTGGGCCGAACCCTCAGGCTTTTCTGTCGCCTCCTTTTGGGATTTGTTCCTTGCTGCATAGTTACTCAGCCAGCCGTTTCTTATGAGTTTCTCTATCTCGTCTTTTAAGTGTCGGCACTCCTCAGTGGTGTGGCCTATGCAATCATGGAACGTGCAGAATTTTTTAGGATCCCCCTTCGGGCTGCGCGGTTTATTCGGGCGATTCCACTTTGCTGTTTCCTTCTCCAGCTCAAAGATCTCTGCCCTCGGCCTGTTGAGGGCCGTGTAGCTATCAAACCTTGGCTGGTAAGCTGTGCGCTCTTTCTTGGGGGTATCCCCTTCCTCTTTCTGTTTGCCCGGTTTGTTCTTGCCACGTCCACTCTGCGGTCCCCCTTGCGGCCTCGCTTGGCCTGCAGGGGTATCCGGCAGGCTGTGGAACTCTTCCTGCAGAATGAACCCTTCGGCAATTTTTCTGGCCTTGGCCAAGGTTTCAGGCTGGGCCCTGATCATCTGGTTCTTCATCTCACCTGGGAGCAGGGAGATTGTCAGGGCGTAGGCAGCAGTTGAGTCATCAATCTCCCTGACTTCCTGGTAGGACAAGTCGAACCTCTTTAGGTACTCCCTGAAGCTCTCGCCCTTTTTCTGCTTCAGGGTCATAAGGTCAAACCGAGTGAGTCGTCTCCTCTTGTTCCCTGCGTATTGTTCAAGGAAAGCCTTGGCTAACTCTATAAAGAAGCTGATCGACCCCTGGCGAAGGTCCCTGAACCATCCCTGTGCAAGTCCTACAAGGGTGGTTGGGAAGATTTTGCACCAGATTGCATCATCCACATCATACATGCCCATGTGACTTTCAAATGCTGCCAGATGGTCCTCTGGATCTGTAGTCCCGTCAAACTTGACGGTGGGCATCTTGATCTTCGGGATGCGATACTCTTGTACGTCAGAATGGAGAGGAGTCTTCGTGGGCCTGCCTACCATTCGTGACCTGCTTTCCCCAGACTGGTTACCGTGGACATCCCACTGTCTAGGGGTCGGTTTCCTCGTACTGGGGGAGCGGTGCCTTGGTGGTCGCCTGCTCGTTGCCTCGTCCTCCGTGTCAGGGGAGGGTTGCCTGGACCGTTTTCTCCGGGACTGACCGAGGTTGTCATCTTGGTGATACCTTGATTCGAGCGGCTGTCCCTGGTTAAGCCTAGATTGCAGGCTCTGGGACAACCCTGGAGCTGGCTGTCCTTTCACTACTAGAATTAGTGATAACTCCGACGGAAAAATTCCTACGGATCTTGAAAGGCGTAGGAAAGTAATAGTTCCTACGGATGTTTCCTACGAAATCTTGATCCGTCGCTCCTTTAAAGCACCCCTACGGAATTACTATGGATTTGTGGTAGGAAACTTTGTTGGCTACGAATTTTTCCGTAGGAAAGTTTGTAGGTACAATTTGTTTTCATTAACTGTTTAACTAATGTTACATAAATTAAAAATCTTTTCATTCCTCAAATAATACTATTATATTTTTTATACACTCAACATCATTTTCTTACCCAAAATATACTTGTCTCGTATTTTACCCAGTCCAAAATGAAATCCTACTATAAAATTGTTTTGTCTTGGTATATATTTGAGTGAGTGAATTTTTTTCAATATGTCTCATGATTTTGTCTCTCTTATTACATGATATGAAGTGTTGGAGTCTAGTTGTTTATTTTTTATTATTTGTACTATATGATACGCCCTCCGTTCATATCCAAAGAGTACGTTTCGATTTTGCGCAAGGATTAAGAAAGTAATAAAGTAATACCAAAAGTACAATAATTAGGGACAAATTAGTATGAAGTATTTAATTTTCCAAACTGTCCTTTCACAATGGCATATGGTGTAAATAGGTTAGTAGAAAAAGGGTAGTTTGGTCCAAAAAATGTCCTAAAAATGAAATGGGTCAATCGGATTTGAACGTCCCAAAAATAAATACATACCCTTTGGATATAAATGGAGGGAGCACTCTGTTAGTTTTACTCCGTCCTTTTTAATATTTTTACTTGTACTTGATTCACGGTATGTTTTACTTTGCACTTTTTAACTTTGTTACTCCTTATCACTATTCTACAATGTTCTTAATTACCCAACAGTATATTCAATTGTCGTTATAGCTTTTTAAGGTTTTATTAATGTTCATTAATTTCTCGACAGGTTATGTTAATTTTATTAGTTAAATCTATTTGTTTTTCCTTTGTCATTATAGTGATTTATGTCATTATATCTTTTATAGTTTTTATCAAAGTTTGCTAATTTTTCTGGTATGTATTTTATTTTTATTAGTTATATATATACTCTCTATGTCTCAGTGAATTCTTTACGTTTGCTTTTTGGCACTATTCATGAGGTGGAATGATCTCGAATATAATTTCTAATATATAACGTAAAACATAGTCACGTGAGATCTTTTTCGAATGGTCTTAATAAGTACATTAAGATTATCAAATTTTTAGAATTTTTAATAACACGTAAATAAAGATATGAATGAAATGAAATGTACCTCGACAAGTGTGAAAAGGCAAACGTAAAGAATTCATTGGGACGGAGGGAGTATGTATGTATTTTTTCCCTTTTTTTTCCTTTCTGTCAATCTCTAACCATTTACAACTATCAAGTACTCAACTAAATTATTACCGTCATATCATGAGAAATGACATTATAATAAGAATATAGAATTGGTTAATTACAAAAACACCCCAAAACCTTAAAAATAAATAAATTGTGTTATCTCATACTTATTATTGACCTAATAAAATGTACAAATTATGATTTGTGACGGAGATATCCGTCGTATTGTTATAACATGTAAAATATTTATCCATTTAGTTAGAAAAATATAAAAGCATGGTTTTCTTAGAAACAATGCTTTGTTTTTTTCTAACTAAATGGATAATAATTAAATCGTGTATAGTGAAATAAAAATTTCTATCGTCTTCACCTAACTACCCATGTATACTGAAATGAGACTCAAAACCCTAAGAAAACCAAAATGCGGCCATCCACTTCCCCACTAAACCTGACTTCATACGCAGTAAACGAATTTGCCTCCGTATCTCCTGACATCCGCTCCAAGTTTTCCAATGCGGCTGCCCTCCTTCTCTTCGCTCTCTACCAACAGGTTCTGCCCTCCATTTCAATCGCATCAATCCGAATTCAACTCAATCTTAATTAAATCAAACTTTAACCGATTTGTGGCTTGTCGTGTCGTGAATGATTCAATTGTTTTTTTATTGCTGAATTTATGCTTCCTTGATGATTTCATTCGTGAAAATGATGATGATTCGTTGATTTGATTATTGTTTTAGCTTCTTTTTTTCTAAATTGTTGATTCTAGTGCCTTTCACTTTCGATTTACTATGTTCAATTGCATTCTGTATGTATGTTTACACTGAAATTGCTACTCAGTTGTGAAGTTTCAATCAGATTTTTGTGCGAAAACGATGTTCATTTGATGTTTTTTTGTAGCTTCGTGTATATTGTTGACTTGTTCATCATGCCGTATTTCTCTTTGTCTCAAAATGTTATTACTAATTCTAACGATAATGCTCGCACACAACTTAGGTTCTTCTATTATAATGGTTTGATCTTCCTCTCCTCATTGTATGTATGTATGTACTTGGTTCGGTGTTGTTCACCTTTCAATTAGGTTTAACGTTTATGTGGGCGTATCTTTTACTGTGTTGTTGTCTAAAATTTGTACTCGTTTTTGGCATTTACGCAGCTATAGCAGAACTTTTGGACACTGCAATTGACGAGGTACTTGTATTTGAAGCTTTTATTGTCAATGTTCTCTTTTCTAGTAATGAAAGTTTCATACTACCTTAGAAAGGTTCTGGGTTATCTTGGTTTCATATGCGTATATGATACGGAGTATATCTCAGTAACTCGAGTATATCTCAGAAATCGTGTTAATGTCTCCTCTGTGTACTTTCATCTGGGAGTTGGATATCATTATTTCTGTTCAAATAAAATCCGATGGAATGTAGTCTATGGTCATAAACCTAGAAATATGTAATAGTATAAAATAACTCCCTTTTATGGTGGTAATTTGTAAAATGAAAATACGTGGTGGTAATTTGTAAAATACAGTTTATACATGGTGGTATTTTGTAACTTTTCCAAATAATTACTCCGTAGTAGAGAACATGGAAACATCATTGACAGTGCAAATACACAAAATAGACCATCAAGAAATTGTTAGGTCCATAAGTTTGTGTGTGTGTATATGCATAATAATGCATGCAGTTTAGTTTCCTGTTGCTGATACCTATATTTGTAATAAGAGATGGATCATTATTTATGTTCTGCATGTTGTAGAATATGATGAATGTCATGTTAGTTCCACTATACTGTACGTCTGTACTGTCTATAATGGAATTGGAGTATTGGTGTTTAGCTTGAAAATTTCAGCAAATATTATTAATAGAATAATTTATCTACATCTTGGATTTCTATTGGTGAGCTAATACTTGCTAATACTCGATTTTGACAGTGTAATCTCTACTTGCCTAAGAATAGCGAAGGGCGGCAGCCTGCTGTCGTATTTATCACAGTGGGCATGGATAATCGGGTATGTTTCTTGGCCCCCATAATTTTTTTCCTCACTATCATTATTCTAAACAAGTAATATCTTGATGTCATTTGAATCATTGAGAAAGTCTTATTTCTTATGTCTTCTCTTTTACTCCACATTTACTATGTGACAAAGATTCAGTTGTTCTTACTTTTTAACATGAATTAACATAAGGTCTCATCCTCAAGGGAGTCAAGGGCCCATGTCCCTATCTTTAGAATCAATTATGTGAGAATTTGCATTATAATTTGTGAATCCATGTCGTCCATTAAAACAAAGATCAGACTATATAATAACATGGTGTTAATGGCTTCTTAATAATAGGGGTGAATTTCGATCAATGTGCATGCTTCTGTACTCACCCAGCATTTGTTTCATACGCAGCCTCCTTGCATCAGGCGAGAAACAAGGATACAAGCTCCTGAAGAAATATTCGTTTGTAATAGCATTCGTTTAATTTGATTTGTTTTGTAACTAATGTTTATATTTTTAATGAAGTACATTAATAATCTGTATTTGTAAAACCAGTGCATATTTGTACTATTTTTCTACTATTGGAAATCAACAATTTATCCCACGGAAATCTGAAATTTCTTACATAAACATACGATTCTGAAAAATTAATAATTAAATTTTAATTCCGACGGAAAAAGTATTCTTCTACAAAATTGTCGTAGGAAACTTGGACCCTTCCAACGATGTTCCGTAGGACCATTATTTTGGTCAATACATCGGTGTGACGAACCGTTCCGACGGAACATTTCGTAGGAATGTAAATTCCTACAAAATTTATCGTAGGAAGCAATTTATTTCCGACGAAATATACCGACGGATTGGTTCCTACGGATTTGTCGTAGGAAAGTCTTTATTCCAACGAAAATGACCATCATTCCCACGGATTGCGTTCGTAGGAATGCCACTTTTTTCTTGTAGTGTTTTACTACTGGCGTTAACCTGGAGAAGACTCCGCCCTGCTTCTCTCCCAAGCGTTTAGACGCAGGCTCCCTGTGCCTCATTCGATCCTGCAGTCCCTGAGACAGACCTCTCTTCTCCCTGGACGTGGACTCCGTGGTGTGTATAGAGAACGCCTGTTGTTGGGCAGGCGGCTCCCGGTTGCCTGCTGTGATGCGCCTCTGTACCTGTGCGTATACTTGAGCTGTTTTCCTTGCCTTCCTCTGGGCGTTTCTGGCGGCGGTTCGCCTCGTACCCCCAGCCCCCTCTCTACTTGCTGAGCGGAGCTGCCTGGGGGTCGTTGCGACCCTGCCTACCAGGTCCTCAGGGGTAAATTCCTGGTTGAGCATTGCGGAGAAGAAGGCAGCTGTCTGTACCATCTGAGCTAGGGTTAGGTTCAGGGTGTGCCCTGGATGTGCCACAGCTGTATTTGGCATGCCTAGGAGACTGGTTCCCTCTACCCCCGGGATCGTGGCGGCAGGAGCCCTCTCTGGTTGCGGCATGCCGTATAGGGGGGTCACCGGTGGGACCGTCGGACCTGCCCCTATACTAGCGTCGACAATCTCAGGCATGATTGCCTCAATTGGTTAATTTTGTATTTGGGAATGGTTGATTTTTTGTGGGTAATTCGTGGATACAACCAGATCTCTCCACAGACGGCGCCAAATTGTTCCGGTATCGGAAAAAATTAACCCGACAACGAATTCGGGTCTCTAAGATGTAATGCTTCTAATGTGACGATCGCTCAATTTCCTTCGGTCTCCCCTTCTCTTCACTCCGGTGATCGGACCTCCCCGGCGAGAGTGAACTGCTCCCTGCACAATGAACGCATAGGGCCTCGGAGGTGTCCGAGGGAACCCTCTCCGATGCCTAAGTCAGTCCGTGAAAATGCCTTAAGAAACCTAGTTCGTGAGGAGCTAGGCGACGGTTTTGGAGTGAAAGTCTAGAGAGAGAAAATCCCATCCCCCTCAAGTGGGAAATATATGTGTATATATACCTTCCTACAAGAGAGGGAAGTAGAAGGAGGATGGGTGGATGAGGGGGTGACAAGTGGCTTCTCCTCATCCACTCATTCTCACTTACCTTAGGCGAAATGACGGAGGGGCCCCTTGGTGGTCCCTGCCCTGCCTGCGGGGATTTCCCCCAGAGGACAGGCGGGTAGGGGTTATGTGAAGGCCGGGTTGAGCAGGCCGCATCGCCCTGCCGGGCAGGCGGCTGTCTGAAGTTGTCCCCTGGGGTTATGCCTGGTGGACGACCCGGTACAGGCTGCCAACCCTCATCAATATTGATTGGTATATAGATTAAAGTTTTATTATGAAGTGAATTTAAATTCTATTATTTGAGAAGTAATTCCATGATAATTTGATAATGAATGATGATATACTCCGTATGATTATATGAGTTTACTCTATACATATTGATTGGCGTATAGATTAAAGTTTTATTATGAAATGAATTAAAATTCTATTATTTGAGAAGTAATTCCATGATAATTTGATAATGAATGATGATATACTCCGTATGATTATGATTTACTGAAACATGGTTTCACCTTATTGTTTATGCTCATTCGATATAATTATTCGTTTGACAAATAATGATTTATGATAAGTTATAATTTCATATTTTTTGGTTTTAGATAATGTAAATATGAAATTCTTATGGCTAAATTTCACCGCAGTGAATTTACAACTCAAGTTCAATTTTGACATAATATTGTCATTATATCGTTCACACATACAAAAATATATATTTACTCACAGGTAGATTATATTGACATGTGTAACATTCTATAGTCATTATATCGTTCACATATAAAAATATATATTTACCCGCACTCCCGCAGGTAGATTATATTACCATGTGTAACATTCTATTTATTTAAATATTTTAGTGACTACCCACAGGAGCACTATTATTAAAGATGTGTTGTTTCACATATTAAGGTCTCATATTATTTATGTTGTCTCATTTTATCACAACTAAAATTTACCTAATCAAGTGCAATCTTATGATAACTCTGTTGTTGAGCTTAATTCATGGAACAAACTACTCTGAATGAAAAGAGTAATTTAAGTTCATCTTGAAGTTGATCAAACCGGAAACTTGTCTTCGCAAAGACAAGCCGACTGACTTAACTTCTGAAAGTAATGCTCAAATTAAATATCTATCCATGAATCTTGGTAGAGATCTGACATATTATGCATTTTATTCTTATGTTGGATAATTGTAGCCAACACTAAGACTTAAGAATTCATTGTATGGACTGAAACAAACATTGAGACAATGATCCTAAAGTTCGATAAAATCATTACTGATTTTTAAAGAACTTATCTTGATCCTTGTATAAATCTCAAGATCAGTGGGAGTAAGTTCATATATTTGATTCTATATGATGATATTTTATTAACCAGAAACGATCTTGGTTTATTACATAGAACCAAGACTTATGTATTGAAATGGCTAAATAAAGAATATCCTTATGCATCTCTGGTTGGGAATAGGGATGGCAACGGACCGGATCCGCATGGATCCAGATCCAGATCCGCACTCCTAGTAGCAGATCCGGATTCGGTCTGGATCCGACGGATCCCAAAAATGTAGATGCAGATCCGGATCCGTCGGATCTGGATCGGATCCGGATCGGATCCGCGGATCTAGTTTCTTACTTAAATTCTACAAATTTTTTAATTAATACGTATTTGCGACCATATTAATTTTCATAATTTTACAAATAAAATTGAATATAAAGATTCATAATCAAATATTAGTAAACTAAAAGAAAAGAGTCTTAGAAATAACCAAAAAAATACAAATTAAACTTCTAAATTTTTTATTATTGTTAATTTTTTAATAAAACGGATTTGCGGATCCGGATTTATTTATTAAGATCCAGATCCGGATCCGTTTAAAGATAGCGGATCCGAATCCGGATCCATATCCAACGGATCTCAAAATTTAGGATCCATATCCGATCCGTGCGGACCGGATCTTGCAGATCCGTATCGGATCCTGGATCCGTTGCCATCCCTAGTTGGGAACTTAATGTATACTCAGGTAAACCTGACATTATTACTTATGCTCACATATAGAAAATTAGATCACCCACAAGTGACTGGTTATTCTGATTCAGATTTTGGGGATGTTATGACACAAGGCATTGTACTCACAGTTGCTTTATATCTTCACCATAGAAGCTGAATATGTGGCTTATTATGAGGCTTTAATATAAGGAGCATGATTGCGTAATTACCGTGATAATAATGAAAGTGCAATCTTTTTCTAGCTCCATGAATGATATGATATCTAAGGGAACAAAACACATGAACCTTAAATATCTGTTTACTGAAGCAAGATGTTAGATCACGAAAAGTATTGAGATCTCATTAATGATTTTACACTGCTGTATAATATTATTTCTGTTTTCCAATGTGTACACATTTATTATTGGATTAATGATAACGGAAATATAGTCTTTTTAAGACATTATGTGGACCATTACGTAGAACTCCACTTATGACCTAACTGTTCAATTCGTTGATGTAGTGGTACATGGAAGTAATCATGTTGCAGATTGACATGTGCACGCCATGACTCTCTTTAATGATTGAATTAGTCAAGGTACTTATGAACACCGATTTAAAATATATGTTTTAGCATATGATGCGCAACTTATATATTCTCTAAAGAACATTACAGATGTTCCAATCGACCAAGTGGGAGACTGTAAGAATATTTTATGATATAATAATATTACGGGATATGCAATATATCTTCCCTATTATTATGCTAATATTTCTTCCTCATAATTATGGTCTTATTGGAAATTGGATCTTATAGAGATATGCTATCACAATAATATCGGACTAAATAAGGAGTTTTTCCATATTTACTCAACCTTGATGGAAGGTCGAGATTACCGTAATCTAAAACCCTAATAGGAAACCGGTCCTCTCTCTGCCTATATAATGGAGTCTTCACCATCAGAAACTCTATGCGTATTATTAAGGTCAAAGAACACTTATTACGTTATGGGACAAGAGGGAGAAACCATAGCTATTAATTATGAAACCGTACCTGTTATTATTATTTGAAGATGACTTATTATTTGAAGATGGCGTATTAGTATGACGTATTGTTATTTGAAGATCATATGAAGACGTATTATTATTATTATTATTATTCGAAGTCGTCTTATTATTTATGAAGTCGTCATATAGAGATCTAATATCGTTCGTATTAGATTTCGACTTATTCCGTAATGAGGTATGTTTTAATCTCGTCTTAATTAATCTTTTATGACCTTCATGTTGTTCAAAGATTTATGAGAATTATGTTTTATTTATGTCATGTTAATAATAATGCTAACACGTGTTGGATGCACTTATGCACTACTCATGCTAAGTGCATTTGGATAAATGAGTGAGTGAGTAGTGTCGTTAGTATTTGTTAATAATGGATTGTCGTTCCCACAAGGCCGCAATTCGTAAGTTGGTAGTGGTAGGTGTGTGTTGGGAGCTAGTAATGATATTATGTATCATTTCAGTAAGTGTACTTCTCTGTTGTATATCACGCACATTTCAGCATACATTACGTTAGTATTACAATTACATATTCCTTTAGTTTGCTGCTTAGTTCTTCTTCTCATCAGACCTAATTCTGACTATAATTCGACAATAACTTTACTTCGTTTATTCTTTTCATTCAATGCTATTGAAATAAATGTTTCAAAATTAATTTAATTATTTAATTATTATTATTATTATTTAAATAGTTTAATTATAATATTATGGAGTACACTAGTAGTGAACTAGTGGTTTAGTTGAAATTCTATAACTATAGTAGTTGTTTAGTAGTAGAACAATTAGTTCCTTTTATTTAGGGAGTAGTTTTACTAATTAGGCTATTTAATAGCCAAGGTTGTACGTTACTTTTATGGAAGTATAATCAAAGTCTTATTTTCTATCTCTCTATTCTCAATACTCTCCAACATTTGGTATCAGAGCCTTAGTTCATTCCTAGGGCTTACAAAAAAAAATGACATTAAATAGCTTGTCTTTGTTGATTCCCATCCTTAAGAGAGAAAATTATCAAACTTGGGTTATCAAAATGAAATCTCATTTAAAAGCTTTGAATTTATGGGATGTCATTGAGAGTGATATTGATCCTACCCCTCTCCCACAAAATCCAACTTTGAACCAAATCAAAAAATTTGATGAGGATAACGCAAAGAAGCCGAAAGCTCTCTCTTATTTGCATTCCGGGATGTCCGATGATATTTTTCCGAGTATCATGACATGTAAGTCACCCAAAGAAGCATGGAAGGTGCTAAAACAAGAATTTGAAGGTAATGAACAAACAAAGTTAATGCAAGTATTGAATCTCAAGAGAGAATTTGAGGTTCAAAAGTTGAATAAAAATGAGACCATAAAAGAATATGTGGGTAAGCTTATGTCAATTGTTAATCAAGTTAGGCTACTTGGTGAAAAATTTCCTGATGAAAGAATAATTGATAAAATTTTAGTCTCAATTTCTGAAATTTACGAGTCTAAAATTTCTTCACTTGAAGATTCAAAAGATCTTTCAAAAATCACCTTAGGGGAGTTAGTTAATGCTCTTAGTGCCGTTGATCAAAGGCGGTCCATGAGAGTAGATGAATATGAAAAGGATGAGAGAGCATTGTTTGTTAAAAAATCATTTAAGGGAAAAGGAAGTGGAGTCCAATGTAGCCACTCCAAAAAATTTGGTCATGATGAAGACGATTGTTGGCATAAAGGCAAGCCCCAATGTTACAAGTGCAAAAAATATGGTCATTTGGCAAAGAATTGTTGGTCCGAAGAGAATGCAAATATGGCACAAGTTGCCGAAGAAGAAATTTTGCTCTAATGGTGAGAAGTGCACCATAAGTGATCCGGTAGAGAGATGTGCTCTATCAAGTTATAAAGAGAATTGGAGAGATGTGCTCCAAATGAAAAAAAATGGTGATTATGTGTAGGGGTGTTCGTCGGTCCAGGACCGGACCGGACCGGACCGTTTAGCCTGGACCGAAGACCATAATTGTTTAAAAAGTTGGACCATGGACCGGACCATATTTATGTCGGTCCGGTCCGGGTTGGACCGTAATAAAATGTGGACCGGACCGTAATGGACCAAAGAACCCGAAATAAATTACTACCAAATTTTTTTTATATAATAATAACTTTAAAAAACAATGATAAGTACATAATCAAACTCTATAAGAATTATATTTCGCTTTCCATTTATTGTAGATTAGGATTTAAGAATTTTTATTCGATTTTTCAATTATGCGGCTGATTTTGTGCAAATTATTTATATTGTATTGTTTTATAATACGGTCCGTTCGGTCCTTTATTCGATCCGCGGTCCAATCGGTTCGGTCCAGGACCGGACCAAAGACCAAATAATCAATATCATGTGGACCGTGGACCGGACCATATAATATTCGGTCCGGTCTGGTCCGGGCCAAAGTGCAACGGTCCGGTCCGGTTTTCGGTCCGGACCACGAAGTGAACACCCCTAATTATGTGCACCAACAAAAAATGGTGAGAAGTGCTCCTTATCAAGAAAGAAATTTTGAATCAAGGAAGGGTGTTGAAATAAATGATTCAAAATTAATTTAAAGATTTAATTATTATTATTATTATTTAAATAGTTTAATTATAATATTATGGAGTACACTAGTAGTGAACTAGTGGTTTAGTTGAAATTCTATAACTATAGTAGTTGTTTAGTAGTAGAACAATTAGTTCCTTTTATTTAGGGAGTAGTTTTACTTAATTAGGCTATTTAATAGCCAAAGTTGTACGTTACTTTTATGGAAGTATAATCAAAGTCTTATTTTCTATCTTCTCTATTCTCAATACTTTCCAACATATATCCAGTATATATTACTACATGCAGCTAGCTAACTTAGGATTGTTTTGGTGTTGGTGAAAGTTTCTCCTTTCAATAATGTAATATAATAATACACCTTTTTAATTTTAAGTTTTATGTTTTTTTTTTAAATAAAAATTTTAATTTTTTTGTTTTACCTAAGTATGTTTGCATAACTGGTATAGATCACATGTAATTGTATGATTTAAAAATAATAATTGTAGTATCTTTTTTATGTATAAAAGATGAAATCACCACATTCTACGTGGCACATCCTGTGGACATGACATAGGTCCACCCCGACGCGGTGAAGCGCGGGTTTTGGGGAGGCGATAGAATTTCCATATGAGATGGATCGAATAGAATTTTAAATCGAAGTAGGAGTCGCCACCGAATTTTATGGTTATTCGGAACCATTCGAACCCACTCTATGTCGTAGTGGGCCATACTTAAAGCCTGGCCCATTTCCGACGTGAGAGTTTATCGGGTTCGTCCCTTAGCATTACGATACCGATGCCGACTTGAGCGGTTAATCGTATATTGAATGACTCTCGTTGCCAATGGTTTCGGACATCCGGAAACCACGGTTCTGAGTAAGGGGTGAGGGTACGTGTTGGGAAGTTCATTGAGAACACCCAACCCCGCCCGCACTTAGCGGCCTTTACTAAGATATCGTTCGTTTTTACGTACACGCGTTAGTTCGACGATTGAATGATATGCAGAGATTATTTTCCTAAGACATGTGAGGAAAAATAAATAAATGGGTTGCTAAGTCGTTTAATGCATATTAAACTAATAACGTCAAAGTTATTTTAGCATGTGAAGTTCGCTTTAGTCTAATAAAACAAACGATAAAAATAAATCGCTACAAAGAAGGAGCAAACGAGTTAGTAACGGTTGAATAAATCGAATAAAGATGTAAATAAATAATATGCATGATTTTTGAAAAGATTTATGTCACGTGATGGATTAGCACGCGTTGACCGAGGTAAAAAAAAAGGTATTTATCGAAATATGTCGCGAAAGTCGCTTTTTATGTAAGACTCGAAGAGAATAAAAAAATAGAAGAGCGTGGAAACGAAAAAAAAGAGGACCCGGTCAACCAGGCCACCGCGCGAATCGCCTGACAGGCGCGCGACTCGCGTGGCGGTCTGTTCGGTTTTTTTTTGCTTTGTCGAAAATCGTTAATTTTTATAAATCGCGTACAAATATGGATTAATTTATACCCGATTCATATTTTCGATATTCGATTATGAAATCGCTATCAAATAGTTAGAAAACGTAAAAAAATGTTTTGGAAAAAGAACAGAAATTGGACGAAAAATTGTGACAAAAAAATTTGTGACAGAAAAAAAAAATCGTAAAAAAAATTGTGACAGAAAAATTGTGACAAAACAAAAAAATCGTGACAAAAAAATTGTGAAAAAAAATCGTGACAAAAAAATCGTGACAAAACAATTGTGACAAAAAATTGTGAAAGGGAGAAAAACGGGATTTGAAACACCCTCAACCTACATGCTTTGTTTTCTCGGGATAAGGCTCGTCGGAAAGTGGCTTAAACTTAGGAGCGTCGAGATGATGAGGATGAGTTTAGGGTGTCGGTTTAGGTGGGTGGTTTGGACGTTGGGTTTGGCCGGACGGTGGGACAGTTTCTCGGGGCTTCAAGGCTTCGAAAAGATGTCGGGATTTGCTAGATATCGAGGTTTTTTATGAGGCTGTTTTTTCAGGGTTTATTGTTGTGTGTGGTATGATGTTCTTCTGATGTTGTGATCGTTGTATCATCGTTGTGAATTGTGTTGGACGGGAGGTCCTATTTATAGGGAGTTTCCGACCTTGGTTTAGGAGAGTTTGAATACCGCTTAGGATAGGAAACGTAGGAGTTTAAGGAGCATGAGAATTCCGCTTTCTTGGCCAAGAAGAAAGGGTGTCTCGGCTGATTGAGGAGTGCTTGGCCGAGTATTTGGTACTCGGTCAATGTCTGAATCGGTTTCCGGATAGAATTCCTACTTGAGGTCGAATTCTACCTTTAACGGAATTGTTTAATGCTTTAATGAATCTGAATTTTTGTAGGAATTTGGGTTGGAATCAACCGTGTGAGTGTCACGGCTGACTCACATGTCTCGGGAAAAACTTTGACCGGGTTTTGACTCGGTCGCTAAAAGACGGTTTTACCCCTGGTGTCGGTTTCGACCCAAATTAGTGTTATTTGACTCGAAACGACCTACTGGGCCTGGATTTGAGGTTAGTTTTGTAAGATTTGTACTCCTTAAAAAGTCTAAACCAAATGCCCATGATTACAAGCCCATATCCGAGTCCGTCAAAGCACGTTTACGTCCAATCATCATCGGGTGTTTGGCGGGAACTACTATAGACACCTGGCGGTCAAATGTGGGTGTCTACAGAGCCCCCACTCTGACTGAGGCTTGGACAAGGCAAAAGTCAGAGTAGCTACCAGGTCAATCGAGGATTAAAACCTGGCAGACTTCCGATCGGGTCGTTTAGGGTCCATTAGACTTGCGTGAAGGGCTCGCCAGCCATAGAATAGAAATCGTACCTGTTGATGCTGATAATGTCGCGGGAGCTTGCCTAGGAAGCTATGGGTATACCTGTTTGCAGATATATCCTGTCTTAGAATTGCGCGGGAGCTTGCCTTGGAAGCTATGGGCATATCTGTTTGCAGATATATCCTGAAAGAAGTTGCTCGAGCTTTTCCACTGGGGAACTTAGAATTTCTGGGAGTCTTGGGTGTACCTGTATGCTGACATAATTTGTATGTAACATTTAGGCGAAACACTGACTCATGCTGGGGAAGAAAAGATGATTTTTCGAAAATTTTTGAAAAGAAAAAAATGCTGAAATTTTTTGGAATGGTTGAAAATAAGGATTGCTTGGGATGACTTTGATTCCTAATCGGATTCTGACACGGATTCCTGGAATTCCCTGGTTAGGCCTGTATGCCTAAATGAAGTGTGATAAAAATTCCTATTCCCATGGTGACTAGGAAAAGGATTTTCCCAAATGGCTAAGTTTTGCAAAAAATGAGAATTTGAAGAGAGAGATATACCGACAGACTCGACTCTGGACGCGAGAGGACGAGTTGACAGACACGACTTTGACTCTCTAAGGGTTAGACCGTGACTCGGTAGGGGGTAGGCCACCTAAGATGACAAGACACTTAAGTTGCGCTATTCCGTAGCCTAGGCGAGTGGTAACACAGTCGAACATCGAAATGGGAACGATCTGCTATAGGGGAATTGCAGTAGTCTGTAATGAGACTGTTTTAGCAGTAACAATGCTGTAGTCTAGTGCTCCTTTTGAATTTTTGATTTTTGGGACATTTCCAAAGTGGGTATTGCTCCGAGTCCTGACAGATTCTCGTCTTTGACTGAGCCGAGTACTAGGACACACTATAGAAAGGAGGCTATATCTTTATTCTTTGAATTTATCTGGATTTTGTGAGTGGATGGAGAACTTCTGCCTAAGAGAAGCCCCCAGGATGACAAAGCTAGCTGCTGAGAACATGACAGTGTCGTGACCGGAATGATGATGCTTTTTGAATGTGTGTCAATGTGGGTGGTTGTGCCCTTGTTGAAAGGCTGCCTACGTATTCACGTGTAGTGAAATCAAACCAAGCCGTAGTTCAGTGGATTGAAAGATATATAATGGTGCCTAGTTTACTAGGGCTTTGTGTGTAACTAGCCATAGCGATGGTGTAGGCTAGGTGCATTCCCAGTGATGTCTTGATCAAAGGCTAGAATAGTTAGGATGTTGATCCTGTGACTGTGAGCGTTCTCCGGGGTAGCCCCCAGAGGTGGTGTGAACTTATTTGGGCATGTTCTATGCCGACTACAAGTTGAGTTCCCGTGTTTGGGGCTGGTAACTGGTTTGAATGAGAAGAATTGGGATGGGATTTTAACGAGTTTTGCTCTCGGGGATTTTAATGAGTTTTGCTCTCGGGGATTTGATGAGTTTTGCTCTCGGGGATTTTAACGAGTTTTGCTCTCGGGGATTTGATGAGTTTTGCTCTCGGGGATTTGATGAGTTTTGCTCTCGGGGATTTGATAAGTTTTGCTCTCGGGGATTTGATGAGTTTTGCTCTCGGGGATTTTAACGAGTTTTGCTCTTGGGGATTTTAACGAGTTTTGCTCTCGGAGATTTGATGAGTTTTGCTCTCGGGGATTTGATGAGTTTTGCTCTCGGGGATTTTAACGAGTTTTGCTCTCGGATTTGCATATGGTGATTGTGAATTCTGTTATGTAAAGGGGAAGTCGAGTAGAATGGCTCGAGCTTCGATTGGGCAGGTTTGATAATGCGGGATCTGATTTCCATGTCTGGCCCTAAAGGTTAGGGTGTATCCTATGGAGCTTGAATCCTCAAAATTCTGGGCTGTCTCTAGCCTAGGTCTCGAGAAGGTCTTGAGGGTTGTAATGTGGGAAGGCTAGATGTGGTGTTAGCTGACCAGCTTGACTGTCTCTCCCCTATTGGATGATATGGGTATTGATAATTTTTGAATTGACCGTTTCACGGTCATGTGTTTTTGAATTCTTTGGGTTGACCTCTTAGCCCCGGTCATGGGATTCTTCATTTGAGTTGACCGTGTCTGGTCGAGAGATGTTGATAATTCTTTTTTGATCATGGCCAGCTTTTATGTTTTGGCCTTTTGCTCTTGGACTTTTGATTTTTTTTTGTCCAGCCTTTTTTTTTGTCGGTCAGACTAACACCTGAGGTAGGGACCGGCTAGTCTTATTGGATGGGTGTTTATTGTGGGAAGTGGGCTTGCCTCCCGTCTTGAACCCAAACTAGAAGACTACCCAGATTTGTCATAGGATTCGATATGCTCCTGCTACAGGTAATTATGTGGCTTTCTATACCAGACATGGAATAGGTAAAAGGAAAACACGGGCTCGGTTTCCTGCAGTCATTATAGATGTGCCTATAATAGTCACGTGCGTGTGCTCACAGTGTATGATGGTGTTCATCATGTTCTCGGAAACACATAAGGAAAGTATGTATGAGAAATAGAAAAGCTGATTTTATTGAATTTTTGAAAAGAGGACAGAATACAAATGACTCTGACGCTGATTTGGAAATGAGGATGTAGGGTATCCTAGACTCGAACTCAGACTTAGACTCGAATCAAATCCGGACTCGGATGCTCGGTTGGTTGTTTTTTTTTGGTAAGGTCTTTGATTGGAGAGAAAGACGGGTGCCACGACTCGCCTAAACTCGGCTTTGCGCAAGTGCAAGAGAGGGAGTCAAACTAGACACGGCCCGGGGTGACGGGTCGACAAAGACTCTTGGACCGGGATACTCGAACGTTGATCTAGACGAGGTAACGACCCTGGCTTGGACTCGACCATGAGACTCGGACGGTGTATGAGGGCGAGTCCGAAAATGGGGCAACCGTGTTTGACCGCGTCGCGTGCTTGGACCAACCATGGTGACCTAGCCCTAGGTGACTCGAGTATTCCTAGCATAGGTACGACACGAAGAAGGCATCAAAAGGACGCCGGTGCAGGATGAACGTAGGGTACCCCTTAAGGTGACCGTGGTTGACTGCTCGGGTGGAGGATAGCCTCCTAGTGAGACTAAAGACTTTGATAGGACTCAAATGGTGCGACATCTAAATGACTCGAAAGTGGGGTACGTGAGCCAACACGTGTAAGACCTGATCCTTAGAGCAAACGCGGTTGATCGCCCCGCTAAAGGGTAGCCCCCGAGTGGGACCGAAGACCGACTCCTAAACGGATGACGCGTGAATGGTGGGCCTTCCTTAGGATTCGGCAAAGTGGGCCTAGTCCTGTTCGAAGGAAGGTCTATGTGAGAATTCCCCAGACTTTGGACTCGAGTGTATAAACGGGCTTCCCTTTGTAGGAGTCTGTCCTACGAAGGTGGGCCGTGCCTTGACAAGTAAGGCGGACTGGGATGGGGTGGAAACCCGTGATGTAAAATCGACGGAGTTTCGACGCTATAGATTCTAACTTATGACAAGACCCGACACTGCTAAATACGGGAAGTCCTAAGAAGAAAAGGGTTTCGAAAAGGGAATTTGAATTTGAAAACCGAGCAAGGTCGGATTGGAAGGCCCGATTTTTTTGAAAATCGAGAAAAGGGTTATCGGACCGAGATTTCGGGCTTTTTTTTTGAAAAGGTTTGGACAGCATACCGGCTAAAAATAGGCTATTTTGAGTCAAATCATAAGTCCTAAATTCGGCAGCTTTCCGGGTTTTGAAAAAGGATGGATTTGAAAAGGATGCAAGTTTTTTGAAAATGACGTTTTTTTTGAAAAGACCGAAGAAGATCAAGTAGCATGTAGTCATGGAAACAATATAACGACGCCATGTATGCTCTTAGTCTAAGTCTCGGTCGGTCGAATAGGGTCTATACCAACAACGATCGCATTCTCGCAAATCAGGACGAACCTCCTAAGCCGAGTTGGTCTTAGAATCTGCCGTAAAACCCATGCGAGTTCCGCCATCGAAGTCTTTAGTGCAACCAAGTGGGAATGCACCGTGGTATAGTGGGACGTCGGTCACAAGTAACCGGCCCGGGATAGAACGGGGTTATGCATGAACCATTGAACTAAAACGTGTACATTACTAATCGAACGATTTCTTTTCGAGTCTCACCCTGAGGATGCTGATGGTAAGTGACACATCAGTTAATCCCCAGCGGAGTCGCCAAATTGTGGACATGACATAGGTCCACCCCGACGCGGCGAAGCGCGGGTTTTGGGGAGGCGATAGAATTTCCATATGAGATGGATCGAATAGAATTTTAAATCGAAGTAGGAGTCGCCACCGAATTTTATGGTTATTCGGAACCATTCGAACCCACTCTATGTCGTAGTGGGCCATACTTAAAGCCTGGCCCATTTCCGACGTGAGAGTTTATCGGGTTCGTCCCTTAGCATTACGATACCGATGCCGACTTGAGCGGTTAATCGTATATTGAATGACTCTCGTTGCCAATGGTTTCGGACATCCGGAAACCACGGTTCTGAGTATGGGGTGAGGGTACGTGTTGGGAAGTTCTTTGAGAACACCCAACCCCGCCCGCACTTAGCGGCCTTTACTAAGATATCGTTCGTTTTTACGTACACGCGTTAGTTCGACGATTGAATGATATGCAGAGATTATTTTCCTAAGACATGTGAGGAAAAATAAATAAATGGGTTGCTAAGTCGTTTAATGCATATTAAACTAATAACGTCAAAGTTATTTTAGCATGTGAAGTTCGCTTTAGTCTAATAAAACAAACGATAAAAATAAATCGCTACAAAGAAGGAGCAAACGAGTTAGTAACGGTTGAATAAATCGAATAAAGATGTAAATAAATAATATGCATGATTTTTGAAAAGATTTATGTCACGTGATGGATTAGCACGCGTTGATCGAGGTAAAAAAAAAGGTATTTATCGAAATATGTCGCGAAAGTCGCTTTTTATGTAAGACTCGAAGAGAATAAAAAAATAGAAGAGCGTGGAAACGAAAAAAAAGAGGACCCGGTCAACCAGGCCACCGCGCGAATCGCCTGACAGGCGCGCGACTCGCGTGGCGGTCTGTTCGGTTTTTTTTTGCTTTGTCGAAAATCGTTAATTTTTATAAATCGCGTACAAATATGGATTAATTTATACCCGATTCATATTTTCGATATTCGATTATGAAATCGCTATCAAATAGTTAGAAAACGTAAAAAAACGTTTTGAAAATTGTTTTGGAAAAAGAATAGAAATTGGACGAAAAATTGTGACAAAAAAATTTGTGACAGAAAAAAAAATTGTGACAGAAAAATTGTGACAAAAAAAAAAATCGTGACAAAAAAATTGTGAAAAAAAATCGTGACAAAAAAATTGTGACAAAAAATTGTGAAAGGGAGAAAAACGGGATTTGAAACACCCTCAACCTACATGCTTTGTTTTCTCGGGATAAGGCTCGTCGAAAAGTGGGTTAAACTTAGGAGTGTCGAGATGATGAGGATGAGTTTAAGGTGTCGGTTTAGGTGGGTGGTTTGGACGTCGGGTTTGGCCGGACGGTGGGACAGTTTCTCGGGGCTTCAAGGCTTCGGAAAGATGTCGGGATTTGCTAGATATCGAGGTTGTATGAAAACCGTGTTATGAGGCTGTTTTTTCGGGGTTTATTGTTGTGTGTGATATGATGTTTTTCTGATGTTGTGATCGTTGTATCATCGTTGTGAATTGTGTTGGACGGGAGGTCCTATTTATAGGGAGTTTCCGACCTTGGTTTAGGAGAGTTTGAATACCGCTTAGGATAGGAAACGTAGGAGTTTAAGGAGCATGAGAATTCCGCTTTCTTGGCCAAGAAGAAAGGGTGTCTCGGCTGATTGAGGAGTGCTTGGCCGAGTATTTGGTACTCGGTCAATGTCTGAATCGGTTTCCGGATAGAATTCCTACTTGAGGTCGAATTCTACCTTTAACGGAATTGTTTAATGCTTTAATGAATCTGAATTTTTGTAGGAATTTGGGTTGGAATCAACCGTGTGAGTGTCACGGCTGACTCACATGTCTCGGGAAAAACTTTGACCGGGTTTTGACTCGGTCGCTAAAAGACGGTTTTACCCCTGGTGTCGGTTTCGACCCAAATTAGTGTTATTTGACTCGAAACGACCTACTGGGCCTGGATTTGAGGTTAGTTTTGTAAGATTTGTACTCCTTAAAAAGTCTAAACCAAATGCCCATGATTACAAGCCCATATCCGAGTCCGTCAAAGCACGTTTACGTCCAATCATCATCGGGTGTTTGGCGGGAACTACTATAGACACCTGGCGGTCAAATGTGGGTGTCTACACATCCCCTTTCCACTAACCAAATAACAAATCTCCAAATTTTCCCGCCTACTAACATATGGGGCTAGCATATGGGCCTACTTTTGGATTATTTAATATATATTGGTTGGACTTATATCTAAATTACCCATGCATGTTAATTGCAATCAATAGCTATATGTTTAAAAGATACTGCCATAAAATAGTATAATTAATAAAGTAGATGCTACCATTTTTGTTATACCATAAAATAGTTTAATTTTTTTTCAATATATCATACTAATTAATTGATTGATTAATTGACAGTACAATCTAATTATATATATATATAATCATATATTTAACAGTATACGTAAAGCTAAATATATGCTAAATATATCATATCGTAATATCATATATACCGTGCATCATTAAAAATATACGCTAAATATATGGCAATAATCAATTCGATAAGAATACCGTGTATATAATTTAATTATTATGCCTTAAATTCCATATAGAATGCATACATTCCTTATAATATGCATCTATTTAATTTCCGTATATTTTGTCATATAATCCATATATATGACATAATTAATATATCACATTATATTTCATCCCATATCAAGTTTCATGTAATACCGATAATTGTATTTCTGAGTATCTTTGACAGTATAATATTTTGAGAGTAATAATATACTAGAAATGACATTTTGGTTAATTGAGTCTATACTAGAAGATATTATTATAATTAGTTCAATACGATATAATTGTATATCTTTTTTGATTTAAAATCAATCTTTTAATTGTGGAAGACGATCAATCTTTTAATTTTGTATAACTGACAGAATTTGTGTGATTGATTTTGATAGACTTTTTAAATTGTATAATATCATATATAATCATATAGAATATAGAACACGTACCTTAGTATTCTATATATCATATAGAATATATAGAATCCCCCTTTCCACTAACCAAATAACAATTCTCCAAATTTTCCCGCCTACTAACATATGGGTCTACCATATGGGCCTACTTTTGGATTATTTAATATATATTAGTTGGACTTATATCTAAATTACCCATGCATGTTAACTGCAATCAATAGCTATATGTTTAAAAGATACTGCCATAAAATAGTATAATTAATAAAGTAGATGCTACCATTTTTGTTATACCATAAAATAGTATAAATTTGTTTCTATATATCATACTAATTAATTGATTGATTAATTGACAGTACAATCTAATTTTATATATATATATATATATATATATATATATATATTATCATATATTTAACAGTATACGTAAAGCTAAATATATGCTAAATATATCATATCGTAATATCATATATACCGTGCATCATTAAAAATATACGCTAAATATATGGCAATAATCAATTCGATAAGAATATCGTGTATATAATATAATTATTATGCCTTAAATTCCATATAGAATGCATACATTCCTTATAATATGCATCTATTTATTTTCTGTATATTCTGTCATATAATCCATATATATGCCATAATTATTATATCACATTATATTTCTCCCATATAAAGTTTCATGTAATACCGATAATTGTATTTCTGAGTATCTTTGACAGTATAATATTTTGAGTGTAATAATATACTAGAAATGACATTTTGGTTAATTGAGTCTATACTAGAAGATATTATTATAATTAGTTCAATACGATATAATTGTATATCTTTTTTGATTTAAAATCAATCTTTTAATTGTAGAAGACGATAAATCTTTTGATTTTGTATAACTGACAGAATTTGTGTGATTGATTTTGATAGACTTTTTAAATTGTATAATATCATATATAATCATATAGAATATAGAACACGAACCTTAGTATTCTATATATCATATAGAATATATAGAATACTAATTAATTGATTGATATACTATCATATATAATCATATATAATTGATTGATATATATTTAACAGTATGATATATTTTATTCTATATATCATATATCATACTAATTAATTGATTGATTAATTGTGCAAATATAATTGATTGATTGATTAGATTATATGTCATCCCCTTTCCACTAACCAAATAACTCACTCATTTATTTTTCCGCCTAAAGCTATCCATCCACCAACAAAAATTAAAAATTCCTTTTCCACTAACCAAATAACTCATCTCATTTATTTTTCCGCCTAAAGCTATCCCCAACAAAAATTAAAAAATAGATCAAATGAGCTTTGTGCAAATCGAACCCTTTAACCTCATGTATATCACCCTTCTCCTCTCCAACTACACTCTAACATCTTACTGATTAAAATATCACTACATCACACATAAAGCTATACACCACAGAAAGTATGTAATTAAGTAAATTTGATTAGTTACAATGATTACGAAAATCACATGTTTTACATAGAAGATATCACATACAATATTTAATATGGAATGTATGATTTAAAAAAGTATAACTATATTGTATTTGTTTTTAACCAAATAGTTGCATTATTTTTGTTAATAGGAGATTGCACTACCCCGAATATAAAATAGTTAGGATTATTATTGTATATCTTTCTGATCATATTCGAAAATCATATTCTTAACATCGATATAAAATTTAGTAACTACTCCCTCCGTTCCAATGAATTGTTTGCCTATTCCATATTGGGGCGTCTCAATGAATTGTTTGCCTTTCTATTTTAGGAATGCTTTTTATGTGTAATTTGACTCTTGCTCCACATGTCACCTTCTAATTGGATCTCTTGCCTTAGTGCCAAAAGTAAAGGCAAACAATTCATTGGAACGGAGGGAATATATAAAAATGGAATATATATTCTGATTGCTCTTACAAAGCCTAATACATAGTAAAAACTCACCAAAAATTCTCTATATACTACTCTAAGACAATAACATTTACTAACATTTTCCTCAAAAATACACTAATTTAAATTGAGAAGTAAAGAACATTTCACTAATAAATTCGCAAACTATTCATTTTCATTAATGTTAAACAAATTGACAAAAAAAAAACTTCTTTTTATGAAAATAATTAGATAAATTTTAAGATATGATGTCATTAACCTTGAGAAAAAAATCAGTTATCTAAAAAATTTATTTTTGAAATGAGCTATTTACAAAGATATACTTTTTTTTGAAGTGAAGATCAATATCATTAATAATATGCCATCCGGCATCTACAAACGATGTCAAATTGAACTGAATACAGATTTGTAAAAAATAAATAAGGAACATCTTTGAGACAAAAATCACTATTAGAATAAAGCGCTTCTGCATTGTCTTCTATCTATCGTTGTTTATTGACACAACCTTTCGCGAAGGAATCTATAGATCTGATGAAGTAGTCTCCAAAATGATGAACTTTCTCTATTTTGACAAATAGTAGACCGAGATCTGACCTCAATTGTATCACCGTACGTAGAAATTCCACTGTTCTCTTGATCTTGCACATAGTTCTTGAAATCTAAGCTCTATACTAATGTAAATGACTGAAACCTCGAAATAAATGAAAGAAACCTTGAAATAAAGGACGAAAAAACAACTCTCATAAAAGAGAGACTTTTATTGAAGAATATTTGATTAGCAGGAATTTAGAATTAAACAATTTTTGGGGCTTACCATCGATTAATTATCGATGGAAGCCCCGAATGGAGGAGGAAAGCTAGGTTTTTTTAGAGGAGGAGGAGGAAAACTAGGAGTAACTGGGTAGTGAGTAGAGGTAGTACGCCTTACAAAGATATACTCTCCCCGTCCCAATGAATTCTTTGTCTATACCATATTGGGGCGTCTCAATGAATTATTTGCCTTTCTATTTTAGGAATGTTATATATATATATATATATATGTAATTTGACCTCCTCATGAATTTGGCTTCACATGTCACTTCATCATTGGACCTTTTCCCCTTTGTGCCAAAAGTAAAGGCAAACAATTCATCGGGACGGAATGAGTATATGCTCATTCGATACCACTAAGATCTTCTCATTTATTCAAATGTGAAGATTATAATTATCATATAGAAAGATTATTTTGGTACGGGAGAGTACAAAATACGGAATATACTATTAAAATCCATATAAAAACAGTTTCACAAATTACATAATATAAGTCTTACACATGAGACAGTCCATTTTTAATTCTTTTTTTAAAATTTTCTAATGAAAAACTGAATAGATTTTTTACGCAAAGAGAACGTATCATGGCATGCTAACCATTAAAAAAAAGTTCATGATCAGATCCACCGGACGAGAAAGTCAATTCCGCCAGAATACAGAGAGATTTGGTAGGAAAGTGGAAGAGAGCCCCACAACTATTCATAGTATAGTGAGGTTAAAACTCTTTCTTACTGGGCAAGCTGCTCCTACCTAATTAGATCCACTCCTGTAATTCGCGGTCTATTCTTGAACTAATTGGAACTCAATAGACTCGAGCACGGGAGAATGAAGAGTTATGATTTTTATACAATTTTTTATTAATATTTATGTATTTTACGGTATGTTAAAGAGAGAAGTGGGTATCTCGAAATGTGGGATTACATAAACCGAGTATATAAAAAATATAAACAATATTTTCATTAATTATACGTTATTTGATACTCCGTACATTTCAAGACATTACTCAAATATTTTGATTAGTTTTGCAATTTAAAAAATAGTTTCCTATTTCTAAAATACACAGTCGATAAATAGTAAAAATAAAATAATAAATTTTTTATTTTAAATCTTAAATGAAATATTTTATAAGATAAATATATTATAAATACCGTGCTTTGCACGGGATCTATACTATTTAATATTACACAAACACTACCACCCAAGAACTCTCATCAATTCAGCCCAAGAGTGTTTCAATTTACTTAATATTGCACATTAGTCCCTAAAAAATTCCCCTATTTTTAAAAAGACCCACGAATTCCACCAACATTCCCCAATTCCCAGAGTGGAAGATTAAATACTCCCCAATTCCCAAGTTCTACCAACATTAACCCTAATTACTTCTCCCACCATCTCCCTCGGCACTCTCTTTCTTGAAACTTGGAGAGCAACTCTTCGATCCCTCTCAATTCATCATCAAGAATCTGAAACCTCATTAATTACTCATAATTTCTCGGCACCATACTCTTATAAAATGGATTCCAATTCCATTGAATCATCCACCATCTTCCTCTTCAAAATCTTAAAACTCAGGCAAACTTGTCTTCTGAAAAGTTTATTACGATATCTGAATTGAAAGAAGGTGAGAGACTACAAAACATGAACGTTAGGGTAGTTCATCGCTGGACACGTCCTGGGTTCAAAGTCAAGAACAAGACGAACTCTATCGAAGTGTTGCTGATTGATGATGTGGTGAAGTTACCATTACTTTAGTTTTAGTATTTCAATTATCCCTTTATTTGTTCATTGCTAATGCGGTGAAATTACCATTACTTTGTTAATTATTTATTTGTTCTTTTGTTTTACTTTCAGAAGTTCACTTCGTCTGCTATTGTTTTCCCTATTTTTTTTCCGGTCAATTCATGCTCCCTGATTTCTTATTTACTTATTTTGTAGAACCAAATAATCCAAGGCACTGTTCGTAAGCAAGGGTTGTCAAAATTTTCAATGTCATTAGAAGTTGGAACGGTCTTGTAGACACCCACATTTTGACCGCCAGGTGTCTATAGCAGTTTCCAAAAAACACCCGATGATGATCAGACGCAAACATGACTAAATACGCTCGATTATGAACTCGGAATCAATAGTAGTTGCCGCCAGCTTTTAGCGGAGTAAAAATCTCACAAAACAGACCTCAAATTCAGGCCCAGTGAGACATTTCAAGTCAAATAAGACTAATTTGGGTCAAATCCGACACCAGGGGCAAAACCGTCTTTTAGCGACTGAGTTAAAACCCGGTCAAAGATATTTTTTGAGACACATAAACCGACCGTGTCACCCCATGAGTCCGGTTTGAGCTCAAATACTACAAAAATCAGCCTCAAAAAATATTAAACAAATCCATTAAAAGGTAGAATTCGATCCCCGGTAGGATTCCTGACCGAGCACTCCACCGAGTACAAGGAGTACTCGGCCGAGTACCCCAACACCAGCCAGATTTCGTGACTTCCCCACCAAGCAACGGAAGTCACGTTCCTCTCAAATTGCTTACTTTTCCTATCTTTAGACGGAATCCCACCTCATCCCGACCGGTGACTTTCTTCCTTTGCAAGTTAGCCATCTCCTATAAATAGGACCCTCCCCGTCAACACATATTACACAATAATTCATCATACATCTTCTACATCAATTATACACACAATTCCCGACATCAATTACAACATCAACACAACAATTCCAATCCCGACACACAAATTACAACCCGGAATTCCAGCAATACTAGGCATATTATATTTCAATCTTTCCTCTAGATATCCTATAGGATTCCCGACTATTCACAACCCAGAATTCTAGGCAATTTTAGGCAAACCGTATACAAACTCGAGAGAAAAACTCGCCAAATCCCTAACCATACACACCATAACTCACCTATATACATCTTAACGCTCCCGCGCCTAGGCCGCTACTACGAGTCCGTTTTCGAGATAATTAAGCATCAATTTATTTTATTGTTTGTTTTATTATACTAAAACGAACCTCGCATGCTAAATACAACTTCGACGTTAATTTTTAGATGCATTAAACCGACTTAGCAACCCATTCAATTATTCGCATGTTTAGTCAAAACACTCTTTGCATATCATTCAAATGTCGAACTAACGCGTGTACACCAAAAATGAACGATATCTTAGTAAAGGCCGCTAAGTGCGGGCGGGGTTGGGTGTTCTTTGTGAACTTCCCAACACGTACCCTCACCCCTTACTCAGAACCATGGTTTCCGGATGTCCAAATCCATTGGCATACGAGAGTCATTCAATACCCGATTACCGATAATGTCGGTATCGGTATCGCAATGCTAAGGGACGAACCCAATAAACTCTGAAATCGGAATGGGCCGTACTTTGTGCACGGCCCACTACGACATAGAGTGGGTTCGAATGGGCCCAAACTCCCACAAAGTTCGGTGGCGACTCTTACCTCGATTTAAATTTCAATTCGAGACCCATCTCACATGAGATTCATTCGCCTCCCCAAACCCGCGCGTGGCCGCGTCGGGGTGGACCTATGTCATGTCCACAATTTGGCGACTCCGCTGGGGATTCCTGATGTACCACTTGTCATCGGGGTTCCTAGGGTGAGACTCGAAAAGAAATCGTTCGATGAGTAATGTACGCGTTTTTGTTCAATGGTTCATGTATAACCCAAATTTTTCCCGGGCCGGTTACTTGTGACCGACGTCCCACTATACCACGGCGCATTCCTAAATGGGTGCACTAAAGACTTCGATGGCGGAACTCGCATGGGTTTTACGGCATGTTCTAAGTCCAATTCGGCTTAGGAAGTCCGTCCTGATTTGCGAGAAAGCGATCGTTGTTGGTATAGACCCTATTTTGACTGACCGAGACTTAGACTAGGAGCATACATGGTGTTATTATACTGTTTCATGACTACGTGCTACTTGATCACCTGTTTTTCAAAAACCTTTATTTCAGAAACTTGCATCTTTCCAGAATTATCCATTTTTTCAAAACCCGGGACGCTACCGAATTTAGGACTTATGATTTTTTGACTCAAAATAGCCTATTTTTAGCCGGTATGCTGCCCGAACCTTATCAAAATTTTCGAAAAAAGCACTGCCCAATGGCCCTTTGCCGATTTTCAAAAAATTGGGCCGTCCCTCCGATTTTTTCGGATTTTTCTAAGCCCAAATTTCTCTATTCAAAACTTTCCTCTTCTTACGACTTCCCGTATTTAGTAGTGTCGGGTCTTGTCATAAGTTGTCCAAGTCTCTAGCGTCGAAACTCCGTCGATCCTACATCACGGGTTTCCTCCCTATCCCAGTCCGCCTGATTTGACTAAGGCATGGCCCACCTACGTAGGATATACTCCTACGAAGGAAGGCTTGTTTACACAATCGAGTCCAAAGTCTGGGGATGTCTCACGTGGACCTTCCTTCTAACAGGACTCGGCCCACATAGCCGAATCCTAGGGAGGCCCACCTTTCACGAGTCGCCCGTCTAGGTATCCTTTCCGAGTCATTTTCTTTTCAGGCTTTTCCTCACTCGGGGGCTATCCTTCAGCAGAGCAATCAATCACGATTGATCTAAGGGTCATGTCTTACACGTGTCTCACGTACCCCACTTTCGAGTCACTTAAATTCACACCATCTAAGTCCTATCTGAGTCCTTAGTCTCACTTGGGGCTATTCTCCGACGGAGCGATTAATCATAGTCACTCCGAGAATCGTACCCTACACATTTGTCTTAGGAGAGTCTAACCCGAGTCAAACCAGAGTCGTCTCTCCTCCCGCGCTATTTTCCTATACCTTGGTGTATTTTGGTTCTGAAGCAACAATTCTGATTACGCGGTATTCTTACAGACAGGTCACCGATAACCAGGCATCAACATAAGATGCAAGAAACCTTGGACCAACTGACCGCCTCGCTGGCTAAAATGGAGGCCCAACTGACAGCCATCAGGACTGACCAAACCGCCATTGCCACCCGTTTGAGTGCCGTGGAGCAAGGAATTCCTAAGGTCGGGAATGAAACTACTGGGCTTTTTGCTGAACTGGTCAGCGCAGTCCGCAAACTGGAAGAACAGGTCCCTTTGTCGACAAATAACTCGATCCATACGAAAAACGCTCGTTCCTATTCGCCTCTGAATGACGAGCTACCCGCCAACCTCAACCTTACGGGAATACCGATGTTTGAGGGTATTGAAGACCCGGTCCATCACATTCGGGCTTTCAAAGAATTTATGGCTGTCAAGGGGGTGAAATCCACCATGTTTAAGCACTTGTTTGCTTCCTCCCTCGAAAAGCACCCGGAAGCCTGGTACTACAGGCTCGATCCCAAGAAGTACAAGACTTGGGATGATGTGGCAACAGAGTTCGCTCGGAATTACGCTGATAATACCGAGATCCAGACTACGATGCATACTCTGGAGGTTATGGCCCAAGAGCTCAAAGAAGGTTTCACCAAATACCTTCAAAGGTGGAGGGCCAAAAGTGTGAAGTTGGTAGACAAGCCCAATGAAAAAACTTTAGTGGAGGCCTTTGTCAAGAACCTCCTCCCTTCCTACCGGGTCCATCTCCGGTATGCTATCATACCCAACTTCGCCACTTTAACTGAAATGGGCACTAGGGTTGAAGATGATCTTCGTCATAATGAAGATCTGGGTGAAGCTTCTACCGAAGACTATGCTGGACATCCACTCGAGTCCTTAGAAGCCGAAGACTACTGACAACCTCATCCAAAAGTCTAGATTTGGTTTAAGTCCGAGTCTGAGTCCGAGTCTAGGATGTTCTACTACTTTCAATTTCAAAGTCAGAGTCAGAGTTAACTGTATTCTGTCCTCCTTTCAAAATTAATTAAAATCAGCTTTTCAATCTCTCATATATGCTTTCCTTATGTGTTTCCGAGAACATGATGAACACCATCGTACACTGTGAGCACATGCACGTGACTATTATAGGCACATCTATAATGACTACAGGAAACCGAGCCCGTGTTTTCCTCTTACCTGTTCCATGTCTGGCATAGACAGCCACATAACTACCTTTAGCAGGAGCGGTATCGAATCCTATGACAAATCTAGGTAGTCTTCTAGTTTGGGTTCAAGACGGGAGGCAAGCCCATTTCCCACAATAAACACCCCTCCAATAAGACTAACCAATCCCTACCTTAGGTGTTAGTCTGACCAACGGAACAAGAAGAAAAAAAAGTTGGACAAAAAAATCAAAAGTCCAAGAGAAAAAAAACAAAAGGCCAAAACAAAAAAGCAGGCCATCATAAAAAAAAGAGGCATCCATGACCAAGGTTAAATGGTCAATCCAAGTGAAGAATCCCAAGACCGGGGCTAAGAGGTCAACCAAAAAATATTCAAAAACCCATGACCATAGTGAAAACGGTCAATTCAAAATTGTCAATACTCATACCATCCAATAGGGGAGAAACAATCAAGCTGGTAAGATAACACCACATCTAGCCTTCCCACGTTACAACCCTCAAGACCTTCTCGAAACCTAGGCTAAGAGACAGCCCAGAATTTTGAGGATTCAAGCTCTATAGGATACTCCTAACCATTAGGGCCGGACATGGAAATCAGATCCCGCATTATTAAACCTGCCCAGTCGAAGTCCGAGTCATTTTTACTCGACTTCCCCCTATCCTACCACATTACGGTACCTTACTCTCGAAGCTTTAGCTCCACAAAATCGAGCTCCAGATGTCAAATCATCAAAGCCATTTGCAACCTAGCTCCACATTTCCAAAAACATCCAAACCAGTTACCAACCCCAAACACGGAAAGTTAACTTGTGGTCGGCATAGAACATGCCCAAATAGTTCACACCACCTCTGGGGACTACCCCGGAGAACGCTCACAATCACGGGATCAACATCCTAGCTATTCTAGCCCTTTGATCAAGACATCATTGGGAACGCACCTAGCCTACACCATCGTTATGACTAGTTACACACAAAGCCCTAATAAACTAGGCACCATAATACATCTTCCAATTCACTAAACTACGGCTTGGTTTGATTTCACCGCACGTGAATACGTAGGTAGCCTTTCAACAGAGGCACAACCACCCACATTGACGCATTCAAAAAGCACCGTCATTCCGGTCACGACACTGTCATGTTCTCAAGAGTTAACTTTGTCATTCTGAGGGCTTCTATTAGACAGAAGTTCTCCATCCACTCACATAATCCAAAGACTTTCAAAAACTAGCCTCCTTTCTACAGTGTGTCTTAGTACTCGGCTCAGTCGAAGACAAGAATTTGTCAGGGACTCGAAAAAGCACCTACTTTGAGAATGTACCCCAAAACCAAGAATTCGAAAGAGCACTAGACTACAACATTGTTACTGCCAAGACCTGTCAGGCAAAAATAGTCACATTACAGACTACTGCAAGCCCCCTATAACAGATCCTTCCCATTTCGAGGATTCGACCATGTTGCCACTCGCCCAAGCAATGGTATAGCGCAACTTGAGAACCTTGTCATCTTAGGCGGCCCACCCCCTACCGAGTCACGGTCCAACCCTCGAGAGTCCAGTCGTGTCTGTTAACTCGTCTGGTCACGTCCAGAGTCTGTCGGTAGGCCTCTCTCTTCAAATTCCCGTTTTAAAATTTGCAAAACTTAGCCATTTGAGAAAATCCTTTTCGACAAGGTCAAATTTCAAGTCTATTTAAAACCGCAAACTTCTTTTTCACCTCTTTCAATTTTGAAAACCTATCTCCTAGCACGTGAGTTGCTTTCAGGACTTCGATTTCAAAATGAAGCCAAAATCATTTTCCACAGCGCAAGTCAGTCTATAGATGCTAACTGCATTTCCTGTATGCTATCTTGCTGTTTGCTATATTTGCTGTTTCTGCCTATATATCTGTAACAGTCCTAAATTTTCGCAACCAAAATAACAGAATAAAATAGGAAAATTTAAAGCCGTTACTCCGCATTTAGATCACAAGGCCAAATGCAAGGCAAAAGAATAGTATATGAATTAAAAAGAAATGTAAATCCGATAAATAATTAAATGAAAACGTTGCAGCGAAAGACTTAAGTCCCACAAAATTCAAAACGGTCTAAAACAACTTCAACCCAAAATTTAACATAAATATAAATAGTTCGGAGATAAATGTTAAATAATAAAGTCCTTCCTCGCTCAGCATCCCGAAACCAAATGCACCCATGCAGCATATTAATTGTACCTATCAACTGTACCCAAAACACAAATAGGTACAGGTTCCAGCTGGGGAACGACCCAAAACAAAAGGACGTCAGCAAAGCTGAGTAAAATATATTATATTGAAAACGTAAAATAATAATTATAATTTGTAGTAAACTGAAATCAGAGTTAAATATTATTGTCTCATTACCAAACCAAAAGTACTGTAAAACAGTAGTCAAAACCAAAATCAACCACAATATATTGTCACCACCTGTGTGCCAAGGTCCTACCCTTTTGCACGATCTAGAGGTACCACCTATGCTTAGCTAGACTTACTATAGTGCGCACTACTCACATTTGGGCAGTCAGTAGGATGAGGCTGCCAAAGGAGGAAGTCTAACTACCTAGCAAGTGGGGACCGAAAAACCCCACTTAACACAACTCGGGCCAGGAGTTCAGTTTCGGGACGAAATCCCAGGAACGTCTCAGACGCACCTTAACCTCATAGACCAACAGAGCTCCCAGAGTCTGTTATAACCACCAAAATCGTACCAAAATAATTCCAATATATGACTTGTCACAGAGTTCCAATATCCAAAATATTACAAGAGTATCATAAAAATTCATCGTTGACAAAATAATTATAAAACCGTTCAAAATATAATTTAAACCGAACATGCTCTTTACTTAAAGATGAAAACGTTAAAACGTCCTTACCTCTTAAGACGGTCACAACTCAGCTAATATTATTCCAAGAATTCTTTCTCCTCGAACCCACAAGCTACAAATAATATAAATAGGTTCAATAATCTATCACTAAAGTGGATGTGAACCCAACATAATATATCACATATGGACCTAATGCAAAAGATCAACCTCCCAAACATACCAAGTCATCAATTTCACTCCGAAACTAATTTACTTACTTCCCAAACTCTACAGTTACGATTTCGGACACAACCCAATTAAGGTCCCAATTCATTATTCCCGTAAGTTAGCCTAATAACCAAGGTAGGCATCAATACTTAAAAAAACTCGCATCATGTGAATTTCCAAAATTAGTTGACCTTATCACAACATCACTGCCATCAAAGAATCTAATTACTATCCTGCATCATCAACTGCATCATCATCCTCATCAATTGCCATCATAAATTTCGTTTGGCCAAATCTCAACAACTGAGTACTCCACCGTTTACAAGTCACTAGCACATACTCACAAATAAAACCCCACAAGGAAAACGACACCTACAACATCGACTCTCTAAGACGAACATAAATCACTCCCAAATAATATGTACACCACACTCATAAACTTGAATAAGATCAAAACCGATTTAATAAAAACTCGATTTATATATAACCAAAAAGATGAATTAAAGATCTTTAATAAAATTAGTACTTACAGCAGTTTTGATGAAGGAGTGTAATGAAAAATCGATTTTACAACGACGGAAAAGAAGGTCGGAATGGAGAAACAGAGGAAGAGTAGTAGCAGCAGTGCGGCAGTGGGAGCAATAATGAAGGGGATTGATGGTGAGGTGAATAAAAGGGGGAAAGGACGAGGGTTTATATAATTAGTTTAGTTTAGTTTTTTTTCTCTTTCCTTTTTGTGTTTGACTCGAAATCAAATCCGATACCAAGTCGGTTTATAAAATAACGTTCCTCTTTAAGAAATTCAAAACCGATTTATTATAAGACGACCCAAAATACTTTAATATTATAATGACATTAAAAATATTTTTTTTTCAACTTAAAAACCCGATTTAAATAAAAGTAGAAAAGTCAAGCTTTATAATTGACTCGGAAAATAACGGGGTGTTACAATATCTAACATTTCAGGTACCAGCTTGTACTTCCCAAAGGAACATCAAGTTTTTTTCTTCCCCAACATGAGTCGGTGTTTCGCCTAAATGTTACATACGAATTGCTATGTTTCGGCATCATACAGGTACACCTAGACTCGAAAAGGAAGTCTCCTCGCAAAAACTCCCCAGTGGAAAGCCCAAATGACATTTCTACTAAAGAATCGGGATGTGTCTGCAAACGGACACACCCATAGCATCCTATGCAAGCTCCCGCGTAATTCTGAATCAGGATATGTCTGCAAACGGACACACCCATAGCTCCCTAGGCAAGCTCCCGCGCAGCTCCAAGATGGGATGTGACTGCAAACGGGCACACGCGAGGCTTCTTAGGCAAGTCCCCACGGAATCTTTAGCATCTACTCAGGTATGATTTCTATCTTATGGCTGGCGAGCCCTTTTACGCAAGTCTAATGGACTATAAACGACCCGACCGGAAGTTTGCTAGGTCTTAATCCTCGATTGGTCTGGTAGCTACTCTGACTTTCGCCTTGTCCAAGCCTCAGTCAGAGTGGGGGCTCTGTAGACACCCACATTTTGACCGCCAGGTGTCTATAGCAGTTTCCGAAAAACACCCGATGATGATCGGACGCAAACATGACTAAATACGCTCGATTATGAACTCAAAATCAATAGTAGTTGGCGCGAGCTTTTAGCGGAGTAAAAATCTCACAAAACAGACCTCAAATTCAGGCCCAGTGAGACATTTCTAGTCAAATAAGACTAATTTGGGTCAAATCCGACACCAGGGGCAAAACCGTCTTTCAGCGACCGAGTCAAAACCCGGTCAAAGATATTTTTCGAGACACATAAACCGATCGTGTCACCCCATGAGTCCGGTTTGAGCTCAAATACTACAAAAATCAGCCTCAAAAAATATTAAACAAAACCATTAAAAGGTATTTTTTTTTTGTGAAAGTGTAAGTATTATATATAAGAAGAATCAAATATACATTTAGTTGCCCATCAATCTAGAGATGAAATTCTCGTCTCTAGCATTGAGTTTGCCTTTCTGAACCGTATTGAAATAACAATTAAGCTCCTTAATTATGTTCCTACAAACTATATGTGGCTGAATCAGCACACCATCCACTCTACATTTGTTTCTCTGTTCCCATATGTTGTATATGGTTGCATTGATCGCACTATTGGTCATAGCTCGCTGCATTTTGCTTCCTTTCAATCTGTCTCTCCATTCATTAGTGTTCCTCCTGTTAAGGTCCTGCCCAATCCATGTTGCTATACTCATCAGGATTCTCCTACTGTACTCACATTCCCAAAATAGATGATCGATTCTCTCTTCCTGCATACTACAGATAACACATAAATCAGTTTGAGTCACGTTCAGCCTTTGTAGCCTGGTCATCGTGTTCAGCGAATTATGCTGAACCATCCACGCTATCATTCTATGCTTCGGAATTGTCCACTTATTCCATATGAGTCTATGCCAGCTCACTTCTTCCTCCCTTTCTCTGATCCAGTGGTAGCCTTTAGCTGTGGTGTACGGATTCGAATCGCTCCATTCCCCACTTTCAATCCCATTCTTTAGCCTGTCTTTCACCTTGCATATCCTTCTCCATCCCCATCCTACGTCCGTAGGTGGGCTATATTGTAGCCATGGCTGACCTTTCAGATAAATCGAGTTAATCCAGGTAACCCATAGCTTAGTCGGATTTTTGACGATCCACCATACCAACTTACCGATAGCCGCTTTGTTCCAATTTGCACTTTGTGTCAAATTTAATCCCCCTTCTCTGTAAGGTACACAGACCTTCCTCCACGAGACAAGCGGAGGTCTCGTGTAGGTAGACCCGCCTTCCCATAAATAAGTTCTGCAAATGCCCTCAATCTGTTTAATGATCCCATTGGGGAGAACAAAGATAGTCGCCCAATAATTATGGAGGGTCGAGAGTACCGACTTGATCAAGACTAGACGTCCAGCATAAGATAATTTTCTCGACCCAAGCCGTCTAATTCTTTCAATAATTTTAGTAACCAACGGCTGACAATCAAGAATGGACAGACGGCCAGCCTTAATCGGCACTCCTAAGTATTTAAACGGAAGAGTACCTGGCGTACATCCCGAGACAGCTAGGATGTCTTGCTGTATTTCCTTGCTAACACCATTGAAGTAGATGTTCGTCTTACCTTTACTGAGTTGGAGACCCGAGGCCTTGGAGAAAGTAGCAAAGGTTCGCAACATGACCATCATTGACGGTATATCCCCTTTACTGAATAATAGGAGATCGTCAGCGAACATTAAGTTCACTAACTTCATTTGCTTGCATTGGGGATGGTACCTGAACTCCCTTGTTTCTGTAGTATATTTGATCAGCCGGGACAGGTATTCCATACAAATTGTGAACAAAAGTGGGGATAACGGGTCTCCCTGTCTCAGACCTCGCCTCCCATGAAAGAAACCGAATGACTCCCCATTAAGGTTTAGCGAGAATGAGGCCGTGGTTACGCATTGAAGTAACAGCCTTCGGAAATGTTCTGGTATGTGCAACTGCTGTAGCATTTGACTCAGAAACTCCCATTCGACCGTGTCATATGCCTTTTGCATATCCATCTTTATCATACATCTTGGTGAGACGGCTTTCCTCGAATATAGTCTCACAAGATCTTGACAAATGAGAATATTTTCTACGATGCTTCTCCCCCGAATGAAACCCCCTTGGCCAGGTGAAATGATATCGGGTAAGATTTGAGCCAATCTCTTGCAGAGGAGCTTCGATATACACTTGTACACCGTATTACAACAAGCAATTGGCCGGAATTGCATAACCGTTGTAGGCCTATCAATTTTTGGAATGAGTGTTATAGCCGTAGTATTCAGCTGCTTTAACAATCTGCCAGAGTTGAAAAAGTCTAGAATCGCATCACAAACATCATCTCCGACAATATCCCACGCATCCTTGAAAAATTTACTTGAGTAACCATCGGGTCCCGGAGCCTTATCGTTGGGTATGCTAAACATTGTATCCCTAATTTCATCTCTAGTAACCGGATCATTCAGGATCTCACAGTGGCTTGCATCGCATACTGGTCCAAGTCGCATGACATGCCCCACGACTTTGACAGTATCTTTCTTTGTTCCCAATAAATCATTATAGAACTCTAGGAATGCTCTTTGGATTTCTTCGGGACTGGTATGTGTCTTCCCGTCTTTATCCTCAATTTGGTTCACTGTGTTTTTAATTCTCCGAGTTTTCAGAGATCCATGGAATACTGCTGTGTTTGCATCGCCCTCCTTTAGCCAATGTATCTTAGCTTTTTGTTTAAGATAAGCCATTCTCGCCTTGTTCAGCATTCTGAACTTCTTCATAGCCTCTATCTCCTCGAGCAACAGATTTTGATTTCCCATGTCACTGACCAATGCTTTCTGTATATCCTGCAGTCGAACCTGGGCGATGTCAGTTTGGAGCTCAATGCTATGGAAAGTCTCCTTATCCAATTTCTTCAATGGGCCCTTTAGTCTCTTCAGTTTGTTTGCAAGTCTGAACATCTTAGTTCCTTCTACCTCCTGATTCCAAGATGTCCTCACAGTGGGCTCAAAATTCAATGCCTGACTCCACATATTATAGTATTTGAACGGGCGATTATGCTTCCTCATATCAGCACTCCTTCTAATGACACATGGGTTGTGATCAAACAATCCCTCAGGTAGGAAATGAGCACTGTAGTTCTCGCAATTCTCAAGCCAATCATGATTAACTAAAGCTCTATCCAATCTACTATACACCCGATCCTCCGGCGGTTGTTTATTATTCCAAGTATAAAAGGCTCCCAAGGCCGAGCAGTCCACCAGTTCACACTGTGTGATACAGTCTTGAAATGGAATGGCCTCATTAATATTAAAACTCCCACCCAATCGTTCTTCTTGAGTTAGCACACAGTTGAAATCCCCCCCGACTAACCACGCTCCATGCCTATTATTATTAATAAGAACCAGATCATGCCATAGTTCTTCTCTTTCCGCTATTTTATTGAACAAATATACAAACGTGACATCAAATCTCACGTTCTCATGTACACAATGAACTGAACAGTGAATCAGTTGAGAGGTGTACTTATGAAACTGAATCTGAAATTTCATTGGATCCCACAGGACCCAAATGCGGCCTCCAGGATGCGTATGATTATTTGTGGATATGCTCCACCTATTAAAACTTTGGCTCATCACCTTATTCAAATTAGCCGACTTGATCTTTGTTTCTAATAAACCATAAAGACCAATGTTATTCCTCTCTAAGAATTTATTTATCTCACATTGTTTCTCCAACCTATTCATACCTCTCACGTTCCAAAAACCGATATTCATGAGGACGTTTGAGGAGAGATAGTACCCTTTCTTCCCCTTACCGGGGACTGCATCCTTGTGAGCATTTGTTTGTAAGTGGGACTGATTTCCCCCCCACTAACGTGATCTGCTGCTCCCATGTCTGACTTTTGATCTGTATCCCTTTCTTCTGTTTCGCCTTGTCCTGGTGTCTGGTTACTCGGCTGTGTAATTGCATTCTCTACACCTTTTTTGGGTAAATCCGGATAGTTGATAATAGTTGCAGGGGGTTCAATGTCCTGAACCTGCGTCTTCTCCTGTTGTTTGTCCACAATCCTCCACACCTTCTGTTTCCTTTCCACAGGCTTGTGACTCTGAGGACGACAGTTTTTCTTTTCATGCCCCATCCTCTTGCATCCATCACATATTACAGGTTTCCAATCATATTCAACCTGTATCTTCAATAACATCCCATTCTCATCTTTGAACTGCACAAAGTCAGGAAAATTTTGTCCCATCTTAACCTCTACTAAGACTCTTGCGAATCCTAGTCTTGTCTTTTGCGCTGTGGCCTCGTCTCTCTTAATCATAGTCCCTATAATACCCGCTATCTTGCTCAGGCTATTTCCCCAAAACTTTAGCGGCAGCTTATGGAGACGTATCCAGGTTGGTAACACTTTCACCTCCTCTTTTTGCAGGTCTATATCAGGCTTCCATTCTTTAATGATCACTGGTTTATTATCAAATAAATGATAACCAGCCTGTAACACTATGTTCTTAACAGCTTCCGTCGGAAATCTCACCAGAAAGACTCCATTTGGCATAAAGGAAATCTTCTCAATGTTGTGTATTTTCCAAATTCTCCTTAAGAATCCTTCCATGACTTGCCACGGTGGGTTCGCGCCTACTACAAAACCATATATGGCCGTCTTCCAATAATCAATCTCAGGCTGCACATCCTCGAGATCCAATTGTAGAATTTCCTCATTGGTTTCCTGCACAATTTTGTTCCCCTGTTTCATGAACCAAGGCCCTTCTTCATCCCCACCAACTTCGTGTATTAGGCCATTTGAATTAGCAAGGCCATCCTCATTAACATTCTCAACTCTCAATCCGTCCTCCTCCTGAATATCATAAGACGGAATTCCCATTATATCCTGCAAAGACTTCTCACGTATGGGTGCCTCCATAGCAGGGTTCGCGACAGTGCTTTCTTTCCGCATTTCACTTTCCACAGATCGCTTCCTTTGCCTCCGCTTAGTGATGTTGAGTAGGGACGTTTCCGGCGAAGGTGACCGGACCATAGTGTCTCAGACCACCGGCCAAATTCGTCTCCTCTGCTTCGCTTGCTAGGGCAAAAGTTTTTTTTTTCGATCTGTCAAAATTCCTCGTTCGTGCTATTAGCATCTGCTGCACGTTGTCTTTTCGTTAAACCATTAAAAGGGTAGAATTCGATCCCCGGTAGGATTCCCGACCGAGCACTCCACCGAGTACGAGGAGTACTCGGCCGAGTACCCCAACACCATCCAGATTTGGTGACTTCCCCACCAAGCAACGGAAGTCACGTTCCTCTCAAATTGCTTACTTTTCCTATCTTTAGACGGAATCCCACCTCATCCCGACCGGTGACTTTCTTCCTTTGCAAGTTAGCCATCTCCTATAAATAGGACCCTCCCGTCAACACATATTACACAACAATTCATCATACATCTTCTACATCAATTATACACACAATTCCCGACATCAATTACAACATCAACACAACAATTCCAATCCCGACACACAAATTACAACCCGGAATTCCAGCAATACTAGGCATATTATATTCCAATCCTTCCTCTAGAAATCCTATAGGATTCCCGACCATTCACAACCTAGAATTCTAGGCAATTTTAGGCAAACCGTATACAAACTCGAGAGAAAAACTCGCCAAATCCCTAACCATACACACCATAACTCACCTATATACATCTTAACGCTTCCGCGCCTAGGCCGCTACTACGAGTCCGTTTTCGAGATAATTAAGCATCAATTTATTTTATTGTTTGTTTTATTATACTAAAACGAACCTCGCATGCTAAATACAACTTCGTCATTAATTTTTAGATGCATTAAACCGACTTAGCAACCCATACAATTATTCGCACGTTTAGTCAAAACACTCTTTGCATATCATTCAACTGTCGAACTAACGCGTGTACACCAAAAACGAACGATATCTTAGTAAAGGCCGCTAAGTGCGGGCGGGGTTGGGTGTTCTTTGTGAACTTCCCAACACGTACCCTCACCTCTTACTCAGAACCATGGTTTCCGGATGTCCGAATCCATTGGCATACGATAGTCATTCAATACCCGATTACCGATAATGTCGGTATCGGTATCGCAATGCTAAGGGACGAACCCAATAAACTCTGAAATCGGAATGGGCCGTACTTTGTGCACGGCCCACTACAACATAGAGTGGGTTCGAATGGACCCGAACTCCCACAAAGTTCGGTGGCGACTCCTACATCGATTTAAATTTCAATTCGAGACCCATCTCACATGAGATTCATTCGCCTCCCCAAACCCGCGCGTGGCCGCGTCGGGGTGGACCTATGTCATGTCCGCAGATTCATTTGTTTGGAATGTTCGAGTAACGAGTTCGGGCGCGAGACAACTCTCTCTAAGGAACTCGGCAAAATGACCCCGTAACTTCGGGTAAATACATAATTTCGAGTGGGATCAAACAACCAAAAATCAGACAAGAAAATGGTAGAGAAATTCGGCATGGTGCTCACTAAACCTCCGTAATAAGCTAGTTTCCTTCCCCCTGAATGAAGAAGTAGTGGGGCCTCTCTGTTTGCTCAATGAAAAGTGAAGGTAGTCTACCCGTTCGGGAAGCCAATCACGACAAGCGATCGACCAACGCACCTTACCTGAAGATAGAATTACCCTGGCGGTCTTTTCGGATGATCAGCCACACTGGGACTGAGACACGGCCCGGACTCCCTCACTCTGCTCGCCCACCATGGAGTTATGAATGAAGCTATTTCCCGCGCAGGCAATAGCACTACTTTGTCCCCAGACGCAGCAGAGCGACGACCCGGGAGCGGATTCCCCACCGGCAGGTAGACAGGAGACCACCAATCGTTGTTTCCAGATTGCGTTGTACATCCAGAACAACCCTAAGAATACAACTGTGTAATCATGGATCATCAACAAATCCCTAAATGCTGTCTACACAATAAAAAATGTAAGTGTCAGTAACAACACTGGGTATGATAAGGCTACTCCGGCCGTGATGAGTCCTTATTAGCTCTTCCTTGGCTTCTTATCGATGCTCTATCCTCGGGATATCATCAAGTGGGATCCATGGGACTCGGGATCGAGTCTAAGTCACTGAATCATCGTCGCTTCTCTTCATCGGCTCTGTATGCTTCGAAAACGAGTCAAAATCGTTCCATTTCTTCAAGATAGGCCTTAAGAACCTAAAACAAGCAAGAAGAAGCGTAAGTAGCCTCGGAACCGCTCTAAAGAGCGATTCCACAAGAGAAAGCGGGACCAAACACGAGAAATAAACATTACAAAACACACTTATCAACTCCCCCACACTTAACTCTTATTCGCCCTCGAGTAAGCACGAACCAACTACTAAATTAATAAAAACTAAAATACTAGCCTAGCGGGTATTAGCGCACCCTACGCCCTTTCAACTCACACGAGAACACTTAGAGGAAAAGTGCTCTCCGCAAGGCAAGTGAGGTCTTGCGACAAAACTGTGGATACAAACGAACACAAAAACACACACACAAACAAACAAACAAACAATCGGTTGCATTCGAGAAGAAACAAATACCGCTTCCCTCTACAAAGCGGTGAAAGAAACACCGGTTAAGGACTCAAGGCAAGTGACAACGTTCCCAAGCTAATAACACAAATCGATATGGACAAAACCCTAATAGTATGACAACAAAGCAATAAAAACGTTGGTTACTTACCTAGGTCCTCCTAACCTTCTAAGAACGTACTATGGGACGATAGGCGGGATGGAAAAAGGATGAACCACGGAGTTAGTCGACACTGTAGGTAAAGTGAAACCCCGCCCCCTTTAGCGATAAGCCAAAAGGGTCGTCCCATGCTCAAAAATAGCCTAACTAGTCCAAGTAAAAAGGTGGATAATGGTTGCAAAGTGAGTAAATACCGACCATTACCGCTATCATCCTTCCTAGGGACTCAATCCTTTGGTAGGCTCTTCACGATAACAATCGGTAAAAGGCTTATTTTTGAGGGGTAAGGAATTTTTTGTGAAATGATTTTCTTGGCATTTTTGTTTTGTATTTTGCTTTTGATTTGCTATGTCATTTTTTTTTCTTCTTTTGTATTTTGTTTTTGATTTGTTGTGCCTTTTCTTTTTCTTCTTTCTTATCTTTCTTTTCTTTTTCTTGGTTTGCCCTTTTGGCCAAATCTTGTTTTGTAGGCATTCATCACAACCAAGTATAGAAACCTCGACAAAATGCAACTTATTTGTGAGATATGTATAGAAGGTAGGGAAATGGATGAGTCGGGCGCGCTTTCCCTTTGAACCCACAAAAAGGTGGAAACTTGGACTAATCAAAACCATTTCAAACATGGTCACCTAAGAGACGGGACTCGGCAATCAAGGCCTTTTCACTCCATGGGTGGTCAAAGTGGTCAAAATGCAAATCCCGCAGTAAATCCCTAGTAGACTAGGTGGACTCAAGGTAAAGAACTAACGAAACTATTGATTTAAAGTCATTCTACTAGACTAAAGTCCAAGAATCGATTCATATCACTAGAAAGGGAAAGTAAACACTTGCGCACTAGCCTCAAAACCGGGTTTTCGAAGACATTTTCTACACTAGACTCACAAACTATACAAGACAAAACAAAACAAAACAAACGCACAAAGAAATAAATAAACACCACCCCGAAACTTCCAAACAAGCAACCACATCAACCACAAACTCCAAAAAGCTCCACCCGAGCATACACCATCACAAAACATCCTCCAAACTCCACAAAAAGAAAAAAGGAGAAAGAGATAGAAGGATAATACCGGATGTCAAGAGCTTTCCGAAACTCACGGCGATCAAGCAACCTACAAGGAAATGGGGAAGCAAAACACACACAACACAACAAATATACGACACAAAGACACAAAAGATTTTTTTTTTGGTTTTTATGAAAATTTTCAATTTTTTAGGAATTTTAAGATTTTTTCGAAAAAAACTACGAAAATAAAACTAAACTAGACTAAGATATCGCTCCCCCCCACTTAAACCGAGCAATGTCATCATGCTCGATCGGTAGTGTGTGGAGACACTAAAAAGAAGAGAAAAAGGGAAAATAAAGCTAAAAATCAAAAATCAAAGTGAAGAAAGGGTAGAATGTGTCGGGCCGGGGTGTAATCAAGTCACCAAAGGCCGAGACGAGAAAAGATATGGATGAGGGAAGAAATAAAGAGAAGAAAATAAAAGGAAATGTGAGGGGAGGGCTAGGTGTAATCAAGTCACCTAGCCCCGATTTCGCCCGATTTCGACTAAAATCTACGAAAAAGGAAATTAAAATGAAGAAAAAGTGAAAAGAACTTGTAAATTTGGATTTTTCAAATGATTCTCGATGTAATCACATCATCGAGAATCAGGAATAATAACCACGAAGGCCCCGAGGGCCGCCATGACACCAAATGCATAACAGGAAGAGGACCATACAAAGAAAGACTAGCAAATAAAAGATGGAAAAGAAAGGAGAGTCGCCATACCAAACGGTTAGCAACTCAACCAACTCCATCGTCTCAATGATCGTTATCGGCATTGCTTGTCTTCATCATCGTTATTCCTCCTCTTCCTTAATGTAGTCTCGAGTATCAAGCTTGCATTGGTGTAAATGAGGTTGGGATTCAAGGGAAAACTCGGTGTATAGAGATGAGAAGATGAGATTAGGGTGTAAAATTGAAGTGCAAGGGTGAAATGATAGTGGCAAAGGTGAGTAGGGAGGTTGGGTGGGGGTATAAAGTGGTGGGGTGGGGCTTAAATGAAGAAAAGAAGGCGAAAAGAGCTGCAGGAATTCCTCCTGGTCGAGACCACGTCTTTCCGATCGGGACCATGATCATCCCGGTCGGGATCGTGCTCATCCCGGGCGGGATGGCCTGTCAGAGAGCCGTCTGTTGAAGCACAACTCGCCACGGTCGGGATCATGCTCATCCCGGGCGGGATGGCCTCTCTAGTTCTTCATTCCCCCTGATTTTATCAAGTCTTCCACCCAAATAATACCTCGGGATCCAAAATTTCGTCCCCAAAAGTTTGAACCAAGCTCAAAAACCGACTTCCTCCACCAAGCTTCAAAGCTTCTATCATCCATAACCTTTCAAAACTCTTCATCCTCACTTCAAACCTATCAATCAAGCTCAACAATTTCCATCAGAAATCCCTCCCTCACATCACTCATCAAAAGTCCAAATGACAAGAACTCTACACAACACACAAAACCTAGAAACAAACTAACCAAACACACAAATACAAATACAAAAACTCAAAAGAAGAGGAAAAAGATATTTACAACATGATACTCTCATCTTCTACGACCCCATAGCCCTCAAGGGCTCGGAGAAGTAGATCAAATGCTCTAGCTACATCTTCAAGAGGGCTCAAGTGGCCGAGCCAAGCTATCTTCAAAAGCTTCCAAGTCGGAGGTAAGAAGCGATCATCTTCATGCTCGGGTTTCTCGTGATCTTCCGGGTCTTTCCAACCAACACAGCAACGACTTTTATGACCATCCGGTGGGTATAGTGGTCTAAAGTCATGCTTGGCGTTATGGTTTGGGAGATCACACCCTAAGGGTGTTGCTTCTTCTACGGGGTTAGGAGTGAAATTCTTTTCCACCGCCCGACAAGGATCCAATTTGTCAACCATCTCACAAGACAAAGGACTCGAAATCAAGTGCGATGAAGGAGGTGAAGGCATCAAGTTTTCTTCATTGGAGGCTCTAGGGGAGACCTCATCGTTGTCTTTACTAGGATTCTCACAATGAGGAAATTCAAGGCCTTTGATGGCGGCCTCAATTTCTTCGATGGTTAGGTCTAGCATAGCATCTCCAAATTCCCCAATCGGCTCACCCAACTTCCCATTCAAGGCAAGTTCTAAGTCATCTATCTCTTTCTCCCAAGTATCGCCTTCATTTTCACTCACCTTGTCAACTTGGTCTACAGGAGTCTTATCTTCACTTGGCTTTGGATTCTCACTCACGATCTCTCCAAAAACAAGATCCGGTTCATCACGAAGGAAATCATATAAATCCAATTTAATGGCCAATACATTGGCTTCCCAAGAGGTAATTTGAGAAACGTGTTCAATTTCCTCCTCATGATCAACCCTTGAAGTTTCAACTTCCTCCATTATTCCCATAGCTTCACCATCCAAGCAACTCTCAACAATGATCTCTTGGTTGACCCTCTCTTCTTCATTCGTGGCTTCATAATCGGGTTGATTTCCTTGTGGAGACAACCGATCTTCTTGCCCAAATGAACCTTCCTCAACAAGTTGTGGAGCCCGAGTGGTCAACATCGTGTAACGAGTGATGGGGGGATTTGCCATCAATCCCACCAACAAATAAACCAACTAACCCCAACAAGTAGATAGGGCAAGTCGGGTCGAGTTCACGGGGACGGTAAAGAGGGTTTCGACTAGGTTTTGCCTAAGGACTTGACTAGGTCAACAAGCTAAGCTAACCTAAAACTAAGAAGGGGGAGAAGACTATAACTAAGATAAAACTAAGTATGACAACTAAAGCTAAAGGATTCAACTAACTAGAGAAACAATGACTAAAAGGATGGAGAATAAAATAGGAAAAGGACTAGGATTAGGTCGGGTTCAAGGGTGGTGAGATGATCAAGCAAGAGCAAAGGTGAAGGGGTAGTCGAGTTATCTAGGCATAGTCTGGGCTCTCGCTACTTAAACCGACCTAGAGGCTCCTCGCTCTCGCGCAAGAACCCATCCTAGCAACATACAAGACCGCAAGAAGAAGGCAAGAAAACATGCATTTGCAATTACAAGTCATTCAAGTATTTCATCAAACATGACATATGCATACAACTAAGAAGCAACCAAAACTTCCACCAACATCTTAAACAAACCCTTAATCACCCATTAAGACACCCAATTCCCCTACTAATCCTAGCAAGAGGACTACTCACGCATGTTCAAGATAGTAAACCCAACACCCATAATGAAACAAGCACAAACACAAACATTCACAATGGAGTATTGAAGGTTACTTAACAAAAACACAAATGAAAACTAAATAGAAGAGATTAGGGAGAAGAAGAATTATACCAACACTAGAAGATGAACAAAAGATTGAATCTTTGCATAAATAAACCCAAAGGAAGATCTCCAATGTTGTCAATAGAGTAGATCAACCCAAAAAGTCTTCAATATTACAAAGATGAAACTAGGATTAAACTAAGATTAAGGAGGAATTAAGGCTAATCTACACTAATCTAAGATAGTCTAACCTAAAGTAGTCTAGGGTTTAGTGCGTAATGCAGGATAATGAGTGGTGCTTAAAACAATACAAGAGGGGGTATATATAGGGTTTCACGGGTAACGGAAGCGAGGAAAGCGAAACAAGCCTTCACTGGGCTCTTCCTGGCCGGGAAGGTGGTGGTCCCGACCGGGATGGGTTGGTCCCAACCAGGATGGGTTGGTCCCGACCGGGAAGATCATGATCCCGGCCGGGATGGACCTTCAGTAGGTCGTCTTTCTTCGTCACTTCATCCCGGTCGTGATGGATGCGTTCCCGACCGGGATGGGTCTTGTAGACTTCAAATATGATCTCATAGGTCCCTACTTGCTCTTCATAGGCTTCTCATCGATTCTCGGTGCTCGGGATCGAGTCTAAAGGGCTCGGGGTCGAGTCTAAGCTACCGAGTGATCGTCGCTTCTCTTTGTTGGCTCCAAATGTGCCGGAAATGAGTCGGAATCGTTCCATTTTTCCAAGATTGGTCTTTGGAGCCTAAAACAAACTAGAAGAAGCATAAGTAGCCTCGAAACCGCTCCGAAGAGCGATTCCACAAGAGAAACCGGGACCAAACACAAGGAATAAGCACTACAAAACACACTTATCAACGAGCTATGAGTGCATTAATGCACTTTGCACCTCTTTTTCTCTTCGATGTTGGGCCACGAACTCATCTTGGTCCCTTTGCATTTGAATCATCATCTCTTGTTGACTCTTTTGCATTTGAATCATTATTTGACAAAGCTCAAAGTTGGGGATTTTTGGTTGTGGGTAATGTGAAGGTATTTGGTAATTGTTAGGACTTTGGAATGATCCTTGACAACTTTTATGGTAGCCAAATGAAGGAGGTTCATAAGATTGTTGATGAGATTGAGTTAGTTGGTAAAATTGTGGGTCTTGGTAATTTGTCCCATGACGATTGATGGTAGCTTGGATGCGCCATTGTCATAACGTTGCCTTGATACATTGAATGAACTAGAAACACTTGAGAAAACGTTAGAAGCCTAGTTCTTTTGAGGCACTAGGAAGAGAGAAATAAGCACACAAGAAGTAAGAACGGAGGTACACAAGGAGAGGAAAACACAAAACTCAAGAACCAAGTCTAAAACTAAGCACACAAAAGTCTAAACAACGCCGTCCCCGACAACGACACCAATTTGACGGTAGGATTTTTCGTGAATCCCACCGATCAAAATAATCCAACTAGCCTAGGCTTGGTAGCAAATGGTAAGTCGGGTTGAAATCCTCAGGGACGGTAAGTCGGACTAAGGTGAGCTACAATTCTAGACTAAGTTCAAGTAAAACAAGGGTGATTGACTAACATTGATTGATGACTAAACTAAAGTCTATCACATGAAATAAAAAGGGCAACAACTAGTGATAATGGAAAGCGAGGTAACTCAATAATAAGAAACTAGGGCTAGGCCGAGTTCATTGATGCCAAGGAGACCAAAAGGGGAAAACGAGGGTGCTAGCATGTTTTCGTAGCCTAGGTTACATTCGGGCTCTCGCTACTTAAATGGCCTAGGGGCCTCCTCACCACGCTCTCGCTACTAGTGGAGGAACCAAACCCAACACCAAACAAGAACATGCAAGAGAAGAAACAAGAAAAAACAAGGAATGATCATCTCAAGTCTCACAAGCATTTCATCAAACATATAGAGTGCAAGGCATTACCAAACAACAACTAGCATCACCCATCTCACCCTAATCATCCCTAATCACACCCAATCCCCCTACTAACCCTAGGGAAAAACTACTCACACATCATTAAGGATACAAAAACATAAACCAAAGATACCAACAAAACAATGAAAACATTCATAATGAAATCTAAACTAGAAACAACAACAATCAATGGATAAAGATGGAAACTTTACTAACTATGAAAGATTAAGAGAAAAGAGAGAAGAAAGATTATATCAACAAGAGGATGAATGGAAAAGATGAACACTTGCATAAAAGAAAACCCAAATACATCCACCAAGGTTGTCAATCTTGATAGAATTTTCAAGAATTCCAATAATACAAGAGTAACTAACTAGATTAAGGCTTAATAGAAGAGTAATTAAGGAGGGATTAAGCTAATCTACACTAATCTAAGCTAATCTAACCTAAAGTAGTCTAGGGTTTCGTGGTCTAAGGTAGAGTAAGGTAGAGTGCTTAAAACAATACAAGAGGGGGATATATATATAGGGTTCCACGAGTAAGGGAGGCGAAAGAATGAAATCGGGCAGAGCTGGGCCCTTCTCAGCCGGGAAGGAGGTGATCCCGGTCGGGAAGGGGGTGGTCCCGGTCGAGATGGGTCCTTCCCGGCCATGATGAGTCCTTATTTGCTCTTCCTTGGCTTCTTATCGATGCTCGATGCTCGGGATATCATCAAGTGGGCTCCATGGGACTCGGGATCGAGTCTAAGTCACCGAATCATCGTTGTTTTTCTTCATCGGCTCCATATGCATCGGAAATGAGTCGGAATCGTTCCATTTCTCCAAGATAGGCCTTAGGAACCAAAAACAAGATAGAAGAAGCGTAAGTAGCCTCAAAACCGCTCTAAAGAGCGATTCCACAAGAGAAAGCGGGACCAAACACGAGAAATAAACACTACAAAACACACTTATCAGAATACATACATGATTAATTATTTAAATCAGTTAAAAATATTTATATTTAGTTTGATGTTTGCAATCAACCCTCTTTTTAGGGTCGGAAATCCATTTTTTTGACCCGCAACCCGTTTGGCCGTCCTCAATATGACCCGCTAATTTAGAGTCGAAAACCTGACCCAACCCGTTCGATCAGTGAGAATTTATTGAAATTAATAAAAATATTTATATTTAAATATTATATTTGGATTCATAATTTAAAAATAAATATTTTAAATTACGAATATTCAATTTAATACTATCTTTTTTATCATTTAATAATACAATAATTTTAAAATTTTGATTTTTTTAAGTACAAACATTATTATTAAAGAATATATTAATAATACTATTAAAATACAAATAAAAATAAAAATTATTTTTTTTGGACTTAAAAAAGTTGGTAAAAAACATAGGCGTTTGAAACTATTTTTGACCTTAACCCGACCCTTGATCCGTATAACCCGATTCATATTTGGTCTGACCCGTATTTGGACCCGATCCGTATGACCTGATCCATTGGACCTGTTTGATAGATTTTTTTTTGGTAAGATGTAAGTATTATATCTCAATTACTCAATGTACAAACTAATTCGACTTAAGTCGAGTAATTCTTATAATCCAGTCCAACTCATGAGGAGTTAAAAAACTCCTGTACGAACCACTCCAACCTACGACAAAGTTCACGTTTAATACTATCAAATAAACAAGATGGTATAATAATTATCTCTTCCATTCTCATCACCTTATTATGTTGACGCTAAATATTGTAAACCACAGTAGCCACCGCAGCCCGACTAACACGTCTATGAAGGATAGTGCTCCTCGGTCTACTGTCCAATAAGACAGTCGACAAGTGTCGAGCTACCCATTCACCAATGATAAAAGTTTGCTGCTATACGGACACAAGAAGAACAGATGAGAGGTAGTTTCAGGTTCGCTTTCACATCTCCGTCGCACACACTCCATGTCTATGTAGCTTTAATCTCGTGTTCAACGCGTCCCTGCAGAGGCGTCTTAATAGATTTGGAGGCCCAGTTTGAGTCTCGAGTTTGAGGCCCTTTATGGATGTAATATTAAAAAATAGAAAAAAGTAAAATAGCATCCAACAAGGTTTGATCCCACGACCTTTCATGTGGATGGAGTAAACACAAACCACCATACTACAAGTCACATATGTAGACATTATCTCATAATTTTATATGTAGACTAACTATTCAGAAAGAGGATTATGAGGCCCAACTAAATTGGAGGCCCAGTTCCCCTGCTCGCCCTGAACCTCCTTTGGGCCGCCCCTGCGTCCCTGCACCCTAGCCACACCACGAATTGGTGCTTGGGAAGCACCCAACTGTCCTAAACCAATCCAACCCACTGTACAAGCTGCAACTTAGCCCCCTACACCTCGTATCCTGCTGAAACAGAGTAAGCAGCATCACCATTTTGCCACCGCTCCCTGTAAACTGATGCTTAATCAGTTCTTTCAGGTCAGAAATCTGCTTCCATCCCCAAGACGCTGCCACCCCTGGTATATAATCCATCCAGGCTCGTCCCTTCAAGTGAAAATGATGCACCCACATGACCCAAAGTCTATCTTACTGCTCAAATATCCACATAACTAACTTAAGTACAGCTACCTCATTCCATTTCACAAGCTGACGGAGACCCAATCCATCCTCGTTCTTCGGGTAGCACATCTTGTCCCACGCCAGATGTGGAACCCGACGATACTCATCCTTCCCCTCCCACAAGAAATTACGACAAAGGGCATCAATCTTGGCCAGCAAGCAATTAGGAATGATGAAAATCATTGCCCTACGTATGGACCTGAGACGAAACACATTGAACCAAAGTCAAATGTTCCGCATATGACAGCTTCTTCGCTCCGAGGCTCAAAACACGACCCAAAATCTTCTCAACCATTTTAGCACAATCCAACCTTCTCAGCCTCGTAGTCTGAATTGGAATACCCAAGTACCGAAACGGAAGCTCTCCAATAGCACACCCACACAGACGCAACGCTTCTAGCTTCACTGGCCCACTCATACCAGCACAATACAAGTTAGACTTACCAAAACTTATAATAAGTCCCGAGGTCTTGGAGAAGGTAGCAAAGGCCCTCATTAAGGAGATAATAGACCCAACCTCTCCCTTACAAAACAACATGTCATCGGCGAACATGAGATGACACAATTTCATGGAGGCACATTTCGGGTGATACTTAAACTTATTGTTTTCTGTAACATAATGCAAATTTCGAGACAGATACTCCATACAGATGGTGAACAATAAAGGAGAAATTGGATCCCCTTGGTACAGTCCCCTTTTCCTCTTAAAAAAACCAAACGAGTCACCGTTTAGGCTGAGGGAAAAACTCACCGTAGTAACACACTCCATAATCCAGCCACAAAACTTCTCTGGCAAATTGATCGCTTCCATCATCTGATCAACACTGTTATACGCTTTTTGCACATCAATCTTCATCATACATCGAGGAGAGACTGTTTTCCTGTTATATAATTTCACTAGGTCTTGACAAATTAACACATTTTCAATAATATTCCTTCCCTGAATGAAACCACTTTGTTGCGGAATAATAATCTCAGGAAGCACCATCCAAAGCCTCTTACTCAGAATCTTGGAAATGCACTTGTAAATTACATTACAACAGGCTATCGGCCAAAATTGAAGCACACACTGTGGATTAGGCACTTTGGGTATCACTACTAATACCGACCGAAAAATATGTAGTCGGTAAAAGTTATTACCGACCGATTACGGTTGGTGGAGTCATTTACGGTCGGTAAATTACCGACTGAATGTTAGTCGGTCGGTAAATAAGTATATCATTCGGTATTTGTATGTATTACCGATCGATATATTTATTTTACCGACCGTTTTACAGTTAGTCGGTAAGGTTTTTGAAATACCTCCCAACTCGTCCATCAGCTCTCATTTGCTAACCTCAACCCCAATTCAACGCGCGACCCAGCTTTCCCAACCCCAAAACCTTACCCGTCATCTCCCTCGCCGGACGCTGGACGCCGACCGTCGCCCGCCCCTTTTTCGCCATACCTAACCCTTGCCGGTCACCGTTCTCCCTGCCAGAGCCGCCACTGTTCATCTAGGTTTTATTTTTTCCTAAAAATCCCCAAATTTATTAAACTTTTATTTTTAATTGATTTTGTTGTTTTAATTTGTTTAGATTTCGTATATTACTGTTGTATACATATAAATTGGTGCTGTATATGGTGAATTGATGTTAGGTTAGGTTAATTTATTTAAATTGTTAGTTTTACACATCAATTGGTGTTGTTAGTTTATTGTTATTCATCTACTAATCATTTGTGGTTGATAAATTGTTAGTTTATTGTTTATTGTTAGTGTATGCTTCCTTTCTTTTTGATCTCACAAATTTGATTATGATATAGTAATAAGTAATAAAAGATGTTTGGCAAGTTGTATTATTGAGGCATGTAGATATCTGTTCTTCCTTCTATTTTTTTGGTTGTCATGTGTATCCAAACAAAGAATTATAGTTGCCTAAATGCTTCTTTCATATAATGTCTCTATTCATAGAAACCTGTTCTTGCTTTCATATAAGCTAGCTATAGCGTGCAATTAAATTAGTTCAGAAATTTGTTGAACTAATTAAGTGTCGACGGAAGGTAGAAAATAAGAGATCTTAAGTAGAAACTTGTTGAACTAAGTGGTCAAACAAGACGGTAAACAAGCTGTTTGGCATTAAGAAAGGGCTTAAAAAGAAAAAAAGAATAGGTTCTCTCATAACGTGCAAAATATGAAGACATGTTTATATGTTTCTATTACTAATATGATCTAGACTCTAGAGTAAAACGACATTTATACGGAGTACTACTGTTTAATCATCATTCTATGTTTCTACTCATAACTATGTGTATTTTTTTTTAAATTACTACATGGTCTATAGTACAACTATAATTTTTCATACATTTTAGTACGAAACACGTTTATTAGAAAATCATTAACACGTTAACAATTTTGTGACGAAAATATTAAGTTTCGGCCCCACCAAGAATTTGATTCTGGCTTCGTCACTGGTTCTATAGGTTTTATAGAACACTAGCGGTAGAGATCGGCCCTAAGCGTTCTATAAGTCATATTGCAACGGTGTTATATCACAATTTTGTTGTTGTAGTAGTAGTAGAGTACAAAAGTGATTAATTTTCAGAATCCAAAGGTTTTTGGTTTGGAACAAATTATGTGGAGGATTGTTTTTCTTTCTTTGATACAAGTATGTAACAAAAACTCATTTAAATTTAACACCATTTATCTTAATGTTGTTAAGGGTAATCTAACGATGGTTAGTGTGTGGAAGTAATTGTTTTTTTATTTCTTCAAAAGACGGAGAAAATGGACAAGGAGCCCAAACACCACAACTCTTCTTTGACGATCATAGCAGAAAATGAAGAATCCTTATGTAAGTATCACCGGTGTAAGGTAGTTTGTTTTTATTATGTAATACTACTAACAACTAACTATATTTGTTTTTGACATAATGTAGGCACACTATAAAAAATTGCATCAAGACATTAAGACGAAGGGTACAAAGTAACGCTTGATCAAGTTTGGTTTGAAGCACCGAATTTATTACAAATAGTTGTTGCTTGAAACCTCCATTAGTATGGATAGTTTGTAGTTTAATTTGCTTATGATTTGTGGTTTATTAATCTGTACTTAGTACATAGTGATATGGAGTTCTAAAAATTTAAAACATTGTTTAAGAAATAGTTTTATTTAATACGGAGTAAAGTATTATTTTGAATAGGATTATTTCATGACAATAATACCAACTATAAGGGGGTTTCTTAGAATAATCTCAACTATACGTAATCTCATTTTAATATGAACTATGCCTTCATTAATCTCATTTCGCTATGGACAAAATTATGACTTTCTATTGCCGGTAATAGTGACCGGTTGTGACTTTCTAGGGTCCTTAAGTGTTCCGTCGTCGTTCATGAAAGCCAAAACAACAAGAAATTTTTTAAAAAAATTCATGGCCTTTATAATACTAATCGGAAAAAAATGCAAGATGAATTTTGAGAAGATTAAAAAAAAAGCTGAAACTAAAAAGAAAGGTTCAACCGGTTTTCTAGGTAACCGGTCACCTATATCAATGAGAGATTAATGAAGGCATAGTTCATATTAAAACGAGATTAGGTATAGTTGGGTTTAATCTAAGAAGCCTCCTTATAGTTGGTATTATTATCATGAAATAACCCTTTTGAATATCAAGAAGAATTTGATTGTCATTTGCATTGGAATGAATGTACCAAAAATGAATGATCATGCTGATGCTATAGGTAAATGGCAAGTGCCAACAAACACTAGGTATTTAATGTCAAAGTCAAAACAATGTTCGGGCTCGGTGGAATCCAGGAGTAGCGGAGATGATGGCAGACAAATTCGGGCTACATATTGCGAGAAGGATGGAGGTATCCCAAGTGCAAGTGGAAAGTGACTCTATAATTGTGACCAGTGCAATTCAAGCTAAACAACAATGGCGGAGTCCTTTGGGTGTATGCCTTGATGAAGTTCTGTCAGTTATATATTGCTTTGTTTCCTTTTCTTGTAGTCATACGAAACGAGAGGGTAATACGGTGGCACATCATGCTGCGAGATGGTGTCGAAACGTGAGTACCGAGGTTGTACTTGACTCGTGTTTACCGCAAGCCTTATTGTACTTGGCGACTCTTGATTTAATATAATCTAGTACCCAATTTTCAAAAATGTTCTTTTTAGTGTACAACTTACCGACTGATTTTGACATTACCGACCGACTTGGACATCACCGACCGACATCCGCTCTAAAAATGGCAAGCCTAGTATTTTTGCACCGACTGATTATATATTTAGCGACTGAGAATTTGATCGGTAAAAGTGCCGACTGTTCGTGTTCGATCGTTAAAAAAAATTACCGACTACAGTTTCCGACCAATTTATATTGGTCGTTGTGGTTTGATAATCGGTCGATAATTTCAATTACCAACCGATTTGACAGTTTACCGACTGATGTAATCGGTAGGTAATCAACACTTTTCTTGTAGTGTATTAAGGTCAGGTTAGTAGCATCAATTTGCTTAAGCAGCTTACCAGACACAAAGAAGGCTTTCACAGCAGGCACAACCCCACCACCTACAATAACCCACGCGTCCTTAAAGAACTGACTAGAATACTCATCCGGGCTTTATCTTTCAGAATACTGAACAAAATAACTTTAATCTCTTGGGAAGAAATAGGAGCCAGGAGAATATCCCAATGCTCAATCGAGCATATCTTCCTTCCTCTTACCATGCTCCTCTGCACAGGGGCCGTCTCAGCCGAGCTTCCGAGAAGCGACTCATAGTACTCCAGAAACGCCTGTTGGATCTCATTCCTCACACTCCTCTCAATACCTTGAACATTATTAATACAGTGAACTCTATTTTAGGAATTTCTACTTCGCAAAATAGAATGAAAATAAGACATATTCAAGTCCCCTTCTTTAAGCCACGTCAATTTCTCTTTTTGTTGTAAGAAAGAGCGACACGCAACATCAAGCCAAGTAACCTGTTTATTCCACTGCCATCCTTGATCTTGGAACAATTGATTGGGTGGGTAGTCCTGTAATGCGAGTTTTATTTGTCTCAGCATCACCCCCGCCTGGGCACTCTTATTAACTATATTCCCAACTTTGGCCTTGTTAATCCCTTTAAGTACGTTCTTCAACCTCTTCGATTTAACAACAAGCTGAAACATACATGTGCCCTCCACCACGTCTTCCCATTTCACTCTCACCATGTCTTTGAACTATGGGCAATCTCCCCACATATTCAAATACTGGAATGGTCTGTTTTTTTGGCTATCCTGTTTAGACGCTTTAATAATACAAGGACAATGGTCAAACGTACCTTCCGGGAGGAAATATGCAAACCCGTTAGAATACGCCTCAACCCACTCCTTATTCACAAGGCACCTATCCAACCGACTATAAATTCTATCCTCAGAGCACTGTTTGTGATTCCACGTACACCATCATGCTCCTACAGCCGGACTGTCATCTAGGTTACGGTCCACGAGACAGTCCCTGAATGGGACCACCACCAAGCTTCAGTACAACAACCACCAAGCCTCTCGTCGGAGTTCAGAACCGTGTTAAAATGTCCTCCAACCACCCAGGCCCCTATTATACTAGCTGCATACTCCCTCAATTTTTTCCAAAGCTCCTCCCTACCATAAGCGGAATTGAAAGCATAAACTACTGTTCATACTACGCTCCCGCTTTATTTTTTAAGGGGTTGAGTAAAGTTACTTAACGGTGTTAATTTTCAACCCTTGACCGTAAAGTTAAATATTAAAACCCTTAAATGGAATTAAAAGCAATCTTCGGGTGCTAATCTTACCATTAAATATCTTTCAATCAGTTTTGCTAACTATTTTTAGACATATAAACTCTTTAAAGGACCGAATACATACATGATAAATTATTTAAATCAGTTAAAAATATTTAGATTCTGTTTTGATGTTGGCAATTAAAAGCAATATTCGACCCGCTACCCGTTTGACCGACCCCAATATGACTCGTTAATTTAGGGTCGAAATCTGACCCAACCCATTCGGTAAGTGAGAATTTATTGAAATTAGTAAAAATAATTATATTTAAATATTATATTTTGATTCGTAATTAAAAAAATAAATATTCTAAATTACAAATCTCAGCAACACAAAATGAGGGTTTCGCTCGTAGAGGACGAGAGGAATCCTCTCCGCGTTCCGGCCGATGCTGCTTGATTCACAGATTGGTCCGACTCGTAATTCGAACTGAATCAATCTGCATGGCTACGACTTCTTTCCCCAATCACAAGGGAATTGTTTCACATGCTTCAATCTCGGAACAAGTTTGGAAAAAGGTCGAGAAAACTCGGTCTTTTTTGCCGACTTTTGTCTTGTTTTAGCATAATAAAACAAACGATAAAAAAGAATGAATTTGCTACAAGATGAACAAACGAGTTAGTATCGATAATATAGCAAATATGAAGAATATGCAAGATCGAGAAAATATTAATCGAAATCTAAAAAATATTGTTAAAAAGACGCTGTTTTGTATAAAAAACGATGTTCGAAAAATAATGAAAAAAAGGAAAACGGGTCGCGTTTCCAGCATTGCCCGCGACTCGCCCAGGGTGCGCGCGACTCGCGCCCCGGCCTGTTTCGAGGTCGATTTTCTGAAAATTGATGCTTTTATTAAACCGCGTACGAATATCGCATAATTCGTGCTCGACTTAATATTTTCGATATTCGTTATATTGGATAGTCGACTATGAAATCAATATCAAATACTCGAAATAGTTTTAGAAAGATATAAATTTTAGAAGTCGTTTCGTAGAATAAATAATAAAAACGAACGAAAAAAGCTAAAAAAAAGGATTCGGGTTTCAGGCCCGTGCGCGAGTCGCCTGGGATGGGCGCGACTCGCGTGCGGGTCTGTCCCGGTCGTGTTCGTTGTTCGAAAATTTGATAAATCGCGTATAAATACGAATTAACTTATACTCAATTTATGCTTTCGATATTCGTCGTATCCGATATTCGATTATGAAATCGATATCGAATATTCGGAATGAATTTTAGAAAAGGTTTTGAAAAAAGGGTTTGTTTCGAACGAAAAGTAAAAAAAGAATTTTGAACGAAAAAGATGTTAATTCTCTCCGCGTACAAAATCGTCGAATTTTGTTTAAAAAAAATGTGACGATTTATTTAGCATCAACGAGAATTAGTTAATTTTGTTCTTGTTAGATATGATATTCGATTAGAGAATCGATATCGTATTTTAAGAACGTTTGTTATTAGAAAATAGTTTTTAGTAATATCGATATTAGAAATAATTAAAAAAAGTGATGAACGACCCGTAAAAAAAAACGGACGAGGAGAAGAAGAGAACAAGAAGGAGAAATCGGGTTTGGTACACCCTCAACCTACATGCTTCGGTTTACTCGGATCGGGGCTTGTCGGGACGTGGCTTGGGCACAAGAGCGTCGAGTTTAACGTCGATGGGTTATGGTGGTTTGGTGGGACGTGAGGCGTGTGAAGGGTGTCGGGTATCGGGACCGGTTTCCTTCGAGTTTTGGATGTACTATCGGTTTCTCGATGCTAAGGTTGATGATTTATAAAAAGGTGTTGATTTTTCTCAGGAATTATTTGTATTTAGATGTGTTGTGCAAGGGGCTATTTATAGGAAATTTCCGACCTTGGCTAGGAGAGGTGCATTTGAATTAGAACTACCGCTTAGGATAGGAAACGTAGGAAGTTGAGGGGAATGAGAATTCCGTTTTCTTGTGAAGGAAGAAAGGGAACCGGCTGGTTGGTAGGCTACTCGGCCGAGTATCCTAGCTCGGTCGAGTGTGGGATTCGGTTTTCGGATAGGATTCCTACTTGAGATCGAATTCTACCTTAAACGGAATTGTTTAATATTTGTGTAGCTGATTTTTTGTGGAGTTGGAGTCCGAACCAACCGTGTGAGATGTCACGGCTGACTCACGAGTCTCGGGAAATATCTTTGACCGGGTTTTGACTCGGTCGCAAAAAGACGGTTTTACCCCTGGTGTCGGATTCGACCCAAATTAGTGTTATTTGACTCGAAACGATCCACTGGGCCTGAATTTGAGGTTGGTTTTGTGAGATTTGTACTCCTTAAAAAGCCCAAGCTAAATATCCATGATTTCGAGCCCATTTCCGAGTACGTTAAAGCACGTTTGCGTCCGATCATCATCAGGTGTTTGTCGGAAACTACTATAGACACCTGGCAGCAAAATGTGGGTGTCTACAGAGCCCCCACTCTGACTGAGGCTTGGACAGGGCGAAAGTCAGAGTAGCTACCAGGCCAATCAAAGATTAAGACCTGGCAGACTTCCGATCGGGTCGTTTAAAGTCCATTAGACCTGCGTAAAGGGCCCGCCGGCCACAGACTAGAAATGTACCTGAGCTGATGATAACTCCGTGGGCGTTTGAACTCGTCGTATAAGACTTAAAATGGGCCTATATATATGGGCTCATCTTGCTAAATGCCGCTGGGGAGTTATGTGAATTGCACGGTCCTACTTTGAGTCGTCCTGTACATATTTATGCAAAGTTGCAAAGTTTTGCATGTAACATTTGTAGGAAAAATGACTCGCGCTGGGAAATAAAATTTTTGAGAAAAGGTTTGAATTTTTGAGTTTGTAGGAGTCTTTGAAAATTAGAGAATTTTTTACTCTGAAAAGGAATAGGAATGCTCGGGATGACTTAGCTAAGCCTTAGGATAATGATTGTATGCTAAATACTCTAGGATTGGGAATCCTAAGGTGAGGAGGAGAATTTGATTTTATGCTATAAATACCCCCTCCTTGCTTCATAAATTCTCATAATTCCCTCAATTCCCTCTCTTCCTTAAAGAAAAAACAAGCCCTGAGAAATTTATTCTTTCTTTTAGGAATCCAATTATGGGAATCGACCGATTAGTAGGAATGCTGCATGAATGGTCCAAATATTTTAGAGATGCCGATAGGGCCATCCTAAATCAGAATGGCGTTACCCAATTGTTCGTGATCCGTCAGATGCAAGTAGATCGTCACTTCTTGGATGCTTGCCTGTCCTGTTGGGACGATACTTATCATGTATTTGGTTTTCCTCGAGGCGAAATCTGCCCTATCCCTGAGGAAATTGCTGCTGCAGGAGGATGGAATCCCATACTTCGCCCTGCTATCCCTTTTCGATTTCTGACCCAAGGAGGAAGTTACGGGAAATTTTAGGGCTTTCTTATATGGAGGTATCCCGTATGCTGGAAGGAGATACCGTTTCCTTGATCGATCTAGCTGAAAAATTTATGAACCCAGATGACGTCCGGGTCAGGCCGATCCACAGCCGTAGGGCCTTTACTTTTTGCATGCTCCATGTCTATGCCTTCGAAGGTCATATGGATTTATTATCTTGCATGGGCCATGTTAGACTTTTCACTGTGGCTGATTTAATGGAAACGGAGCACAGCCTGGCTTGGTTGATTACAGGAGAGATTATCCAGGGTTTGGATAGTCGTAAAAGGGATCCGTCAGTCCGGTTGACTGGGAGTACCCGTCTTTTACAGGTATACTGTTTTTGAATTTTTTTTTCGGCTTTTTCTGATTTTCCGGTTTTTCCAATTTTCCGGTTTCTGCGCTTTTTTCCCGATTTCTGCGGTTTTCTCGGTTTTCGCCTTTTTCACGTTTTTTATTTTAAACGTGATTTTGACAATTTTTCGCGTTTTTGATTTTTTGCGGGTTTTTCAGCTGTGGCTGTTCGAGAAGCTATCGATCTTGGATCCTCCCCTAGACGTGAGCCGGTATCAACCTAGGCAAGTAATGATGAGGAGACGAACTATTGCCTTTTCTCGCTTCAACACCCAAAAATACTGGGATGAGGTGCTATCTTTCCATGGAGGCCTACTGATCCGCTGGACCGTCCCATGGTGGCCTATTTATGTTTGGACCGGTTTGGAGTCTCGAGATAGGGCTAGATATCAAGTAATCCTATCTTTTAGACAGACAATTCACCTCTTTCCCGATCGCATACTTAGGCAATATGGTCGGGTGCAAAGAATCCCAGAAATCGAGGCAGTCGTGAGTGAATCCACTCAGTTGACGGATGTAATGTGTGATACCTGGATGCAAAGGTGGTATGCACGAGCTACTTGGCCCGTTCCTAGAAATCCTCATTCGATCTGGGTATCTGACTCTTATGTAAGATGGACACGAGCCGATTCAGCTAAAACCCGAGCTGCCTTGAAGACTGACGAGGCCTTCGACCTGTTACGCCGGTGATGAGGGTCGAAGAGCCTGCGTTGGGCCGCCCGCCTAGCAGGCCCCATGAAGACCCCGTCCAAGGAACCAAGGAGCCTGCCCAGCAGGCCGTTAGGATAAGATACCAGGATTCCTCCAGTGAAACAAAGCTGCAAGGAAACCGCCTGCCCAGTGGGGTAAGGCGACTGGCTGTGAAGAGCGTGCAGGCACTCCCTACTCGCCTGCCTCCGGGCGACCTTCTCCCTGAGCAGGGCCGGGGTCCCCAGAAGCCCCCTCTGTCATCTTGCCTACAGGTAAGAGAGAACGAGTGGATGAGGAAAAACCACGTGTCAATTTCCCATCCACTCATTCTTTCTCTCCCCACTTCTCTTTTCCTCTCTCTTGTGGGAAAGTATAAATACTCTTCCATTTCCCACATGAGGGGGGTTGGATTTTCTCTCTCTAGACTCTCACTCCTAAAAACGCCACCTAGTTCCTCACGAGCTAGGTTCATCAAGGCATTTCACGGACTAACTTAGGCATCGGAGAGGGTTCCCTCGGACAACCTCCGAGGCCCTGTGCGTTCATTGTGCAGGGAGCAGGCCAACTCCGCCGGGGAAGGTCCGATCAAGGGAGAGGGATAAAAGAGAGGTTCAAGGAAATCAGACGATCCGTTACTCACCAACAATCCGATTACACAACCCGGATCCAGAGCCGGGTTAATTGTTTCCGTGACCGGAACAATTTGGCGCCATCTGTGGGGAGGTACGGTTGTGCTCACGAATTACCCACAAAAATCAACCATTCCTAACCACAAAAACTAAAACAATCAAAGTAATCATGCCAGAAATCGTTGACGCCAGTACAGGGGCGGGTCCGACGGTCCCACCGGTGACCCCCCTGTATGGCATGCCACAGCCAGAGAGGATTCCTCCCGCCACGATCCTGGGGGTGGGGGAGCCAGTCTCCTAGGCGTACCAAGCGCTGCTGTAGCACCTGAGTTGGGGACACACCCAGGGCACACTCTGAATCTGACCCCGGCTCAGATGGCGCAGACAGCCGCCTTCTTCTCTGCAATGCTAAACCAGGAGTTCACTCCTGAAATCCTGGTAGGCAGGGTCGCATCGGCCCCCAGGCAGCCACCCTCAATAAGCAGGGATGGAGATGTGGGCACGAAGCGGACCGCCGCCAGAAACGCTCAGAGGAAAGCAAGAAGGACGGCAAAAGTATACGCGCAGGTGCAAAGGCGTATCACAATAGGCAGCCCAGAGCCACCTGCCCAACAGCAGGCATTCTCCATTCACACGACAGAATCCGCGTCTGGAGAACAGAGAGGTTTATCCCGGGAATTGCAGGAGAGAATGAGGCCCAGGGAGCCCATGTCTAAGCGCCTGGGAGAAAAGCAAGGCGGGGTCTTCTCCAGGTTAACACCGGCGGTCAAAAAGCAGTCAGCCCCGGGTTTGTCCCAAAGCCTGCAGTCTAGGCTCAACCGGGGACAACCGCTTGAATCTAGATACCACCAAGGTGAGAACCTCTGCTACTCTTAGGGAAAGAGACCCAGGCAAATCTCCTCTGAAACAGAAGATGAAGCAGCAAGCAGGCCGCCTCCAAGGCACCGCTCCCCCAGTACGAGGAAACCGATCCATAGACAATGGGATATGCACGGTAACCAGTCTGGGGAAAGCAGGTCACGAATGGTAGGCAGGCCCACAAAAACCCCACTTCATCCTGAGGTACAAGAATACCCCATCCCGAAAATTAAAATGCCGACCATTAAGTTTGACGGGACAACAGACCGAGAAGACCACTTGGCGGCATTCGAGAGCCACATGGGCATGTACGACGTGGATGACGCCATCTGGTGCAAAGTCTTCCCAACCACCCTGGTAGGGCTCGCACAAGGGTGGTTCAGGGATCTCCGCCAAGGATCAATCAAGTTCTTCATAGAATTGGCCGAGATCTTCCTCGAACAGTATGCTGGGAACAAAAGGAGACGCCTCACTCGCTTCGATCTTATGACCCTAAAACAGAAAAAGGGTGAAAGCGTAAGGGAGTACCTAAGGAGGTTTGACCTATCTTACCAACAAGTCAGGGAGATCGATGACTCCACCGCTGCTTACGCCTTGACTATCTCCCTGCTCCCGGGAGAAATGAAAAATCAGATGATCAGGGCCCAGCCAGAAACCTTGGCCATGGCCAGGAAAATTACTGAAGGGTTTATTCTGCAGGAAGAGTTTCACAGCTTGCCGGATACCCCTGCAGGCCAAACAAGGCCGCAGGGAGGACCGCAGGGTGGGCGTGGCAGAAATGAGCCGGGCAAGCAGAGAGAAGAGGGAGACACTCCCAAGAAGGAACGTACAACATACCAACCAAGATTTGACAGCTACACGGCCGTCAATAGGCCGAGAGCAGAAATCTTCGAGTTAGAAAAAGAAACATCAAAATGGGCTCGCCCAAACAAGCCGCGCAGCCCAAAAGGGGATCCCAAAAAATTCCGCACGTTCCACGACTGCATAGGTCATACCACAGAGGAATGCCGCCATTTAAAAGACGAAATAGAGAAACTAATAAGAAACGGCTGGCTGAGTAACTATGCAGCAAGGAACAAACCCCAGAAAGAGGCGGCACACAAACCTGAGGGCTTAGCCCAAAATCGCATGGTCATCCATGTAGTATCAGGGGATGCAGAGGGGCGGACCAGCAGGCGCAGCCAGAAAAGGCAGATCCGCGAACTGCGTAACCAAATTTGCTACGCCGAGAAGGCAGGCAGCCCAAGGGGCACTACCCTAAGCATCACCCCTGAAGATGCAGGGAGAGTCGTGTACCCACATAGTGACCCTCTGGTCTTAACCCTGGAAATCAGCAATCACATTGTCAAGAGGTGTATGGTGGATACTGGCGCCTACACAAATCTCTTATACAAAGATGCTTTTGAGAAAATGAACCTTGAAAGAAGGCACCTGAAGCCAACCCCTGGATCTTTGTATGGATTCAATGGAGCAGGCATGCTACCCATGGGAGTTATCGATCTGCCTGTTACGTTTGGGGAGGGGACCTCAGCAAGAAATATCAGGGCGTCGTTTGTTGTGGTGGATGCCAAATCCGCGTACAACGCCCTGATAGGCCGAGCCACCCTAGATGAAATAGAGGCTGCTGTATCAATTAGGGCCCTCACCATAGCCTATGTAACAGACTTTGGCATGGAGGGGAAGGTCCACGGGGACCAGGAGTCGGCCAGACACTGTTATTCCGTGGCCCTGCAAGCCCATGAGACAAAAAGAAAGGGGAAGCGAAAAGCCCAATGCTCTCCCAGCAGGGAAGGTGAGATCCCGACTGCCCAGCAAGAATCAGTCCACCTAGAGCCTGAAGGGGAAAGCATGCTGGTGGACTTAGAGCCAGGGAGGCAGGTCCTTATAGGGGCCTACCTGGAGGAGTCCTACCAAAAGGAACTAATTGCAGTCCTAAGAGAGAATAAGGACGTATTCGCCTACTCTGCAGACGAGATGCCAGGGGTCGACCCGACCTTTATTGTTCACAAGCTGAACATTAATCCGGAGGCTCGCCCTGTGAAGCAGAAGAAAAGGAACATGTCCATAGAAAAAGATGCGGCGATAAAAGAAGAAATAGACAAACTCCTGAAGGCAGACTTCATCGAAGTCTGTGACTACCCTGAATGGTTGGCAAACGTTGTCATGGTAAAAAAATCATCAGGCGCATGGAGAATGTGCGTGGATTTTACCAATCTTAACAAGGCCTGCCCTAAGGACTGCTACCCTCTACCCAGGATAGATCAACTAGTGGACGCCACTAGTGGATACACCACGCTGAGTTTTCTGGATGCGTTCTCAGGGTACCATCAAGTGTACCTCTGGCAGCCAGACAGAGTGAGGTGCGCCTTCATAACCAGCCATGGCACCTACATGTACAAGATGATGCCATTTGGGCTAAAGAATGCAGGCGCCACCTATCAGCGGTTGGTAGACAGAGTCTTCGAAAGTCAAAAGGGAAGAAACTTAGAGGCCTATGTTGACGATGCGATCGTCAAAAGTAAGGGGGACAAGGAGCATCTGATAGACCTTCAAGAGACCTTCTCTTCCCTGCGGTCATACAAGATGAAGCTGAACCCGAAAAAATGCACATTCGGGGTCCGATCCGGGAAATTCCTAGGGTTTTTGGTCAGCTCCAGGGGGATAGACGCCAACCCCGAGAAAATTCAGGCGGTCCTAGACCTCCCGGAGGCTAAAACCATCAGGGACATTCAGAGGCTCACAGGCAGAATGGCCGCCCTGGCTCGGTTTATCGCCAGGTCAGCAGACAAGTCCACCCCCTTCTTCAAAATATTAAAAGGCAACAAATAATTCAAATGGGAAGACGAACAGAAGAAAGCCTTTGAGCAATTGAAGGAGCACCTGAAGAAACTCCCTACCCTGGCAAGACCGGTAGTCGGAGAAAAATTGTACCTATACATCGCTGTCACGAACACGACGGTAAGTGCTGTCATCCTAAGGGAGGAAGCAAACTCACAGCAACCCATCTACTTTGTGAGTCACGCCCTGGGAACAGCAGAAAGAAATTACCCCCTGATAGAAAAGGCCGCCTATGCAGTCATCATTGCAGCCAGAAAACTCAGACCCTACTTTGACGCACATCCTGTCGTGGTCCTCACCGACCAACCGCTGGAGAAAGTGTTGGAAAAGTTTGAGAAATCAGGGAGATTGCTGAAATGGGCGATCGAGTTAAGTGGGCTGGGGATATCTTACCAGCCAAGAACAGCCATCAAAGCCCAAGCCTTGGCCGATTTTCTGGCTGAATGCTCCCATTCAGGGGAAGAGGAGCCCCCTGCCGAGGAGTGGATCGTACACACTGATGGATCCTCAACAGCCAATGGTGCAGGCGCAGGCGTCGTATTAACCAGCCCCGAGGAAGTGGATTTTGAGCATGCACTCAGGTTCACCTTCCCGGCATCAAACAACGAGGCGGAATACGAGGCTGTACTCACAGGGATAAGACTGGCTAAAGCCGCAGGGGCAGAGTGAGTTACACTAGCTAGCGATTCTCAGCTCATTGCCAATCAAATTAACGGAGAATATGAGGCCAGAGATCAGACCATGGCCACATACCTTGAGAAAGTAAAGCAGAAGTTGTCGGGCCTAAAGTCCTATGAAATCCAGCAAATACCTCGATCGCAGAACAACCAAGCCGACGCTCTGTCAAAGCTGGCCAGCTCCAGCCTACAAGACATACGTAGGTCGGTGTGGGTTGATGTTTTGCATGAAAAATCTACCAGCGCCTGTCAGGCGATTAGCACCGTCGAGGAAGGGCCGGAAAATTGGATGACCCCCTCATCCAGTTCAAAAGGCATGGTATCCTGCCATCAGACACAACGCAAAAGAGAAAGGTACATGCCAAAGCAGCCTGGTTCATAATCATTGGTGAAGAACTCTATAAGAAATATTTTACTTACCCCCTGCTCAAATGCCTAAGGGCAGACCAGGCTGCTGAAGTACTGGAGGATATCCACTCAGGAATCTGCGGACATCACATCGGAGGAAGATCGCTGGCCCACAAGGCCCTAAGGGCAGGCTACTACTGGCCTACCATGCTAGAAGATGCCAGAAGCCTGACCCAGAAGTGCAGAAAGTGCCAACTCTTCGCCCCGTCAATCCATGTCCCGGCCCAGGAACTCAGGCCAATCCTATCCCCCATCCCCTTCGCTCAATGGGGGATGGACATACTAGGACCTTTCACGGTGGCCACTAGGGGCAGAAAGTTCTTGATTGTGGCTATAGACTACTTCACCAAATGGATAGAAGTTGAAGCAGTGCCCAACATTACCGAGCCGGCAGTCAGAAAAGTGATCTGGCGAAATATCATCACCAGATTCGGCCTACCAAAAATGTTGGTGTTTGATCATGGCAGGCAGTTTGACAATGATCCCCTGAGAATCTGGCTAGAAAGCCATAGCATAGCGGTTGCCTACTCGGCTGTCTGCCATCCTCAAACCAATGGACAGGCGGAGGCAGCCAACAAGCAGATCTTAAATGGCCTTAAGAAAATGGTAGATAACCTCAAAGGCAGATGGGCTGACGAGCTTCCCAGCATACTCTGGTCAATCCGGACCACCCAAAAGTAGTCTACAGGCCAGACCCCGTTCGGCCTAGTATATGGAGCAGAGGCTCTGCTACCAATTGAGGCCAGAATCCCATCTCTGCGCTCCCTGCAATATGACCGAACTGAGAATGAAGCTGCAATGGTCGAGGCCTTAGATCTGGTCAATGAGATAAGGGAGGAGGCCGGTACCAACATCGTTGCCTACCAGCAACGAATGAGGAAAGCCTACAACAGAAGAGTACACCAGAGAAATTTCCAGATGGGTGATCTGGTTCTCAGAAAAACGCAGGCTGTTGGAAAATCAAGGGAGCATGGAAAGCTAAGTGCCAACTGGGAAGGTCCATACCAAGTAACTCAAATCCTGGGACCAGGCACATACAAAATCGCCAACCTTGAAGGACAAGAGTTGAATGCTCACTGGAATGCGGACACCCTGAAGAAATATTATGTTTAAACCAAGTCTAAGGATAGTTTTTATTTTTGCTGAAAACAAAGGCGGAGGACGGTCAAAGAATGTCGACGGCTCCGACCACCCTTATGTCAAAAAAGTTTTATAAAGAAATGAGAAAGCTTCAGATTTATACTCGTTGCCTGTTCAAACTTGCGCTCTCACACACAAACGAGTAGGGGGCAATAGGGGGAGGCCCCCCTGTTGCCAAATCTAGGGAAAATGAACCCCCCAACAAAATTTACGAGCCCCTCTGCTTACCTCTGGGCAGGCAGGGGGCAGGCCCCCTGGACTTTGAACAAAAGCCAGGGACAGGCCGGATCAACAAGGACTGAGGGCAGGCCCTCCAACCTTGTATAAAAAACGCAAAAAAGCCTCCCTGCTTACCTCTGGGCAGGCAGGGGGCAGGCCCCTGGACTTTGAACAAAAGCCAGGGACAGGCCGGATCAACAAGGACTGGGGGCAGGCCCTCCAACCTTGTATAAAAAACGCAAAAAAGCCTCCCTGCTTACCTCTGGGCAGGCAGGGGGCAGGCCCCCTGGACTTTGAACAAAAGCCAGGGACAGGCCGGATCAACAAGGACTGGGGGCAGGCCCTCCAACCTTGTATAAAAAACGCAAAAAAGCCTCCCTGCTTACCTCTGGGCAGGCAGGGGGCAGGCCCCCTGGACTTTGAACAAAAGCCAGGGACAGGCCGGATCAACAAGGACTGGGGGCAGGCCCCCCAACCTTGTATAAAAAACGCAAAAAGCTTCCCTGCTTACCTCTGGGCAAGCAGGGAGCAGGCCCCCTGGACTTTGAACAAAAGCAAGGGACGGGCCGGATCAACAAAGACTAGGGGCAGGCCCCCCAACCTTGTATAGAAACGTTAAAGACCTCCCTGCTTACCTCTGGGCAAGCAGGGGGCAGGCTGTACATCAAACTTATACAAGAAACCAAACAAAAACAAACAAAAAGATCTTCATAAAAAGGAATAAAGTGGCAAGGGTACACAGGATAAGAGTTTGCTAAAAAAGTGATTACAGTAAACACGGCAGCCGGCCACCAAAGGGCTCGGCGCGCAAAGAAATAAAGAAGTCAAAGCATCAGCGTAGGCGCAGCGGGGGACGAACAAGAGCCCTCTGAGGAAGACTGCCCTCCATATTAAGCAGGGGGAGCATCTGGACCAGAAGCAGCAGCCCCTTCAGCCATCCTGCGCATCTGGGCCTCATCCTTGGCGGCGTAGAGGGCCCGAAAAGCTTCTTCATCAAAGCCAGGGAACATCTCCCTGACAGCCTCCATGACCACCCCTAAACAATAGTTGGCGCCATTCACAAAACCCGCTGACACGGCCGTTTCCACCTCTTGAATTATTTCGTCCCTCTCTTTCTGCCACTCCTCGGTCTTCGTCGCTAGATCACCAAGAGCTGCCTGAAGATCTGAATTCGCCTTGGAAAGGCGCTCCCCTAGATCGACGACACTTTTCTTGGCATGATCCAGCTCAGCTAAAGCCTTCCTGGCCTGCTCCAGCTCTGCGAAGGCCTGCTGAGCTCTTTTCGACTCCTCCCCCAGGCGGGACACCTCCCTGACAGCCCTCTCATTCTGAGACTTCCAGTGGATCGCCTGATTCCTGGCCTCTTCCAGCTCGATCTCCCTTTTTGCCAATTGATCCTTCAAACTGGCAATAAGAGCAATGTCCCTTTCGACTGCAGAAAGGCGGTCAGAGTTAGCCAGTTCCTCGTCACTCAATCGGTTAAGGGCCGCCAACTCTGCAGAAGCCTGAATGATTCTGGCGGTACGCTGAACGTACTGAGTCACCTGATGAGTGGCAGAATGGACAGTCTTGAAGAGATGATCCGCCAAAACTGCCCCGGAGTCGGAAAGTAAGGCGGAAACATCCTGGCTATCGCCGGCGGTGTAATGGAATTTGGTGTTCTCCTCAGAAAAGAGGGTGCCAGGAACCCCCTGAGCGAAGCGTTTTGGCTCGGGCGTAGCAGTTTCCAAATCCACCACTTGGTCAGCATTCGGAGCCTCCCTGCTCCTCTTTCTAATCAGCCCTCTGGGAGTGCTTTCCCCAGTCTCTTCGGAGCCCGCGACCCGCGGTCCCGAGGGAATCTGAACCTCTGTGGAAAGGCCCCCCTGCCTACCAACAGGTGAGGGAGTAGCCTCACAGGCAATCACCTTCGCAACCGGGGAAGGGGTGGCTTCAGAAACCGCCGTTTTTGCAGGCGTTGATCTGGGAGGGGCAGAGAGCCTTGGTCTACTGAACGACAAACCCTTCAGGTGCTTCATCAAGTTCTTCTCACCTTTCTTGAAATCAGGGGGAAGAGAAGGGCGGCTTTGGACGACGGTAAGAGTCTCGGTCAAACCCAGACGCCTCACCTCCCCTTTTCTCCAAATGAAGGTGGCAAAATCTGCAAGGCAAACAGACGAACAGTCAGGACACTTAAAAAGAAAAAGGGTAAGAAAGAATCACCAGCACTCCTGAACTACCTTCATCTGGGCCCGGATTCATGCCCACCCGGGTCAGGCATCTATCAGTAGCAATGAGCTCCGCATGGGGGAGCCATAATGAAGGGCCATATACCCCATATTTATCAGTATGAGCGGCAAAATAGTCTGTCAGTTCCTTGTCCTTCTCGCTCAGCTTCACCTTCAAGGCTTTTCCACTCACGCCAGGGTGATACTCCTCGGGGGTCTCTAGTCTGGTGTGGACATGATTCCTGAAATGACAGGGAATCTTCCACCCATGGGCACTGTGCACATAAAGAAAGTTGTTCTTCCAGTCTCTCAGACTGTCCATGGCTGGCCACACCAAAGCATGTCCCTTCTGCCTCAAGAGGGACCAATATCCAGGAGAGCCCACACTCCCAGAAGAGACCATTTGTAGGCCGACCATAAACCTCAGGGCATCAATAGAAGGCTCGGCGCGGTGGAACAAGCAGATCCAAACATACGAAATCAATGACCTGACAGCCGTGGCTGTCAGCTGAGCGATGGCCACATTCATACGCCTGAAAATCTCTTCAAGGGAAGGATGAAGGGGAAAGCGAAGGCCGAACTCCAGACATTTATGATAAACCGCTATGCACCCGTCGGGGGGGCTGCATACGGTATCTTTCTCGCCGGGGACGACAATTGTGTACCCATCCCCAAAATTGTAAAACCGCTCGATCGCACCGGCGGCATTTTTCGCAAGAATCAAGTCCCGGTTTTTCGGGTCAGGGTAAGTTCTCAAGGGAACGTGATACTTGACTTTGTCTAAATAATAAACCTTACCCCTTTCCCGACGAATAAGGGGGCCAGAGGTCCTGGAGGGGTCAATTTCCAGTGCCTCGTCATCCGAATCAATAACGTCGAACGGAGGAGGGTCAGGAGAGTTACCACCTCCACTATCCGCCGAATTTTCTTCCTCAACTACCCCAGAGCCAACCTCCCTAGAGGAGGAGGCGAAGTTCTCCCTACCTTTTTCCCCTTCCTCCCTCCTCGATGGGTCAGTAAAAGGTAGGATCCGCTCACGAGTTCTAGACATTGTAACTCTAAATTGGAATGGAAAACAAGAAATCGAAAAGAAAGAGCAAGAAAGGGAAGACAAAAGTCTAACCTAAGGTCGTCTGCCGGTGCGATGAAAGCCTGAAGGATATTTCTCCCAGAGAAACGGGGGTACAAAGGAAGGCACAAGTCGTCACAACAAAGGGTTTGCAGAGAAAGAAAAAGGAAGATTTGCAAAAGAAAGGTTTGAAAAAGGAAAAAGAGGAGGAATGAGTGGCTGTTTGCTTTTATAGGAGGGAGGGCATACGAAGAGTCGCCAACCCTCGAAAATCCGCCCAAAGGTTACTGTCCACGCGTCACCCCCTTGGGAGTCAGTTCTGTGAAGCTTCCCAAGGGTAGCCTCGAAAGGACCAAAGGGTGTCAGAGAATTGATCACCCTGTGACGTCCTCTCTTCATTCAAACAATAAGTAATAAACAAATAGTAAAAATACAACACACAAACAAATTGCCTGAACTTTCTTTCATTAAGTCTTAAAAAACCCGGAAAAACGGGCAATTACATCCAGGACCAACGAAGTACAAAAAGAGCCCCTATTTTCCGGCTCAACACGCCTGCGCCCCAAGGGCAGGCCTAATCATCATCAGAACCTGGGGAGTACTCCCCAGGGCCGTGTCCCCCTGCATCGGACCCCCAGTCCCAGTCGTCGGAGTCCTTGAAGAGGTCTGCAGAATCGTCATCACCATCTCGACCGGAGGAATAACCCCGGCCATCACTGTCGCCAGAATCCCGGCTGCTGACATCCCAGTCCCTCCCATAAGGGACTGTCTCAGTATCGTCACAGGAGCCGCAACCCACCTTCCTCAAAGGGGAAGAAGGGCCCGACTCAGAAGAAGAGCCCGACTCTGAGTGATCAGGGTCAAACTGCTCAGGGTGCAGCCATGGGTAACATTCAGGGCACCCCCTATCAAAACAACCCCCTCCTTGGAGGCAGTGTTTAAGCTTTGGAACGATAGGAGAAGCCCTCAGGGGGCGCTTGCCCGCCCTAACATGAGACCTCCCCTTAAGCCTCCTATGAAGTCGAGTGCGGAGTCGCCAGCTGCGGCGCAAGATGAGAAAGGATGCCCTGGAATACCTCAGTCTCTGACGGCCCCTGAAGCGGCGGGTCACCACACGAGCCCCTTGGTAAAAAAATGTTTTGGTAATCCACGATATTTTCTTAGAAAAAGAAGGAAGAGAAAGTTGGAGATGGGTCATGAAAATGGCGAAGGAAAATGCAATTTATACAAGGAGGGAAGCCAAGGCATTGAATAACATCCCAACCACCCTGACAGGAGAAACAACCAATCAGCACACCAGCACGCTGCCCAAAAATCCATTTGGTGCGCGAGGCAATCATGACCCAAGGAACAATTAAACTCTTGGCATGCCCAATAACAGAAGAGACTCCCCCTCGGGAATACGCGAACGCATTAAATGCACTGGAAAAAGACACGAGTCAACTCCCCTCCACCAAGAGTCCACCTGCCGAAGGGGAACCCTGCTTCCCCCCCCCAGCAGGTGAGGGCCAATTGATGAGGGTCGAAGAGCCTGCGTTGGGCCGCCTGCCTAGCAGGCCCCATGAAGACCCCGTCCAAGGAACCAAGGAGCCCGCCCAGCAGGCCGTTAGGATAAGATACCAGGATTCCCCCAGTGAAACAAAGCTGCAAGGAAACCGCCTGCCCAGTGGGGTAAGGCGACTGGCTGTGAAGAGCGTGCAGGCACTCCCTGCTCGCCTGCCTCCGGGCGACCTTCTCCCTGAGCAGGGCCGGGGTCCCCAGAAGCCCCCTCTGTCATCTTGCCTACAGGTAAGAGAGAACGAGTGGATGAGGAAAAACCACGTGTCAATTTCCCATCCACTCATTCTTTCTCTCCCCACTTCTCTTTTCCTCTCTCTTGTGGGAAAGTATAAATACTCTTCCATTTCCCACATGAGGGGGGTTGGATTTTCTCTCTCTAGACTCTCACTCCTAAAAACGCCACCTAGTTCCTCACGAGCTAGGTTCATCAAGGCATTTCACGGACTAACTTCGGCATCGGAGAGGGTTCCCTCGGACAACCTCCGAGGCCCTGTGCGTTCATTGTGCAGGGAGCAGGCCAACTCCGCCGGGAAGGTCCGATCAAGGGAGAGGCATAAAGGAGAGGTTCAAGGAAATCAGACGATCCGTTACTCACCAACAATCCGATTACACAACCCGGATCCAGAGCCGGGTTAATTGTTTCCGTGACCGGAACAGCCGGGAACATGCTAAAGATAATAGAAGCTTCTTTGGCGAAGACACTACTCCGGCAGGTCAGAAAGGAAAATCTAGGACTCAGACTGAAGGGTCCAGTACTAAGGGTGCACGGGGGAAAGTGAGCCCCCAGACGGAATTAGAAAGGAGACTAGGGCCAAAGCTGGCGGTCAAGGACCGACTTGGTCCTCGAGACAGACTTCCCGAGCCCGTCAGGGCTCGGCTTGGACCGGTGCAAGTGGTGGAAGACCCAAAATCGAAGAAGCGGGTTCGAGCAAAAGAAGTTCCTCTTGTGATTTGGGAACGTTCACCCCCGCCCCGTCGGCCTTGGGCTCCACGTGACCCGAAAGATAAGGGGAAAGAAAAAATGTACGAGTAGTCTCCTAAATTTATTATTTAAGTATTACTACTATTTTTGTGGTGTGATTTTGTTGTTGTTTTTTGTGATGTATTTTTTGAAATTCCCAAGTTTATCGGTTTTTCTTAAATAATAAAAAGACATATGAGTGAATACCGTTCCCGTCTTTTCGTTATTGCAGTGGTTGTACCCTTTTGAGGGGTTGCCTACGTATCCAAAATTAATGGATTCAAACCTTCCGTAGTTCAGAAGTATTTTTGCAATTTTTCGAAATACATCGAGATTATTAATTCGAGATGTGCAACGGTAGGATAAATAATCCTAACTTATTGACTTGCTTAAAATTTTTCAAAATTCATAAAAAGAAAATTTTTATAAATTTTGCAAATGTCATTGAGGTAGGGCTCATGGGTAGTAACGCTTCAGTTGATCCAAGTTTGTTGGGTTGACGAACTCATTTCCGTCTAAGTCCGTTAGCATTACTGCTCCTCCCGAAAGGATTTTTTTCACTAGATACGGCCCAGCCCAATTGGGTTTGAATTTTCCCCTTGGGTCAACTGGTAGTAAAGCTCGAACGGATTTTAGGACTAGATCGCCCTCTTTGATATTCCTGGGCCTAACCCTTTTGTTAAAAGCCCGTTGGATTCTTTTCTGATATATCTGAATATTATTCAGAGCCCGGGATCGCCGTTCGTCTAAGAGGACTAGTGAGTCATATCGGGCTTGGACCCAATCTGCTTCAGGTACCTGGCTCTCTAGCAGAATCCTAAGGGATGGTACTTCTAGCTCGACTGGCTGGACTGCTTCCATTCCATATGTTAGATAGTATAGAGTTGCTCCGGTTGCATTTCGAATTGACGTTCGATATCCCCATAAGGCAAAGGGTATCTTGTCGGGCCAGTCCCGGTAATTCTCAGCCATCTTTTTAAGTATGGTGACAATTGTTTTATTGGCTGCCTCCACCGCTCCATTTGTTTGGGGACGGTAAGGCGACGATGTATGCCTTTGGATCTTGTACTTTTCCAGCAAAGTGGCAGTTTCAGCTTGGAAATGGGTCCCGTGATCGCTGATGAACTCGTACGGAATCCCGTATCGACATATAATCTTATTTTGGATGAATTTAGCCACATGTTTGGCATTCAAGATCCGGTATTACTCGGCTTCGACCCATTTAGTGAAATAGTCAATAGCCACTAGGATGAAGCAGTGACCTCCCGTCCCGGAAGGGTTCACTTTCCCGATTATATCAATTCCCCATGTTGAGAATGGCCATGGTGATGTCATTGTATATAATAGGGATGAAGGCATATGCTGTACATTAGCGAAAATCTGGCAGTTATGGCAGCGTTTGACATATAACTGACAGTCAGTCTCCATGCTATTTCAGTAGTAACCGATTCTCGTGATTTTCCGGGCCAACATATGGGCGTTCATATGCGGACCGTTTTCACCATCATGTACCTCGGCCATGACTCTTTCGGCTCGAGTTTTGTCAATGCATAGGAGTAAAGCCCCCTGTGCTGTCTTCTTATATAACTGTCCATCGTCTGTGCGGATGAACTGAGTTGCCCATCTTCGTAGAGCTTTCTTGGCCCGGTTTTCAGCTCCCGGAGGATATTCCCCTGACGTTAAGTAGGTTAGAATAGCCTGATACCAAGGTTCTGGATCAGTTATTTCAATATCTGGGATAGCGTGAATGTATGCCGGCTCGGACCGCCTTTCGACGCAAATGGACATGCTGGTTAAATGTGTTGGGATATTCAGTAAAGATGCTAATTTTGAGAGAGCATATGCAAACTGGTTTTCTTCCCGAGGCAGATAAATGTACTCCACTTTTTGAAATTGTTTTTCGAGAACCCTTACTCGTGCTTGGTAAGCCACGAGATTTGCGTTCCGAGTCTTCCATTTTTGTAAGGCTTGATTTATGACTAAAGATGAGTCACCGTGGACCCGGAGGCTTGTTACTCCTAAATCAGCGGCGGCTTGCAGCCCGTGAATGCATGCTTCATACTCGGCTGCGTTGTTAGTTACGTCAAAATCTAGCTTGATGGATAATGGGGTGTGTTCCCCTTGTGGTGAGATTAGTAAAATCCCGACACCAAATCCTCGGAAGTTGGACGCTCCGTCAAAATACAGATCCCATGTGTCGGTGTCGGTATGGAATATGTCCTTATCTGGGAAGGCCCAAGTATCGGTGTGTTCTTCCTCAAATACCGGACTATCGGCGAGGAATTCCGCTACTACCCGGCCTTTGATGCCTTTTAAAGGTACGAACTTGAGGTCAAACTCAGCTAGCATTAAAGTCCATCTGGATATACGGCCGTTGAGGATGGGCTTCTCAAATAGATACTTGATTGGATCCATTTTGGATAGCACATGTACCTCGTGACTAAGCATGTAGTGTCGGAGCTTTTTAGTGACCTATACTAAAGCTAGACACCTCTTCTCGAGCATTGTGTACTTGCATTCGTATTCTAAAAACTTCTTACTGATGTAGTAAATAGCCCGTTCTTCGGAATCGACCGTCTGGGCTAACATAGCGCCCATGGCCGTCTCGGTCGTTGTTAGGTATAACGATAGAGGCAAACCATGCTGAGGTGGCATTAACACCGGTGGAGAGGATAGAATCTCCTTGATCTTATCGAAAGCCGTTTGACATTTGTCGTCCCATAGTGTTCGTTCTCCTATCTTCAGTTTCTTGAAGATGGGTTCACATACCATGGTTAGCTTTGAAATAAACCGGCTTATATATTGGACCTTCCCGAGAAACCCCCTTATCTCCTTTTCGGTTTTAGGCGGTTGCATCTCGGTGATGGCCTTGATCTTTGCTGGGTCAACTTCGATGCCACGCTGGCTGACAATGTGGCCCAGTAGCTTGCCCGATGTTACCCCAAAACTGCATTTTTGAGGGTTTAACCTCATGTTGTACTTGTGTAGTCGGGTGAAGAACTTCCTTAGGGCTGCAATGTGCCCGTTTTGGTCCTTGGATTTGACAATCATGTCGTCGACGTAGACCTCCACTTCCTTATGCATCATGTCATGCAATAAGGTGGTGGCGGTCCGTTGATAAGTGGCAACGGCATTTATAAGCCCAAATGGCATCACGGTATAGCAGTAAGTCCCCCAAGGTGTGATGAAGGTGGTCTTACTCATGTCTTCTTCCGCCATTTTGATCTGATTATATCCGGCATACCCGTCCATGAATGATAGAAGGGCATGGTCGGCCGTGTTATCCACCAGTATGTCGATGTGTGGCAACGGAAAATCGTCTTTTGGGTTGGCCCTATTAAGGTCCCGAAAATCTACACATACTCGGACTTTGCCATCCTTTTTGGGTACTGGTACTATGTTTGCAACCCAGTCTGGATATTCAGACACTTGAATAAAGCCCGCTTTGAATTGTTTATCAACTTCTTCCTTGACTTTGAGAGACCATTCGGGCCTCATTTTTTGGAGTTTCTGTTTTACCGGCTTGTACCCGTCTCTGATGGGTATTCGGTGTTTAGCTATCTCCTGGTCTATTCCCGGCATGTCCTTGTAGGACCATGCAAAGACGTCTTTGAATTCCTGGAGGAGATCCGTGAATTGTTGTTTCTCCTCGGGATCTAAAGATAGGCCCAACTTAAGCATCTGAGGTTCTAAAGGGGTTCCTACGTTGATGGAATCAGTTTCTTCGATTACCGGATTTCGGGATTCCCTTTGCTCGAGTTGCTCGATTAGATGCGGAGGCAATGGCACCTGTTCGTCGGGTTTCTCAATGTCATTGCAAGTAAGATTTTTGAAAATGTTTTGAAAATAAGCCAAGTCGTAAGCAGAACGGTTATCGTTATTATTGATAGTGAATTTTGAAAATAGCTCGAAGAGAGCTGCCATCTGATCGTTGGTCAGTGGCGGGATAGGGAGAGCCCTTGGGACAGACTCCGGGGCTCCCGATGGTGTGACTAAACAAGGGAGAGGAGTTACAGACTCGATCCTAGTACTGGACCCTCTAGACTTCGACTCAGACTCCGACTCTGACTCTGACTCGGACTCGGACTCGGACTCAGATTCGGCACCATGCATATCTCCTTCACCAGTAGTTAGCTTTTAGACTCGACCCTGACTGTCGGTCCATTTAGTTGTCTTCCTCCAAGCTCTCTTCCCAGTGTTGGCACCAACTTCAGAGATCAGCTTAGTTGGATCGAACCTGCTGCTGCGGAGAATCACGCTGACTAACTTCTGTTTAGGGGTCGGGACGACCTTGTCTTCCCCGAATAGTAGTCCTCGGATGGGCTCAGTATTGCTTGTGCCCTCCTTTGATTCGGCCTGGATAAGGGCAAAGATATCATCTGGGATGAAATTACATTCCCGAGCCAGTTTGGTCCCGGGATATGAGATGGTGGGCCGATAGAGGCCTATTTGAACAGCTCCGAACACTGGGGTGACGAACGTAACCGCGTTGGTTTGGTTCGCGTATCCTGGCGCCATAGTGTAACCTAGACCGAGGCGAGATTGCCCGTTGTTCAGGGCTTCGATAATCTTCCCAGCTGGAAGATAGGGCCTTGATGTGACTCCTGGTAGGCAACCCAGATTCTGTAGCATCGTATCGATGCTAGTAGTAAAATATGGCCGGAAAAGGTATTCTTCCTCGATCATTCCCACAAAGTTGAAACCTCGTGGGTCAGCTGAGCCTGCCATGTTGCAGCTTGACACGGTTATGGGAGTAGCTTCAAGAGTGACGATCCCATCTTGTAAAGGTAGCTTGACCTTCCTGTGAAGAGTGGAAGACACGGCTTTGACCGCGTGAATCCATGGTCTCCCGACTAGCAGATTGAAAGATGAAGTGACATCGATCACCTAAAATTCTAACTCCTTCTCGATCGGGTCCGTTATGATTGTTAGTTTAACGGCCCCAGCAACCGATTTTGGGCTCCCATCAAAAGCTTGAATAGTTTGTGCAGTCGGAAGATAGTCAGCCTCGGTAATGCCGAGGGCCTTGGCTGTCCTTAAAGGAAGGACGTTTACTGCGGACCCGTCATCAATCAGTGTCATCGGGAGATACTTGTTGCGGCAGATCACCATGATGTATAGGGCCAAGTTATGGGTGGTCCCGAATGGTGGAAGGTCGGACTCGGAGAAAGTGATAAGTGGGCCTTCTCCTTTAGACTTGTCCTTGAGGTGTGGCAAGATCGTGGCTACCATCTCGGTGGGGGTAACCGATGAGTCGACCTTGATTTCATCAAGGGCCCTAGTAAGTGCTGCCCGATGCTCCTGAGAACTAACCAAAAGCTGCCATATAGTAATATCAGTTCGGACCCTCTTTAGTTGTCTGACTAGGGCCGTGTCAGCGTTTGGCTCTTCAGGAGTGAGTTCCGTCCTGGAAGATTCAGTGACGGTTTCCGGAGTGGCGAGACCGGCTGTGATGGTGTGTGTGCCGGCCAGAGCTCTGGCTTTAGCTTTCCGGATTTCTTCGATGGTGGCGGGGACAGCTTCCCCCTTGGCCAAGTAAACATCATCTTCATCGTCGTTCCATATCCCGTTGATTTGGGAAATGAAAGGGGAAATGAGATGAGAGCAGTCGACTACCTCTCCAGTAAAAATGGCATGAGTAGCAAGAGGATTATTTTTGTTACTTGGCTTATCACTGGGTAGTGGTATCTTCCCACTTTCGATCAGATCTTGAATAAGATGCTTCAACTTCCAGCATTTCTCCGTGTCGTGCCCGTTGCCTTGGTGATAGTGGCAATAGGCCTGAATGTTGTAGCTCTTGGATCGCTTTTCCACGGGAACTTCCGGAATTGGGCCTATCGGTTGGATTAGGCCTTTCGAAGACAGCCTTTGTAAGGCATTAGCATAGGTTGTCCCTATGTCGGTGAATACCCGATTTGGAGTATTCTTTTTGGTCGAGGTGTCCAATGAGTTAACCTCGTCGAAGATGCTTCGGGCCGCCGTTGTGGTTGCGGGCTTGCTGGAGGACGAACTGGCTCCTTGATATCCCTTGGTAGAGGCCTTAGTAAGGTTCTCTAGCCTTAAATCGTCTTCGATTCTAGTACCCATTTCGGTCAGAGTGGCGAAGTCGGGTATGATGGCATACCGGAGATAGACTCGGTAAGCGGGGAGGAGGTTTTTGACAAAGGCCTCCACTAGCACTTTTTCGCTGGGCTTGTCCACCAGCTTGACACTTTCGGTCCTCTACCTTTGAAGGTATTTAGTGAAACCCTCCTTAGGCTCTTGGGCCATAACTTCCAGAGTACGCATGGTAGTCTGAATTTCAGCATTATCCGCGTAGTTTCGCGCGAATTCCATTGCAACATCGTCCCAGGTTTTGTATTTCTTGGGGTCAAGCCTGTAGTACCAGGCTTTCGGGTGCTTTTCCAGAGAAGAAGCAAAGAGATGCTTGAACATGGTCGATTTGACCCCCTTAACAGCCATAAAGTCCTTGAAAGCCCGAATATGGAGTACCGGGTCTTCAGTTCCGTCAAACATTGGCAAACCCGTTAAGTTGAGGTTAGCGGGCAGTTCATCAGTTAAGGGTGAATAAATACGAGCATTTTCCGTGAGAATAGTGTTTCTGGTGGTCGAGTGGACCTGTTCTTGCAGCTTTTGGACCGCGCCGGCCAATGCGGCCAAGGGTCCGTCATCTTCGATCGAAGCATTGGGGGTTCCTTGTTCCACAGCACTAACCCGAGTGACGATGGCAATTTGGTCCTCCCTCATTTGTCGCAATTGGTCTTGGATTTTGGTTAACGAGGCTGTCAACTCATCGATGGCTTCTTTCGTCATGGTTCGAGTGAAGGGTGGCCTGTCTGTAAGAACACCGCGTATTCAGCAACTTAACCCAAATCCTAAGAAAAGTACATCCCGAGCAAGGGAAAAGGAAGAAGACTAAGACGGTAATGACTCGGAAAAGACACCTAGACGGGTGACTTGTGAAAAGGTGGGCCTTCCTCAGGATCCAACTATGTGGGTTGGGCCATGTTCGAAGGAAGGTTCACGTGAGACATTACCAGACTTTAGACTCGATTGTGTAGGTGGGCCAACCTTTGTAGGAGTATGTCCTACGTAGGTGGGCCTTGCCTTAGTAAAATAAGGCGGACTAGGATGGGGGGAAATCCGTGATGTAAGATCGACGGAGTTTCGACGCTAGAGACTTCAACGACATATGACACTACCCGACACTGCTAAATACGGGAAGTCCTAAGAAGAGGAAGTTTTGAAATATGATATTTTTTGAAAAGCCCGAAAAATCCGGGGTGGAACCGGCCCTTTTTCGAGAAAAAACAGAAAAGGTGGGCCGGGTGACGGTTTGAAAATTTTGAAAATAATTTCGAGTTTTGAATTGGGCATAATACCGGCTAGAAAAAGGCTATTTTGAGTAAAATCATAAGTCCTAAATTCGGTATATGTCCGGGGTTTTGAAATTGGATATTTTGAAAAGGATGCAAATTTTTGAAAAATGACGGTTTTTGAAAAAGGTGTGGATCAAGTAGCACGTAGTCATGGAAACAGTATAATGACACCATGTATGCTCTTAAGCTAAGTCTCGGTCAGTCTATAAGGGTCTATACCAGTGTACATAGCCTATTCGAGAATCGGGGCAGACTTCCTAAGTCGAGTTAAGCTTAGAACATGCCGTAAAACCCATACGAATCTGCTATGCACACCTTTTGACATATCCAATTTGGACTACATCAATGGTATAGTGGGACGTCGGTCACCAGTACCGGCCCGGGAAAAATGGGGTTATGCATGAACCGTAAAACTAAAGCGCGTATTGTACTAGTCAAACGATTTCTATTCGAGTCTCACCCTGAGGATGCCGAAGGTTAGTAACGCATCAGTTAATCCCCAGCGGAGTCGCCAAATTGTGGACATGACATAGGTCCACCCCGACGCGGCCACGCGCGGGTTTGGGGAGGCGAATGAATCTCCATATGAGATGGTCAAATTGAAATTTAAATCGAAGTTGGAGTCGCCACCGAATTTTATGGTTATTCGGAACCGTTCGAGCCCACTCTATGTCGTAGTGGGCCGTATACAAAATACGGCCCATTTCCGATGTTAGAGTTTATTGGGCTCGTCCCTTTGCAGTTCGATACCGATGCCGACTTGATCGGTTTGTCGTATATTGAATGACTCTCGTTGCCAATGGTTTCGGACATTCGGAAACCACAGTTCTGAGTAAGGGGTGAGGGTACGTGTTGGGAAGTTCCCAAAGAACACCCAACCCCGCCCGCACATTAGCGGCCTCTACTAGGATATCGAATGATTTTTTAATACGCGCGTTAGTAATACGATGAATGATATGCAAACATTGTTTTCCTAAGCATGTGAATAATTGAATTCATTGCTAGGTCGTTTAATGCATGAAAATTAACGTCAAAGTTGTATTTTAGCATGCGAGATTTGTTTTAGCATAATAAAACAAACGATAAAAAAGAATGAATTTGCTACAAGATGAACAAACGAGTTAGTATCGATAATATAGCAAATATGATGAATATGCAAGATCGAGAAAATATTAATCGAAATCTAAAAAATATTGTTAAAAAGACGCTGTTTTGTACAAAAAATGATGTTCGAAAAATAATGAAAAAAAGGAAAACGGGTCGCGTTTCCAGTGTTGCCCGCGACTCGCCCGGGGTGCACGCGACTCGCGCCCCGGCCTGTTTCGAGGTCGATTTTCTGAAAATTGATGATTTTATTAAACCGCGTACGAATATCGCATAATTCGTTTACTGCGGACCCGTCATCAATCAGTGTCATCGGGAGATACTTGTTGCGGCAGATCACCATGATGTATAGGGCCAAGTTATGGGTGGTCCCGAATGGTGGAAGGTCGGACTCGGAGAAAGTGATAAGTGGGCCTTCTCCTTTAGACTTGTCCTTGAGGTGTGGCAAGATCGTGGCTACCATCTCGGTGGGGGTAACCGATGAGTCGACCTTGATTTCATCAAGGGCCCTAGTAAGTGCTGCCCGATGCTCCTGAGAACTAACCAAAAGCTGCCATATAGTAATATCAGTTCGGACCCTCTTTAGTTGTCTGACTAGGGCCGTGTCAGCGTTTGGCTCTTCAGGAGTGAGTTCCGTCCTGGAAGATTCAGTGACGGTTTCCGGAGTGGCGAGACCGGCTGTGATGGTGTGTGTGCCGGCCAGAGCTCTGGCTTTAGCTTTCCGGATTTCTTCGATGGTGGCGGGGACAGCTTCCCCCTTGGCCAAGTAAACATCATCTTCATCGTCGTTCCATATCCCGTTGATTTGGGAAATGAAAGGGGAAATGAGATGAGAGCAGTCGACTACCTCTCCAGTAAAAATGGCATGAGTAGCAAGAGGATTATTTTTGTTACTTGGCTTATCACTGGGTAGTGGTATCTTCCCACTTTCGATCAGATCTTGAATAAGATGCTTCAACTTCCAGCATTTCTCCGTGTCGTGCCCGTTGCCTTGGTGATAGTGGCAATAGGCCTGAATGTTGTAGCTCTTGGATCGCTTTTCCACGGGAACTTCCGGAATTGGGCCTATCGGTTGGATTAGGCCTTTCGAAGACAGCCTTTGTAAGGCATTAGCATAGGTTGTCCCTATGTCGGTGAATACCCGATTTGGAGTATTCTTTTTGGTCGAGGTGTCCAATGAGTTAACCTCGTCGAAGATGCTTCGGGCCGCCGTTGTGGTTGCGGGCTTGCTGGAGGACGAACTGGCTCCTTGATATCCCTTGGTAGAGGCCTTAGTAAGGTTCTCTAGCCTTAAATCGTCTTCGATTCTAGTACCCATTTCGGTCAGAGTGGCGAAGTCGGGTATGATGGCATACCGGAGATAGACTCGGTAAGCGGGGAGGAGGTTTTTGACAAAGGCCTCCACTAGCACTTTTTCGCTGGGCTTGTCCACCAGCTTGACACTTTCGGTCCTCTACCTTTGAAGGTATTTAGTGAAACCCTCCTTAGGCTCTTGGGCCATAACTTCCAGAGTACGCATGGTAGTCTGAATTTCAGCATTATCCGCGTAGTTTCGCGCGAATTCCATTGCAACATCGTCCCAGGTTTTGTATTTCTTGGGGTCAAGCCTGTAGTACCAGGCTTTCGGGTGCTTTTCCAGAGAAGAAGCAAAGAGATGCTTGAACATGGTCGATTTGACCCCCTTAACAGCCATAAAGTCCTTGAAAGCCCGAATATGGAGTACCGGGTCTTCAGTTCCGTCAAACATTGGCAAACCCGTTAAGTTGAGGTTAGCGGGCAGTTCATCAGTTAAGGGTGAATAAATACGAGCATTTTCCGTGAGAATAGTGTTTCTGGTGGTCGAGTGGACCTGTTCTTGCAGCTTTTGGACCGCGCCGGCCAATGCGGCCAAGGGTCCGTCATCTTCGATCGAAGCATTGGGGGTTCCTTGTTCCACAGCACTAACCCGAGTGACGATGGCAATTTGGTCCTCCCTCATTTGTCGCAATTGGTCTTGGATTTTGGTTAACGAGGCTGTCAACTCATCGATGGCTTCTTTCGTCATGGTTCGAGTGAAGGGTGGCCTGTCTGTAAGAACACCGCGTATTCAGCAACTTAACCCAAATCCTAAGAAAAGTACATCCCGAGCAAGGGAAAAGGAAGAAGACTAAGACGGTAATGACTCGGAAAAGACACCTAGACGGGTGACTTGTGAAAAGGTGGGCCTTCCTCAGGATCCAACTATGTGGGTTGGGCCATGTTCGAAGGAAGGTTCACGTGAGACATTACCAGACTTTAGACTCGATTGTGTAGGTGGGCCAACCTTTGTAGGAGTATGTCCTACGTAGGTGGGCCTTGCCTTAGTAAAATAAGGCGGACTAGGATGGGGGGAAATCCGTGATGTAAGATCGACGGAGTTTCGACGCTAGAGACTTCAACGACATATGACACTACCCGACACTGCTAAATACGGGAAGTCCTAAGAAGAGGAAGTTTTGAAATATGATATTTTTTGAAAAGCCCGAAAAATCCGGGGTGGAACCGGCCCTTTTTCGAGAAAAAACAGAAAAGGTGGGCCGGGTGACGGTTTGAAAATTTTGAAAATAATTTCGAGTTTTGAATTGGGCATAATACCGGCTAGAAAAAGGCTATTTTGAGTAAAATCATAAGTCCTAAATTCGGTATATGTCCGGGGTTTTGAAATTGGATATTTTGAAAAGGATGCAAATTTTTGAAAAATGACGGTTTTTGAAAAAGGTGTGGATCAAGTAGCACGTAGTCATGGAAACAGTATAATGACACCATGTATGCTCTTAAGCTAAGTCTCGGTCAGTCTATAAGGGTCTATACCAGTGTACATAGCCTATTCGAGAATCGGGGCAGACTTCCTAAGTCGAGTTAAGCTTAGAACATGCCGTAAAACCCATACGAATCTGCTATGCACACCTTTTGACATATCCAATTTGGACTACATCAATGGTATAGTGGGACGTCGGTCACCAGTACCGGCCCGGGAAAAATGGGGTTATGCATGAACCGTAAAACTAAAGCGCGTATTGTACTAGTCAAACGATTTCTATTCGAGTCTCACCCTGAGGATGCCGAAGGTTAGTAACGCATCAGTTAATCCCCAGCGGAGTCGCCAAATTGTGGACATGACATAGGTCCACCCCGACGCGGCCACGCGCGGGTTTGGGGAGGCGAATGAATCTCCATATGAGATGGTCAAATTGAAATTTAAATCGAAGTTGGAGTCGCCACCGAATTTTATGGTTATTCGGAACCGTTCGAGCCCACTCTATGTCGTAGTGGGCCGTATACAAAATACGGCCCATTTCCGATGTTAGAGTTTATTGGGCTCGTCCCTTTGCAGTTCGATACCGATGCCGACTTGATCGGTTTGTCGTATATTGAATGACTCTCGTTGCCAATGGTTTCGGACATTCGGAAACCACAGTTCTGAGTAAGGGGTGAGGGTACGTGTTGGGAAGTTCCCAAAGAACACCCAACCCCGCCCGCACATTAGCGGCCTCTACTAGGATATCGAATGATTTTTTAATACGCGCGTTAGTAATACGATGAATGATATGCAAACATTGTTTTCCTAAGCATGTGAATAATTGAATTCATTGCTAGGTCGTTTAATGCATGAAAATTAACGTCAAAGTTGTATTTTAGCATGCGAGATTTGTTTTAGCATAATAAAACAAACGATAAAAAAGAATGAATTTGCTACAAGATGAACAAACGAGTTAGTATCGATAATATAGCAAATATGATGAATATGCAAGATCGAGAAAATATTAATCGAAATCTAAAAAATATTGTTAAAAAGACGCTGTTTTGTACAAAAAATGATGTTCGAAAAATAATGAAAAAAAGGAAAACGGGTCGCGTTTCCAGTGTTGCCCGCGACTCGCCCGGGGTGCACGCGACTCGCGCCCCGGCCTGTTTCGAGGTCGATTTTCTGAAAATTGATGATTTTATTAAACCGCGTACGAATATCGCATAATTCGTTTACTGCGGACCCGTCATCAATCAGTGTCATCGGGAGATACTTGTTGCGGCAGATCACCATGATGTATAGGGCCAAGTTATGGGTGGTCCCGAATGGTGGAAGGTCGGACTCGGAGAAAGTGATAAGTGGGCCTTCTCCTTTAGACTTGTCCTTGAGGTGTGGCAAGATCGTGGCTACCATCTCGGTGGGGGTAACCGATGAGTCGACCTTGATTTCATCAAGGGCCCTAGTAAGTGCTGCCCGATGCTCCTGAGAACTAACCAAAAGCTGCCATATAGTAATATCAGTTCGGACCCTCTTTAGTTGTCTGACTAGGGCCGTGTCAGCGTTTGGCTCTTCAGGAGTGAGTTCCGTCCTGGAAGATTCAGTGACGGTTTCCGGAGTGGCGAGACCGGCTGTGATGGTGTGTGTGCCGGCCAGAGCTCTGGCTTTAGCTTTCCGGATTTCTTCGATGGTGGCGGGGACAGCTTCCCCCTTGGCCAAGTAAACATCATCTTCATCGTCGTTCCATATCCCGTTGATTTGGGAAATGAAAGGGGAAATGAGATGAGAGCAGTCGACTACCTCTCCAGTAAAAATGGCATGAGTAGCAAGAGGATTATTTTTGTTACTTGGCTTATCACTGGGTAGTGGTATCTTCCCACTTTCGATCAGATCTTGAATAAGATGCTTCAACTTCCAGCATTTCTTCGTGTCGTGCCCGTTGCCTTGGTGATAGTGGCAATAGGCCTGAATGTTGTAGCTCTTGGATCGCTTTTCCACGGGAACTTCCGGAATTGGGCCTATCGGTTGGATTAGGCCTTTCGAAGACAGCCTTTGTAAGGCATTAGCATAGGTTGTCCCTATGTCGGTGAATACCCGATTTGGAGTATTCTTTTTGGTCGAGGTGTCCAATGAGTTAACCTCGTCGAAGATGCTTCGGGCCGCCGTTGTGGTTGCGGGCTTGCTGGAGGACGAACTGGCTCCTTGATATCCCTTGGTAGAGGCCTTAGTAAGGTTCTCTAGCCTTAAATCGTCTTCGATTCTAGTACCCATTTCGGTCAGAGTGGCGAAGTCGGGTATGATGGCATACCGGAGATAGACTCGGTAAGCGGGGAGGAGGTTTTTGACAAAGGCCTCCACTAGCACTTTTTCGCTGGGCTTGTCCACCAGCTTGACACTTTCGGTCCTCTACCTTTGAAGGTATTTAGTGAAACCCTCCTTAGGCTCCTGGGCCATAACTTCCAGAGTACGCATGGTAGTCTGAATTTCAGCATTATCCGCGTAGTTTCGCGCGAATTCCATTGCAACATCGTCCCAGGTTTTGTATTTCTTGGGGTCAAGCCTGTAGTACCAGGCTTTCGGGTGCTTTTCCAGAGAAGAAGCAAAGAGATGCTTGAACATGGTCGATTTGACCCCCTTAACAGCCATAAAGTCCTTGAAAGCCCGAATATGGAGTACCGGGTCTTCAGTTCCGTCAAACATTGGCAAACCCGTTAAGTTGAGGTTAGCGGGCAGTTCATCAGTTAAGGGTGAATAAATACGAGCATTTTCCGTGAGAATAGTGTTTCTGGTGGTCGAGTGGACCTGTTCTTGCAGCTTTTGGACCGCGCCGGCCAATGCGGCCAAGGGTCCGTCATCTTCGATCGAAGCATTGGGGGTTCCTTGTTCCACAGCACTAACCCGAGTGACGATGGCAATTTGGTCCTCCCTCATTTGTCGCAATTGGTCTTGGATTTTGGTTAACGAGGCTGTCAACTCATCGATGGCTTCTTTCGTCATGGTTCGAGTGAAGGGTGGCCTGTCTGTAAGAACACCGCGTATTCAGCAACTTAACCCAAATCCTAAGAAAAGTACATCCCGAGCAAGGGAAAAGGAAGAAGACTAAGACGGTAATGACTCGGAAAAGACACCTAGACGGGTGACTTGTGAAAAGGTGGGCCTTCCTCAGGATCCAACTATGTGGGTTGGGCCATGTTCGAAGGAAGGTTCACGTGAGACATTACCAGACTTTAGACTCGATTGTGTAGGTGGGCCAACCTTTGTAGGAGTATGTCCTACGTAGGTGGGCCTTGCCTTAGTAAAATAAGGCGGACTAGGATGGGGGGAAATCCGTGATGTAAGATCGACGGAGTTTCGACGCTAGAGACTTCAACGACATATGACACTACCCGACACTGCTAAATACGGGAAGTCCTAAGAAGAGGAAGTTTTGAAATATGATATTTTTTGAAAAGCCCGAAAAATCCGGGGTGGAACCGGCCCTTTTTCGAGAAAAAACAGAAAAGGTGGGCCGGGTGACGGTTTGAAAATTTTGAAAATAATTTCGAGTTTTGAATTGGGCATAATACCGGCTAGAAAAAGGCTATTTTGAGTAAAATCATAAGTCCTAAATTCGGTATATGTCCGGGGTTTTGAAATTGGATATTTTGAAAAGGATGCAAATTTTTGAAAAATGACGGTTTTTGAAAAAGGTGTGGATCAAGTAGCACGTAGTCATGGAAACAGTATAATGACACCATGTATGCTCTTAAGCTAAGTCTCGGTCAGTCTATAAGGGTCTATACCAGTGTACATAGCCTATTCGAGAATCGGGGCAGACTTCCTAAGTCGAGTTAAGCTTAGAACATGCCGTAAAACCCATACGAATCTGCTATGCACACCTTTTGACATATCCAATTTGGACTACATCAATGGTATAGTGGGACGTCGGTCACCAGTACCGGCCCGGGAAAAATGGGGTTATGCATGAACCGTAAAACTAAAGCGCGTATTGTACTAGTCAAACGATTTCTATTCGAGTCTCACCCTGAGGATGCCGAAGGTTAGTAACGCATCAGTTAATCCCCAGCGGAGTCGCCAAATTGTGGACATGACATAGGTCCACCCCGACGCGGCCACGCGCGGGTTTGGGGAGGCGAATGAATCTCCATATGAGATGGTCAAATTGAAATTTAAATCGAAGTTGGAGTCGCCACCGAATTTTATGGTTATTCGGAACCGTTCGAGCCCACTCTATGTCGTAGTGGGCCGTATACAAAATACGGCCCATTTCCGATGTTAGAGTTTATTGGGCTCGTCCCTTTGCAGTTCGATACCGATGCCGACTTGATCGGTTTGTCGTATATTGAATGACTCTCGTTGCCAATGGTTTCGGACATTCGGAAACCACAGTTCTGAGTAAGGGGTGAGGGTACGTGTTGGGAAGTTCCCAAAGAACACCCAACCCCGCCCGCACATTAGCGGCCTCTACTAGGATATCGAATGATTTTTTAATACGCGCGTTAGTAATACGATGAATGATATGCAAACATTGTTTTCCTAAGCATGTGAATAATTGAATTGATTGCTAGGTCGTTTAATGCATGAAAATTAACGTCAAAGTTGTATTTTAGCATGCGAGATTTGTTTTAGCATAATAAAACAAACGATAAAAAAGAATGAATTTGCTACAAGATGAACAAACGAGTTAGTATCGATAATATAGCAAATATGATGAATATGCAAGATCGAGAAAATATTAATCGAAATCTAAAAAATATTGTTAAAAAGACGCTGTTTTGTACAAAAAATGATGTTCGAAAAATAATGAAAAAAAGGAAAACGGGTCGCGTTTCCAGTGTTGCCCGCGACTCGCCCGGGGTGCACGCGACTCGCGCCCCGGCCTGTTTCGAGGTCGATTTTCTGAAAATTGATGATTTTATTAAACCGCGTACGAATATCGCATAATTCGTGCTCGACTTAATATTTTCGATATTCGTTATATTGGATAGTCGACTATGAAATCAATATCAAATACTCGGAACAGTTTTAGAAAAGATATAAATTTTAGAAGTCGTTTCGTAGAATAAATAATAAAAACGAACGAAAAAAGCTAAAAAAAAAGGATTCGGGTTTCAGGCCCGTGCGCGAGTCACCTGGGATGGGCGCGACTCGCGTGCGGGTCTGTCCTGGTCGCGTTCGTTGTTCGAAAATTTGATAAATCGCGTATAAATATGAATTAACTTATACTCAATTTATGCTTTCGATATTCGTCGTATCCGATATTCGATTATGAAATCGATATCGAATATTCGGAATGAATTTTAGAAAAGGTTTTGAAAAAAGGGTTTGTTTCGAACGAAAAGTAAAAAAAGAATTTTGAACGAAAAAGATGTTAATTCTCTTAGCGTATAAAATCGTCGAATTTTGTTTAAAAAAAATGTGACGATTTATTTAGCATCAACGAGAATTAGTTAATTTTGTTCTTGTTAGATATGATATTCGATTAGAGAATCGATATCGTATTTTAAGAACATTTGTTATACGAAAATAGTTTTTAGTAATATCGATATTAGAAATAATAATAAAAAGTGATGAACGACCCGTAAAAAAAAACGGACGAGGAGGAGAAGAGAAGAAGAAGGAGAAATCGTACACCCTCAACCTACATGCTTCGGTTTACTCGGATCGGGGCTCGTCGGGACGTGGCTTGGGCACAAGAGCTTCGAGTTTAACGTCGATGGGTTATGGTGGTTTGGTGGGACGTGAGGTGATAAGTGTAGTTTCTAGTGCCTATTTCGTAGTATTTTGGTCCCATTTTCCTTGCGGAATCGCTCCTTGGGAGCGGTTCATGGGCTACTTATGCTTCCTCTAGCTCGTTTCAGGTTCCCGAGACCATTCGTGAAGAGTTGGAGTGATTCCGACTCTATACATACACTTTTCGGAGCCAACGAAGCGAAGGAACGATCACTCGATGCCTTGGATTCGACCCCGAGACCTTGGGACCCCATCCCAAGCCTCCGAGACCCGAGCCCGAGTCCCGAGAATCGATGAGAAGTTCATGTGAAGCAAGGAGGAACCAAAAGGATCATATTGGAGGCCTACAAGACTCATCCCCGACGGGTATGCACCTCATCCCGTCGGGGATGAAGTGCGCTTTTAGAGGTGCCACTGCCAGGCCGTCCCAGTCGGGACCAACCCGTCCTGGTCGGGACCACCGGCCGTCCCGGTCGGGACCAAGGTGCTGTAGCCGCACATCATTTAATTCATCCTCCTTCATTCTTGTACCCCTATAAATACTTCCCTCTTGTATTGTTTATGGATCTTACATTAGATTAGACTCTCTTAAGCCTCTCTACAAGTTATAAACCCTAGATTTAGTTCCTCACATTAGTTTTAATCTCTCTTTAATCCTTAGTTAATTCTAGTTAATCTTAGTTAATTAGTTCTTGTATTAAGAAGATACTTGAAGATTTCTCCAAGCTTGACTACCTTGGGATTATTTTGGGGTTTCTTATTTATACAAGATTGCATCTTTTTCTTCATCTTGTGTTGGTATAACTTTCTTTACTCTTGTTCTTTGTTATTAATTCAAGTTTGAATCTTTACTTAGTGTTGATTGTTATTGTTCTTGATGATGAATGTTAGGGTTATGGTGTTGTTTTCTCTTTTCATTGTTGTAGTTAGTTTGATTATGAGTGAGTAGTTTACTTGTGGGTTAGTAGGGGGATTAAGGGTAGATTATGGGTGATTAGGGTTTGGTTAGGGGTAAAGGGTGAATCTTTGTTGTTAGTCACATACTTGGCACACCATGTGTTTGTTGAAATGCTTGTTTGAGTTGTAGTGGCCATGCTTCTCATGCTAGTCTTCCTCTACTCATTGTTTGTCTAGTATGTGGACATGTTGAGAATAGTCATTATACTTACAAAGTGGAATAGGGTTTAGACGCGACCAACGCTATCCCCACCTCGACATCGGTTTAAGTTGCGACCGCCCGGACCGAATCTAGCAATTAGGCGGGACCTACACCCTTGACCACCCAAGTCACCCTACTACACTTATAAACCCGACCTAACTCACCTCTTCTTTATATTTGATTCATCTTATTAGTTAGACTCATTTCTTTAGTTTGCTAGTTGGTTTGTGTTTAGTTGTTCTATTTTAGCCTTGTTTAGCCTAGTTCATCATTAGTCTAGTTCTTACCTCTCCTCCATCATAGTTTTCCATTTATCGCTTCTTTGTGTTTGTTTGCGTGACCTAGTCCCGTTTTAGGCCGACTTAGTCTAAACCTTGCGACACCGTCTCCGTGGACACGACCCGACTTACCCTAACTACCGTTAGGTCTAGCCGGTTACTTATTTGATCGGTGGGATCCGCGACAAATCCCACCATCAATTTGGCGCCGTTGCCGGGGACGGTGCATTGTTTAGACCTTGTTTGCTTATATCTAGACTTAGTTACCCTCCTTTGTGCCCTTCTACCATCTCTTGTGAATATTCTCTAGTTTTTTCCGTTTTCTTAGCTTTCTTTTCTCTTTGTCTCTAGTTGTGCTTGTTTATTGTCGTTACCTAGTGCCCATAAAGCACTAGGTGTTCTCACGTTTGTTCTAGTGTGTAGTGTATGCCTAGGCGGGGAGGCGAATACTTTCTCTTTAATCCAGAGCCGGAGAGGCTTTTTCGAGCTTTTCGCCAACGGACGATTAACCGGGTTAGGATCTCTCAACCAAGTGCAAGCAATACCCATCAAGAGCAAGCTCAAGGAAGCGATATTGAGGAAGCATCTCGAGAGACGGCCGAAGGGAATTTCACCAATCCCTTTGGAGATTCTAGTCCTAGTTCCCCTTCTACATCTACTTCAACCCCGTCTACACCATCTTCTCCCTTACATCCAATAATGCCGAAGTTTTCCTCCCACTCTACATTTACGGAAGACGTCTTGCCGGGACCCAATGCTCTGCCGGCCGCTTATGCCGGAAATTTTACGGCCAAGACTCACTTCATACAACTTGTGGAAAGGAATCAATTTAGTGGTTTGCCCACCGAAGACCCACACCAACACATGGAGACTTTCTCCGATTATTGCGACGCTATCTCTCAACCCGGGGTTACACAAGATCAAATCCGATGGGTATTATTTCCATTCTCATTAATTGGAAAAGCGAAGCAATGGATCAAGAGTCTCGATAGGGCAACCATGGGCATCGACACTTGGAAGAAGCTTGCATTGGCGTTCTACCAAACATTCTACCCTCCGGAGAAGACTAATTTGCTTAGGGCCTCCATCACCGGTTTCCAACAAAGGGATGAAGAGAGCCTATATGAAGCTTGGGAGCGGTTTAAGTCTTTGGTTAGATCGTGCCCACACCATGGACTTTCACAATGGTTCTTAGTCCAACAATTTTGGAACGGTCTTTATGAGGACCCAAGAACTATACTTAACATGGGCTTCAATGGTAGGTTCACCGAGGTCGATGATGACCAAACATGGGCGAGAATCGAAGAGATGGCGGTGCATAATTTGCAATATTCAAGGCCTAGGAAGGCGAATCAAGGAGGTAGGCACGAGGTTGATTCTATTACTCAATTAAGCATTGACCTTGGAGCCCAATTGAAGACACATATGGAGACCATTGACAAGAAGATCCAAGGCCACCTCACTCAAGTTCAAAGCATTGGTTCCTCTCATCAACACTCAATTCAAGAAGTGAATGCTTTGGGATTTGCACCTCCTTTGCCTTATTATGGGATATGTGATACTTGTGGAATCGTTGGTCATGATCCTATGAATTGTAGAGGAAGTATTGAACAAGTGAATGCTTTTCAAGCGTTCAAGCAAGGTGCCTCCTACTCTAATCAATACCAAGCTTCCAATCAAGTCCCTCAACAACAAGCCTTTCAACACCAACAACAACATCGTCCTTATGTTCCACCTCCCTTAAGGGACAACAACCAAGGTTACCAAGGCAACTCAAGGCCTTTCAACAACTTCAAGAAAGGTAACCAAGGTTCATTCAACAACAATCAAGGGTTCCAACAAGGGAACTTCAACCAAGGCTATCAAAACCACAACAATGGCAACAATCAAAGCCTTAATCAAGGCAATTCTCATGGGTTCCAAGGGAACCGTCAACAACAAGCAACTCAAGGTAACCAACAACAAAGCAAGCCTAGGAGCCGGTCTCCTATTCATGACTATGGTACTCCATTAGCCCTCACCGATACTCCGCATAATCCATCATCTCCACCTCGGGGATTCGACATTCAAAAATCTATGATGGATATGCAAAAGAGTCAAATGGACATATCAAGAAACCATCAAGAGCTCTTTGCTTATATTCAAGGGGAAAACGCGACAAGAGATGCCCGTATGAAGATGCTTGAAACTCAAGTATCTCAACTTGCTTCGGGAAGCTCCTCAAGACAAAAAGGGCAACTACCTTCTCAAGGTGAAACACCAAAATTTGAGCATGTAAATGCTATCACCACAAGGAGAGGTACATCTTATGACTCCCCTCCGTTACCTAGTGAGCAAGAGCCAATGCAAGAACCGACAAAGACAATGGCATCTCCAATTCAAGAAAGCTCAAGCTTTGATAATCCAATGGAGGAGCAAGTCTTATGGGAGATCGAGAGACCCCAAGAAGACAAGCTTCCCCCACTTCAAGCAAAAGACAAGGGTAAAAGGAAGGTGTCATTTGAAGAGTCTTCCCCTATTGAGCAAAACAAGATCCAAATCAAGTTGCCTTTCCCAACAAGGCAAATGAAGACCAAGATAGACTCTCAATATGACAAGTTCCTTAGTATTGTGAAGAAATTGGATGTTAGTGTCCCATTCACCGAGCTACTTACCCAAATCCCGGCATACGGAAAATTTATGAGAGAAATCTTGGCTAGAAAGAGATCCATCGACCAGGAAGAGACCATTGCGTTCACAAGAGTGGTGAGCGAGCTCATTCAAAGTTCTACGCTTCCAAAGTTGAAGGATCCGGGTAGATTTTCAATCCCTTGCACCATAGGGCACTACAAGATCGAAAGAGCATTATGTGATTTGGGTGCGAGTGTAAGCATCATTCCCTATTCCATTTGTGAGCGACTTTGGATGAAGGAGCTCAAGAGTACTTCTATCACACTCCAAATGGCCGATAGTTCATTCAACCGACCATTGGGGATGCTAGAGGATGTGCCGGTGAGAATCGGTAAGTTCTTCATTCCGGTTGACTTCATCGTGCTCGATATGCGGGAAGATGCAATCACTCCCATTATTCTTGGGCGCCCATTTCTACATACCGCCGGTGCTATGATCGATGTGAAGAATGGTAGGATCACCTTTGAGTTAGGCGAAGAGAAGCTTGTGTTCGACCTCCAAGGTAACACTTCGCCTACTAATGATGAGTCATGCAATATGATCCAAGCCAAGAAAAACATTGATGTAGGGGGAGAGTTGGGACAAATCTTGAACAAGAACTCTTATGTACTTGAGGATGATGATTCCAATTTGGAGGAAGAGTGCCCATATCATGGGCTTGATGACAAATTGAAAAGCAAGGAGAAGGATGAGCCTCCCTTGGGGCCACATGAGGACCGATGGACGTTTGGGTATATCCCCAAAGACCAAAAGTACAAGTTCAAGTCGTTGATCTTGGAAGATCGGGATGCCCCGAGAACGTCAAGGCAAGGCCATGAAGAGCCTTGGTATGTGGTTGGTTATATCTCGAGCTTGATTGAAGACTTTGCTAGGGCCTTCGACTTGTTCCTTCGTGCCCTTGATGGAGATGAAACTAGTTTTGGTTGTTGGAAAAAGATTGAAGAATGTACCACCTTGGTTTGACGGAGTTCCACAAGAACCGTCTCTTTGTATATATCTCTTTCTCTTGTAGTTTGTTTGGTTTTGTGAATTTCTTGATTATTTGGATGATTGATGAGCGTTGTGAGGGAGGGAATTTGATGTGTTATTTGAGTTTATTGTGATAGGTGTGAAGTGGAAGTGATTCCTAGGGAGGAATCATGATTTGAGCTTGGATCGTGTGAAGGGAAGTCGGTTTTTGAAGCTTGGAGCAAGCTTTTGGGAGCTATAGAGGGTTAGGAGACTCTTCCCGGCCTAGAAGAGGTCATCCCGTCCGGGATGGAAGACCCATCCCGACCGGGAAGGATGTCATCCCGTCCGGGATGAAGTGCACAAAAGTTGGGTCTACTGACAGGTCATCCTGACCGGGACGAGACGGTCATCCCGACCGGGACCACTCATCCCGACCGGGATGGACCTCCTGTCCTTCTTTGGCCTTTTCTTCGTCATTTGAGTCCACCCAACCATTGTATACCCCCTCCCAACCTCCCTACATGTCCTTATCCTCACTATATGACCCTACACCTCACATACAAATTCACCTCGCTTTCTCGTCACTTTAAACCGACTTTCACATCAAAACCCACCCCATTTTACTTTGGTGCCCCAACCATGGAACCGTACCGTGATTGGGAAGGAATAACGACGACGACGACTTGCTACATGCCGATATTGATTTATGAGACGATGAAGCGAGTGAGTTGCTAACCATACGGTACGGCAACTATCCTCTCTTTTCCGTTTTTATAGCTTGTCTTCATTTGTTTATTCCCTTTCCCTTATATCCTTTGTGTCATGGTGGCCTTCGAGGCCTTAGTATGGTTGCTCCCGACTCTCGATGACGTGACTACATCGGGAGTCATTTCAAAATCCAAATTTTCAAGATTTTCACCCTTTTGTAGGAATTAGTCGGATTTGGGCGGAATCCGGGCTAGGTGACTTGATTACACCTAGTCCTCCCCTCCCATTTCCTTTTATTTTCTTCTTTTTATTTCTTCCCCCATCCATATCTTTTCTCGTCTAGGCCCACGGTGACTTGACTACACCCCGGCCGGACGCTTTCTGCCCCTTTCTCCACTTTTATTTTTGATTTTTAGCTTTATTTTCGTAGTTATTTTATTTTCTTTTGTGCTCCCATGCACTACGCTCGAGCATGAGGACATGGCTCGGCTTAAGTGTGGGGGAGCGATATTCTATCGTAGTTAGTTTTATTTTCGTAGTTTTTCTAAAAATCTTTAAAAATCCTAAAAATTTGAAAATTTTCACAAAAATCAAAAAGATTTTCTTTTGTGTCTTTTTCTTTTTGTGTCGTTATGTCGTATTTTTGTTTTGTTGTGCGTGTGTTGCCCCCCCTCTTTTCCTTATAGGTTGCTTAATCACCATTAGTTTTGGAAAGCTTTCAAGACATCCGGTAACATCTTCTATCTCTTTCCCTCTTTATTTCTTGTGAAGTTTGGAGAAGGATTGTGATGTGGTGTTCTCGGGAGGAGCTTTGTAAAGTTTGATGTTAGATGGTTGCTCATTTGGAAGCTAGAGGTGGTGTTTGTGTTATAATTGTGTTCGTTCTGTGTTGTTCTTGTTTTGTTGCTTTTGTTTCTTTTTTTCTTTCGTTTTCGTTGAGTCTTTGTTTAGTGTTTTGTTGTCTGTCTTGTGTGTAAATGGTTTTCGAAAACCCGGTTAAGAGGCTAGTGCGCAAGCGTTTACTTTCCCTTTCTAGTATATAAATCGAGTCTTGGACTTTAGTCTAGTAGAATGACCCTAAATCAATGATTTCGTTGGTTTCTTACCTTGAGTCCACCTAGTCTACTAGGGATTTACTACGGGATTTGCATTTTGACCATTTTGACCACCCACGGCGTGAAAAGGCCTTGGTTGCCGAGTCCCGTTCCCTAGGTGACCGTGTTCGGAATTGTTTGATTAGTCCAAGTTCTTCACCTTTTTGTGGGTTTGAAAGGGGATGCGCAACCCCGACTCTCCCATTTACCTACCTCCTACACATTTCCACACAATAAAATTGCAAATTGTTGAAGTCATCTTTCTTGTTGCAAGAAGAAATGCCAAAAAGCCAAATCAAGCCAAAAGGGCAAAGAGAAGAAAAAGAAAGAAAATGAAAGAAAGAAAAGAAAGAAGAAAAAGAAAAGGCACAAAAGCCAAAAAGAAAATAGAAAAGAAGAAAAAGAAGGGCATGGCAAAACAAGGCAAAAATGCAAAAGAAAAGAGAAAATGCCAAAGAAAACCTAATTCACAAAAAATAATCCCCACATATCAAAATAAGCCTTTTTCCGATCATTACCGTGAAGAGCCTACCAAAGGACCGAGTCCCTAGGAAGGATGATTGCGGTAATGGTCGGTCTTCCTTCATTTTGCATATTTCCATCTTTTTACTTGGACTAGTTAGGCGGTTTTAGACATGGGACGACCCTCTTGGCCCTTTTCTAAAGGGGGCGGGGTCTCACTTACCTACAGTGTCGACTAACACCGTGGTTCATCCTTTTTCCATCCCGCCGATCGTCCCGTAGCACGTTCTTAGAAGGTTAGGAGGAACCTAGGTAAGTTACCAACGTTTTTTGTTGCTTTGTCGTCATACTATTAGGGTTTAGTCCATTTTGGTTTGTATTGCTAGCTCGGGAACGTTGTCACTTGCCTCGAGTCCTAAACCGGTGCTTCTTTCACCGCTTGTTTGAGGGAAGCGGTATTTCTCTTCTTTTGGGTGCAACCTTTTTTGTGTTTGTTTGTGTGCTTGTTTGTTTATGTGTTTGTGTGTCCGGTTGCATCCACAGTTTTGTCGCAAGACCCCACTTGCTTTGCGGAGTGCACTTTTCCTCTAAGTGCACTCGCGTGAGTTGAAAGGGCGTAGGGTGCGCTAATACCCACTCAGATAGTTTAGTAGATAGTATGTGCTTACTCGAGGGCGAGTAAGGGTTAAGTGTGGGGGAGTTCATAAGTGTAGTTTCTAGTGCCTATTTCGTAGTATTTTGGTCCCATATTCCTTGCGGAATCGCTCCTTGGGAGCGGTTCATGGGCTACTTATGCTTCCTCTAGCTCGTTTCAGGTTCCCGAGACCATTCGTGAAGAGTTGGAGTGATTCCGACTCTATACATACACTTTTCGGAGCCAACGAAGCGGAGGAACGATCACTCGATGCCTTGGATTTGACCCCGAGACCTTGGGACCCCATCCCGAGCCTCCGAGACCCGAGCCCGAGTCCCGAGAATCAATGAGAAGTTCATGTGAAGCAAGGAGGAACCAAAAGGATCATATTGGAGGCCTACAAGACTCATCCCCGACGGGTATGCACCTCATCCCGTCGGGGATGAAGTGCGCTTTTAGAGGTGCCACTGCCAGGCCGTCCCGGTCGGGACCAACACGTCCCGGTCGAGACCAACCCGTCCCGGTCGGGACCACCGGCCGTCCAGGTCGGGATGATCCCGTCCCGGTTGGGACCAAGGTGCTGTAGCCGCACATCATTTAATTCATCCTCCTTCATTCTTGTACCCCTATAAATACTTCCCTCTTGTATTGTTTATGGATCTTACATTAGATTAGACTCTCTTAAGCCTCTCTACAAGTTATAAACCCTAGATTTTGTTCCTCACATTAGTTTTAATCTCTCTTCAATCTCTAGTTAATTCTAGTTAATCTTAGTTAATTAGTTCTTGTATTAAGAAGATACTTGAAGATTTCTCCAAGCTTGACAACCTTGGGATTATTTTGGGGTTTCTTATTTATACAAGATTGCATCTTTTTCTTCATCTTGTGTTGGTATTACTTTCTTTACTCTTGTTCTTTGTTATTAATTCAAGTTTGAATCTTTACTTAGTGTTGATTGTTATTGTTCTTGATGATGAATGTTAGGGTTATGGTGTTGTTTTCTCTTTTCATTGTTGTAGTTAGTTTGATTATGAGTGAGTAGTTTACTTGTGGGTTAGTAGGGGGATTAAGGGTAGATTATGGGTGATTAGGGTTTGGTTAGGGGTAAAGGGTGAATCTTTGTTGTTAGTCACATACTTGGCACACGATGTGTTTGTTGAAATGCTTGTTTGAGTTGTAGTGGCCATGCTTCTCATGCTAGTCTTCCTCTACTCATTGTTTGTCTAGTATGTGGACATGTTGAGAATAGTCATTATACTTACAAAGTGGAATAGGGTTTAGACGCGACCAACGCTATCCCCACCTCGACATCGGTTTAAGTTGCGACCGCCAGGACCGAATCTAGCAATTAGGAGGGACCTACACCCTTGACCACCCAAGTCACCCTACTACACTTATGAACCCGACCTAACTCACCTCTTCTTTATATTTGATTCATCTTATTAGTGAGACTCATTTCTTTAGTTTGCTAGTTGGTTTGTGTTTAGTTGTTCTATTTTAGCCTTGTTTAGCCTAGTTCATCATTAGTCTAGTTCTTACCTCTCCTCCATCATAGTTTTCCATTTATCGCTTCTTTGTGTTTGTTTGCGTGACCTAGTCCCGTTTTAGGCCGGCTTAGTCTAAACCTTGCCACACCGTCTCCGTGGACACGACCCGACTTACCCTAACTACCGTTAGGTCTAGCCGGTTACTTATTTGATCGGTGGGATCCGCGACAAATCCCACCATCATGAGGCGTGTGAAGGGTGTCGGGTATCGGGACCGGTTTCCTTCGGGTTTTGGATGTACTATCGGTTTCTCGATGCTAAGGTTGATGTTTTGTAAAAAGGTGTTGATGTTTCTCAGGAATTATGTGTATTTAGATGTATTGTGCAAGGGGCTATTTATAGGAAATTCCCGACCTTGGCTAGGAGAGGTGCATTTGAATTAGAACTACCGCTTAGGATAGGAAACGTAGGAAGTTGAGGGGAATGAGAATTCCATTTTCTTGTGAAGGAAGAAAGGGAACCGGCTGGTTGGTAGGCTACTCGGCCGAGTATCCTAGCTCGGTCGAGTGTTGGATTCGGTTTTCGGATAGGATTCCAACTTGAGATCGAATTCTACCTTAAACGGAATTGTTTAATATTTGTGTAGCTGATTTTTTGTGGAGTTGGAGTCCGAACAAACCGTGTGAGATGTCACGGCTGACTCACGAGTCTCGGGAAATATCTTTGACCGGGTTTTGACTCGGTCGCTAAAAGACGGTTTTACCCCTGGTGTTGGATTCGACCCAAATTAGTGTTATTTGACTCGAAACGACCCACTGGGCCTGAATTTGAGGTTGGTTTTGTGAGATTTGTACTCCTTAAAAAGCCCAAGCTAAATATCCATGATTTCGAGCCCACACTAGTACAAAAACCACTTGTGGCTTCGGTTAAAAATGACATATGGTTTCGGTTATATGGGTGTAGTAAATCAAGGCGTAGCATTAAGTTTATCAGTTTTGGCTTCGGTTAATTGGCGAAGCAAAAAACATTTATGACAACGGTTATTTGTAACAACCGAAGCCAAAAACATAGTAAAGGCTTCAGTTGTTAAGGTGAACCGAAGCCAAAAGTGACGAACAACATCGGGTAATAGTAACAACCGAAGCCAAAAGAAGGTTAAGGTTACGGTTAATAATGGACAACCGATGCAATTTCCCAATTAAAAATTTTAAAAAAAAATCAGGTAAATTTTTTGTAACATGCTAATATTATTAATAACCAACAAAATATTTTGTAGTGTATTCAAATTTACATAATCATAATCACACTTAACTAGTCTTGGATAACTAATGACAGTCTAGAAAATTGAAGTTACATAATCAACCGCCTTTCCATTGACGGTTTACAGCATATTCCATCGGCATTCATCTTGATCACTTGTCTACGATAAAAGAAAAAAAACATCAATTTATCATGCATTTTGACAAATAATACAAACTATGCCAAATTTACCAAATAACTAACCGAAGTCTTGCATTTTATTGGCCTGATTTAAGAAAATAATCAAGATATCTGCAGCATAGGAAGAGTTATTTTAGCAACTTATCGACAACTTGATAAACATGAAAATATGTACGCTTTCTTGGTAATTGAGAAAGGAAATCACATGTATAACTCAATGAGCAGCGACAACGTAAGATGATAAGTTCCATCAATAAAACGAAGCATAGTCACTTTGTTAATTTAATCAAGGAGCATATTTTGCTCCTACACGACAACACATTTCAAAACAAGGACTATAAAATTTGTCCTTTTCTAATTACTGGCAAACAAAGACGACATGTAGCAACTTAAAACAAATAAAAAGACGGACGTGATTTATACCTGGTGCGTCTTACATTCAAATTGACGTAAAATCATGACCTTTTCATTTACAAAGGATGGGGCAGCTTGAATTTACAAATCAATCCCCAATACTCTCGTGGAAATACATTATTGCATCACGAATTGCAGCCAGCATCTTGGTTACTGAAATCTCTTCTGGCAGCTAGCATTCTTAAGTACGACAGCCAGTAATGTATATATAGACCTGCAATTACATCGATACAAACAAAACAAATGAAGACATAAAGCACCCATAGAAATGTAGGCCGATGTGTATAAATGCACATACCTTGAATAAGAAAGTATTGTCTTAGCATTAGCATAACATCTGAACCTGCAACACAATACAACACAACCAAAATTTCAAATCGAATCCAAAAGAACTACATAACCTGATTCTTAATAGCTATGCGGCCTATGACCTAATGCTTTACTTAATTCATAATTTATCCTTTTAATAGCCAAGTCATTTTTAATTTTGTTTTCCACGAATAATAGAGAGGATATAAAACAACTCAATTGAAATCCAACTTACCAAACTAGCTAACTTTACATAACGAAGGGACCTTCAAATTTGGAACTATAAGGATACACAAGAAGTAGTCATTGCTCGGGTACATTAACACAACCACACACCAATGAAAGACATTTCCTATTGAATGGGAAAAGACTACATAATTAACGAAATTAAGTGGACGAATGAGCCGAAAATTGGCAACCTTATAATTTAAGGTCTATTTTATCGATACTAGCAAGGCTAAAATTAACCTTATTTTTTCTACCATTGGCTTTCCATGATGGCATAGAGATTTCCTCAAGAATATCATTCACAGAACTACACTGTCTTTTTAAAATGTCTTTACTTTTTAGCTCGCCAAAGCGAGACTGACTCCAATCGGATCAAAAGAATTTATGCATAAATGGCCAACCGACATGATAAAACAAACCGACCAGTTAGTCAAAGAAAATGATTCCTCCTCATTAATATTTATATAGTCTAAGAAATCTTGTCAACCTGTATACAACACTAAAAATTCTGAGTTGGTACATGTAGTTTGGCCCTGGTCCCTACAACTCTCTAGCTTAAATATAGAACCACTTTTTTTTATAATGCGTTTTTTCAAATCGAATCCAAAAGAACTACATAACCTGATTCTTAATAGCTATGCGGCCCATGACCTAATGCTTTACTTAATTCATAATTTATCCTTTTATTTATGAATTAAGTATTAGCATAATGCCTCGTCAAGCCCAATACATCTTAAACCAGCAAATATTAAACCAGCAAACACACGCATTGAAATCAATTGACAAATGAATTCAACTCCAGTCTATGTTATGCAATGTTAGTTAGAACTCTACAATACATGTGAGCCTCCAATTGTTTGTCCCAAGTAAAATATGTTACACAAAACAGTCCCCTCAAAGTATCCAACAATAGACTGAAAAAGTCAATAGACACAACCGAGGATCTCTTAGCCTAATGTTTAAGACTTAAATGCTCTACGATAGTAGGTCCCCTTCTCCTTTATTGTACTAAGTGCGTTCTTCATTGCAGAACAAATAAAAGTCAATACATACAGACATGACCTTTAAAACAGCCCGTCAAACCAATAAATGTACTCATAATTAGTCGACAGTGGCTCGGACTTATATTTTAGTCACTCAACTCTCACTTATAGTTTAGAGATATAACACTTGGTCTCACAAAACCTGCCCTCCACATCTACAATCAGCAAAAAAAGAGGGGAAAGAAAAGGTGCAAATGATTAGTTCACCTATATATATCCCCGTGATGTTAAGAGAATATGCATACCCTTCTAGTTAAAATTCCTAAAATCATATGTTTTTTTCCGTCAACATACCAGATGCAACACGCTTGATCAGCAGGCTGCGACACAGCAACAGTGGTGGGGATGACTTTGTTTGTAAATCTATTAAGAAATCAACATTAAAACAAGATATCCACTCACCACCAGCGTCTCTATCGTCGGCCACCAAGGCCCGAGTTCAACAATCGGTATCTTAGACGAGTGCTTTCTCATCCTTCGCTTAACCATCAACCGTCGATTGCAGGTTTTTCAACCACCAATGCCCACCGACAAGCACCAGTCTGTCCCCTCTAGTGGCCTCTCTTAGCCCCACACACAAATGTCGCGCCACTGCAACCTCTCGAACATAACCAGCGCACCAATTAGACCATCACCAAAACTTCGTGTTTGCTCTGACTAAGTTTCAATTGATTGAGGAAGGGAAGTGATTTGGAAAAGAATGGAATTGATCTAAGTTGGGTTTGCGTTTAACTTGAAACCATTTAGTTTCAATTGACTGAGTTGTTGAGACAAATATTGGAGTAGCAGTATTTTTAGGTTTTTTTTTCCTAAGTAGTAATAAGGGTGAGGGGAGAGTTTTATTCGTCACCAAGACTATATTAACATCCTTTAGGCTTCAGTTCTATCCTAGGAATGTAGTCTTTTATATTTCGTATGGTTGTCATAACCAGGGAAAACTTTTATAAATATTTTTGGCTTTGTTTATAAACTAGAACTGTAGCCTTATATTTTTTGCTTTGGTTTTTAAAAAATAGCCGAAGCCTTTTATAAATACTTTTAGCTTCAGTTTTGTCAAAGAACCATAGCCATTTAGTTTTGGCTTTGGTTGTTTAAAAATAACCGTAGCCATTTTATAAATCCTATTCTATCCATATAAGAGGCTACGGTTATTAACAACAACCGAAACTTTTACTATTAGCCAAATCTACTTTTTCTACTAGTGCCATTTCTGAGTACGTTAAAGCACGTTTGCGTCCGATCATCATCGGGTGTTTGTCGGAAACTACTATAGACACCTGGCAGCAAAATGTGGGTGTCTACACCACCCAATTATTAAAAAGTGGGAAGATAAAAGAAAACCGGAGAATCTATTAAAAAAAAAATAATAATAATAATAAAACGTGTTTCTCTCTCTACGATCTTAGAGAAAGAATTTTCTCTCGATTTCCCGCCATTGATGACTACAACTAACGTGAGCACGGTTCGAGGAAGAGGACGCCCGCCTAAAAATAAGGCACGGTCTGAAACACCGAGGAACGACGATCACATGGATACCAATTTGGAGGGAAACCAAAACTCTATGAGCGAGAAGGATGAAACCCAGCCATTTTAAAAGCAGAGTGCTCCGGTACTAAATGATTTGATTAATGCTACGCTCCAATCTGTTGCTAAATCGAAAGAAGTGGAGATTCACACCATTTTTTACCCAATTCAGCAGGAATTGCCGGCTCAAACCAAGAACCCATAAATAAGTACTTCTCCAAGAATTGGGGAAAATAGTGATTCCGTTGTTCTTGGGGGGAGCACCCGCTGTTCTTAAGGCTCCGACGTGGGCTTGCAAGACAAAGGATACGAAAATAGGTATGAGACTTTTTTGATGAAGATAGTGCGAATTCAGATGAAATTGCTATAGAGGTTGATGATTTCAAGGGTGAATTGCAACTCTGGAAGTACACTCTAATGGGGAATGTTATTTGTGCAAAACCATCACTTAAGAAAATGGCAGAATTTGTGCAGAAAAACTGGAATCATGTGTTTCTTGTAGTTCAGTACATTAAGAAATGGTGGTTTTCATTCCGATTTCGTAACCAGGAAGACATGGACCAAGTTCTTAGAGGAGGACCATGGCAATTGGGGCGAAACACTATAATTCTCAAGCAATGGATCCCACTTTTTTCTAAGAAGATCGATCGTGTATCCATTGATCCTGTCTGGGTTCTGTTTCCCGATCCGGACCCATATCTTTGGACTGACCAAGTATTAAGCAAAATGGCGAGCAAAGTTGGAAGGCCGATGTATGCTGATGCTACAAATACATACAAAGAGCGTATATATTTTTCTAGAGACACGGTAAAGGTTGATGTATCTAAGAGCATGCCTAAAACTGTTACAATAAACATCCCACTGTTGGGGGAAATCTGTGCAGAAAATTGACTATGAATGACTTCCTTTCTACTATCATGGTTGTGGGAAGCTTGGACATGTTCAGCGCTCATATAAGTGGGAAAGGAACAAGGATAAAGGAACGAGTAAGATCTCTAAGCAAGCTATGTGATACACACCCAAGAAGATTGGCTCTCAGGGTATATGTGGTACCTCAGAGGAGAGGGTGCTGGTTCACCCTCCTCCTGTTGTAATGCATCAAGAACCTCCTAAGAAAGGGTCTACTGGAGGCCTGATTATCACTGGCTCAGGACCCCGGGAGCTAGGTGGTACCTCACTAGAGTCTAACCAGATCTTAGATCAGATTGAATACATAGCTGACTTAGGAAGCCATTTGCTAGGTCAGGTTGCATCAACTGGCTCTGAGGATGGTTTTACTCCTGTTGTAAGGCGTCAAGGATTCCCTGGTATAGGCCTTAAGGTCAAAGGCTCCAGTCATGACCATTTCGAGAAGGATAAATCTGAGAAAGTGATCATGTTGCATACACCAAATAGGTATGCGATACTACAGCCTGACATTGAAAGTCAAGCAAGAAACTTGGATGTGGAGGAGCTTTTTCCTCCAATAGAGGGTACTGTCCCTCTAGATAAGACCACATATTGTTCTTAAGTTGATAAACACTAGAGGGGAGAATAACCTTCTCAAGCAAGAAGTTGTTCTTAAGTTGATAAGGACTCAAGGAATTGATGTTTTGGGACTGTTAGAAACAAGTGCAAAAGAGAAGAATACTCAGGCAATAATTAGAGGAACATTCAAGGACTTTTCTGTTTAATGCAATTATGGAAGTCACTACAGTGGTCGAATTTGGGTCATATGAAACCCCAGTACTTTCAAGCTTAGCATCTTGATGGAGCATGAACAATTCATTCAATGCCATGTTCAGTACAACGCTTCTGGTAAAGAATGTCTAGTAACTATGGTTTATGAGGCTAATGATGTTATGCATGAAGAAAGATTATTAGATAAGATTGTTAGTATGAGTAACACATCTTCTAGTTGAATTACTCTAGGAGACTTTAACATCATTAGGAATGCTAATGAGAAGGTGGGAGGAGCTTCGCTGATGATGCAGATATGGATGCCTTTAATGAATGTATTAATGGGAGTAATATGTAGGAGATAGTAGGTCAAGATTATGAATATACTTGGACCAATAAGTAACATCCAAGCTCTAGGGTGTGGACTAGATTGGATAGGGCTCTTGTTAATAACAAATGGGTTGAGGACTTTCCAAACTCTAATGCTCAGGATCTTTCAACTGGGATTTCTGACCATTGTCCAGTGTTGGTTAATGTCATACAACAACACAAGCCTAAAAAGAGATTTAGTTTCCTAAATTGCTGGACTCAGCACCCACTATACCATGGAACTGTGACAACAACTTGGGGAAGAAGACGTATGGAACAACAAGATTTCAACTGCTTAGTAAGTTGAAGAATGTTAAGGTGGCTCTTAAGAATATGCACAAACATCATTACTCTAATGTAGGGGGTGTAACACCCCTGATTTTATAAATTAAAATTCTGTTTGTATTTTAATTATGTTCACTGTTTTTCCTCAAAAATCATTTTTATTAAAGTTTTCCTCAAATAATTGTTATTTTCCCAAGAAATAATTTTATTAAACTTTCGTTGAATAATCATTTTTTTTCGAGAAATCAATTTAATTCATTTTCATTGAAAAATTATTTATTTATTCTTCGTGAGACTTCATTTCTTTACCAACGTTTGTTTCAAACTCGAGATTGACTCATTTGATGTCTCAAGTCAATTAATTATTTTTATTAACATCAAACTTGACCCAAAATTTGAGTTTACGACAAAATAATATTTTTTTAGCTCGTTTAGCAGTTGGGCCTAATTCTTTTCTAATGCGATTTTGACCCAATTTCTCCTCGGACCCGTATTCTATTTTATAATCTTTTACGCTCGACTTTTAAGATATATTTAATCCATATTATAGATATAGATTTCATGAGCTGATATTTTCCGTCTTCTAAAGGAATACAAACTCTCTTTATTTGTTTATTAGCTTCCGATTCCTACTCCGACTCAAGTTTTTTTTATGCCTACTTATACGTATATATCAAACACAAACTCTTATCTTTTGTATTTAAGCTAACAAGCAAGCTTGCTCCCTTGAGATTATCTTTCGCGTGGCTTTTGTCAAGCACACACACAAGCTCCTCCCAACAATTCCTCCTTTGAGCCACTCCTGTCTATCGCGATTTTGTCTTGCAAAACAGTCTTTTTCCTTTTATTTCGACCTCCTAATTCATTCCTTCTTCGTTCCAATCTTGAGGGTAATTAATTACTCTTATTCTCTATTCTCTATTCTCTATTCTCCTTTCTATTCACTTATAATGTGGTTTTAATACCATATGTTTAATTATTTCGTAGGTTATCGTGCTAGCTCCGTCGAAGATGAGTATATTATTGATTCGGATCTCGATTAAGGTAACATTGACACGTTACTCGGTATTATGTGATATTATTGTTGTAGTTTCATGTATAGAAATTAGATTTCTGTTAGACAATATATGTATGTCTCGTTTTTAATAACAAAGGCTTTAAAATCGTAAATTTTCACATGTTTCGTTATTTTAAATCGTCTTTACGGGATTTGCGAATAATTCGTTCTTTTAATTATGAAAAAATATTATAAGGCCGAGACAAAAACATACACATAAGAATTAATTTCAAATTTTTGTGATTTTAATGTATGAATTATCAAATTGAAAGTTTTATTGTTTTTAAAAAAGTTGCAACATGTTTCAGAGTCTGTTAGTGTTTTTGTTGTTTTTTTTGTTAATTAATACTCTATTTTAAAGATTTTATTTCCAAAAGTTTTGAAAATAGACTACTATTTATTTTAAGTCTAATTTATGTCTATTTAATTTCGTAAATTAATTCCAAGTAGTTTGGTCACAATAAATTGTTTATAAAGAGGTGTCAAACTAATCCTCGATTTTGTAAGTTGTGATAAGATCTAAATTGAAACATATGTTATATTTAATCTTGTTAATTTATTTACATAAATTTTGAAGAGTCTAGTTAATGTTTCCAATTGGATTTTATTTAAAATAAATTTTTAAACATGTTTTATTAAAGAAATACAATCGTGTGTCTAATTCTGACAGTTTTTAAATATACAAATAAAAAACCATGTTTTATTTAAAATTTTGAATTTCTACAGAAATAAAAGTTGTAACTAAGTTTCTAAAGTTTTCAACCCCACTGATCTTATGTTGTTTTGATTTTTAATGATTTAATTACGGACTTTTTAGTAAGACCGTGCAATTCTGGAAAATCTGTCAATTTGTTATTTAAATACTTTTAATTACTTAAACTTCAATATTTTGATAAATAATTATGATTTTGACTTTAGTTGACTTTTAATTAGAATTATACATTTATATAATAAATATAATGTTTACGTCTCGAGGCCTAATATTAACTATTTTATATAACTCCTATTTTAATCGATTTCTATTTATAATAGTACCTACTTTTGGAAAGTTATTATTTTAAGTAAAGTTCTATATTTATAAAGTTTCATCTTTTGAAGAACGAACTATATTTCTATTAAATTTCGATAATAACTTTGTTTTGGAGGTATGGAATAAGGGAAGTGTACGGGTAGAGTAATACAGTCTAGAGTATATATGTTTTGCCATCAGCTATAAGGCTAGTGTATCCGAGCAGGATGCATTGGTTGTTGAACTGGGCATGTTTTTGTCCAGGAGTGTATGTTCATTTTGACCTTAAGCTCGTACCTCGCACGTAAGACGCCGTCAAGTTGAACTGGGCACATTTGGTGTTCCAGGAGGGGTGTGCATATTTATTTAAGCTAGAACCTCGCATTGATAAGTCGCCGTCCTATTATGGTTGAGTAGCCTAGTTAGAGATCGAGGTTTGATTTGTTTGAACTAAGTTCTCGAAGTTGGTTTTAGTATTCTCCTAGTGAAAGTTTATTTTGTTGCACTGATTCATATCCATAACGTCGTTATTATTATTGATTGATATTGACTTGCAGGTTGGCAATCATTTTGAATTATTTTACTATATCGTTTTAAGCGCTTTCCATTTTGAACTATTTTGGTATAAGAGTACTTATGTTTTAATTTCATGTAATATGGCTGGGAGAACGTCGTCGTTACTCCCCACTGAATTGTGGTTGTTACGTTTATAACATGACAGGTATTCTGTGTTTCGGGTTGTGGTGTGAGCTAGCAAGCTGCATTTGGTCTTGCGCTGCTGATTTATTGTAAATGTTTTGGATTTTCGATAAACACTTTGAGGATTTTAATTTTGAGCCCTCTTATAAAAAGTGGTCGTTGTATTGACTTACCTTTATTTAATGAATTTAGTTATTAGTGTAATATAACCCCAACTCGACAGTGATTCCGCCACTTTTTTGCATTAGAAATTATAGGGGATTACAGGGGCCAAATTGCAGAGATTGAGCATGACTTGGAGGGTTTATATCAATTACTGGAAGCACGACCTTTTAATGCAAGTCTAATCTCCTTAGAACAGTAACTGAATAAGGAATCGTGAACTCTCAAAAGTGCAGAATTGAGTATTCGTCACCAGCGGGCAAAGATGGAAAAAATTGCTCAGGATGATGGAGCAACTACCTACTTCCATGCTAGGTTAAGGGAAAGAATGCATCACTAAGTCATTGGGTCTATTAATGATGCTTCAGGGAGGAATAGATTCGGATTAGCATATGTAGCTCAGGGGTTTCTAGATTATTATAAAGAGTTATTAGGGACGGATAAGGGAGTTCAGACTCTCCTTCACTAAATGGTCTTTTTGCATTGTTTTTGAAGCGAAGCATATCAAGGGAACGCTTTTACCTTGCAAAAAGTATTTCTTTTTGCGTCCGTTCTTATCGAAAAACGATGCATAAACTTATTTAATGTGTGTGGACATGACATAGGCCCACCCCGACGCGGTCACGCGCGGGTGTGGAGAGGCGAATGAATCTCATGTGAGATGGATCTCGAATTGAAACTTAAATCGAAGTTGGAGTCCCCACCGAACTTTGTGGGAGTTCGGGCCCATTCGAACCCACTCTATATCTTGGTGGGTCGTGCACAAAGTACAGCCTATTTTGATCTCAGAGTTATGGGGTTCGTCCCTTTGCATTGCGATACCGATACCGACATTATCGATTACCGTGTATTGAATGACTCTCGTGCGCCAATGATTTCGGACATCTGGAAACCACGGTTCTGAGTAAGGGGTTAGGGTACGTGTTGGGAAGTTCACAATGAACACCCAACCCCGCCCGCACTTAGCGGCCTCTACTAAGATATCGCTCGATTTTAGAATACGCGCGTTAGTAATTCGGTTGAATGATATGCAAACAGTATTTTGACTAAACATGTTAATTATGTTTGATCTACGTCGTTTAATGCATCTTTGAATTATGTCGTAGTTGTATTTAGCATGCGAGCAGGACCGTCCTTGGGCCGTGCAAGATAGGCGACAGCACAGGGCCCCCAAACTAAAAGGGCCCAATTGAAAAGATTATATAAAGAATATATATTAATTTATGTTTGAGATATACATGCTGAGTGATGTAGCTTAGTGGTAATCCTCTTACTGTAATCCTATGACCAAGAGGATGTGTGCTTGATTCCTCACGGGTGCATTTTTTTCCTTTTTTTTTCCTAGTATTTTAATTAAAGTCGGAGGAAGTAACCGACTAGCTGCTAGGAGGGTATGATTTGAAACAGTTGCTTTTGAATACATTTAAACCACAACTCTTAGTCTTGATCATATAACAATTACTCGTATTATGAATTAGTTCATACACCTAGTATTATTTATATTCTGTGAAATATACTACGAAAATCATCATATGAAAGGTACATTATGAATTAAAATACTTACGGAAGTCCTATTTCACTGAAAAATGAAATATATAAAAAGTTTATTTATTTATTATATTAATGTGGATATAAATTTAGGACCCTACAATTGAAATTTCGTACCGGGCCCTCGAAATTACCGAGACGGCCCTGCATGCGAGGTTCGTTTCAGTATAATAGAACAAACAACGAGAATAAAATGTTAAAAAAAGGAAACAAACGAGTTAGTAACGATGATAACGGTTTGCAAATAGATTAGAATGATATAAAAGACATGATGCATGGTTGTGAAAAGATTAAGACACGTGATGGACTTGACACGTGTTGACCAAAGTCATAAAATGAATTTTATCGAGGCTCGAAATATGTTGAAGGCTCACGATTCTGACGTGACAGAGGTCACTCGATCGAGTCATGGAGGGACTCGATCGAGTGCCTCTTAAAAGACCCTCCTGCCTCGATTTTGAGGTGCCACTCGACCGAGTCATGCGTGACACTCGGTCGAGTGGACCTCGAAAAAGCTTTCTGCCTCTGATTTGGGGTGTCACTCGATCGAGTGGGCTAGGCACTCGGTCGAGTGACTCCTGTACGAACTATGGTTCGTGAATTTGCTTTTAATTTTGAAATCGATAACTTTTCTAAATCGTGTGTAAATATAATATGATTTACACTCGATTCAGTTTTCGATACTCGTTATATTCGATACTTGATTATAGAATCAATATCTAATATTAGAGTGAATTTTGTAAAAGACGTTATAAGTCGTTTGAAATTGAACTAAGATGAAATAATTCTCTCTGTGTTGTAATGTCGTAATTAGTCCTTTCGGACTTTGTGGCGATTATTTCAGCATCAACGAGTTCGTGTTAGTTCGATTTATTGACTAATTCTTTTAGACACAACATTCGACTATAGAGTCGATATCGCATCCTAAGAATAAACGTTTTATGTTAATTATATGGTAGTAGCGATAATATCGATATTAGAAACGAGAAAAACTAAAAAAAACGCGATGACGACTCGACAAAGACGGACGGATGAAACGGAAAAAAACGAGAGAGAGAGAGAGAGAGGGAGAGAGAGAGAGAGAGAGAGAGAGAGAGAAGAGAAGAAAAGGGAGAAGTCGGGATTGAATTTGACACCCTCAACCTACATGCTTTATATTCTCGGAATGGGGCTCGTCTAGTTGTGGCTTAGGCACGGGAGTAGGGATGGAAACGGACCGGATCCGGACCGGATCCGCATGCATGGATCCAGATCCAGATCCGCAATCCTAGTAGCGGATCCGGATCCGCGGATCCAATTTCTTACTTAAATTCTACAAATTTTTTAATTAATACGTATTTGCGACCATATTAATTTTCATAATTTTACAAATAAATTTGAATATAAAGATTCATAATCAAAGATTAATAAACTAAAAGAAAATAACCAAAAAAACACAAATTAAAGTTCTAAGTTTTTAATTATTTTTAATTTTTTAATAAAACGGATTTGCGGATCCGGATCCGGATTTATTTATTAAGATCCGGATCCGTTTAAAGATAGCGGATCCGGATCCATATCCAACGGATCTCAAAATTTAGGATCCATATCCGATCCGTGCGGACCGGATCTTGCGGATCCGAATCGGATCCCGGATCCGTTGCCATCCCTACACGGGAGCGTCGAGATGATATGGGAAGAGTTATTGTGGTTTATAATTGGGAAGGGATTTGGCAAGTTTTGCTCTCGGGTCTTTGACGAGTTTTGATCTCGGGTTTGCTATAGGTTGCTGAAGTTTCGGGGGATGAATTGTTGTTTTTCGTTGTGAATTGTGTGTGTCTATGTATATTTGCAATTGTCGTTCTTAAAAATGTAGTTGTGTCTTTATTGTATTTGGAAAGGGGTGTATTTATAGGAGAATACTACTCCGACTTTGGCTAGGAAAGGTACCCGGCTTGGGTAAGAAGAAACACCCGCTTCGGATAGGAAAGGTATACAATTTTAGATAGAAAAGGATTCCGACTTTGGGTGGAGAAGGAATCCTTTCACGGCTGGAAAAGGAGCCACTCGATCGAGTGGTGTATAGCACTCGATCGAGTGCCCGGTCTAACGCCGGTTTTTGCAGGTTTTACGTGCCTACTCGACCGAGTGGGCGGGTCCACTCGATTGAGTGGGTCCGGTCGGGTGGGAATTCCTTTTAGAGATAGAATTTTATCTCTAATGGAGTTGTTTAATCCTTCTTTGTAGCTGATATTTGTAGTTTTTGACTTCGAGTCAGACTTTTGAGGCTGCGTGGCTGATTTTTATGTCTCGGAAATGTCCTTGACCGGGGTTTGACACTGTTGCTAAAAGACGTTTTACCCTCGGTGTTGGTTTTGACCCAAATTAGTCTTGTTTGACTGGAAACGACCCACTGGGCCTGAATTTGAGGTTGGTTTTGTGAGATTTGTACTCCGAAAAAAAACCCAAGCCAAATACTAACGATTTTGAGCCCATATTCGAGTATATTAAAGCATGTTTGCGTTCGATCATCATCAAGTGTTTGTCGGAAACTGCTATAGACACCTAGCAGCCAAATGTGGGTGTCTACAATGTATCACTTTGTACCCAAACAACCGACGCATTTGATAAGTTTTTTGCATCGTTTTTGTTAGTAGCGATGCAATTGATAATTTTGTCGACACAAAAAAATATTTATAACTGACGCATTATGTGTGGTTTTACTTCGTTGTTGTTACAAGCGACGCAATTAGTGACTATTTTGTAGCGATTATATCAAATGAACTGACGCAATTAGTGACCTTTTGCATCCATTTTTTTGTTAAAACTGACGCATTTTTTTGTGCCATATTTTTGTTAGAAGCAACGCAATTAGTGTCATTTTTTTGTCGGTTGTATCACATGATGTGATATGTCATCTTCGTGTACTGAATTATTTGCTACCTAAATATGTACGGAATATATCCAACAACGACCAAGTTAAATAGATAAAATAAAATCCATAAGAAGGTGAAAATTACATTTTTTTCAACCTAAAAATAATACTACGTCTTCGGCCGGTAAAGCTAAACTCCAACTCATGTATTGCGTAAACTGGATGTGCCTCACGAACTGCAATAAACAAAGATAAAAAGCAATATACGTAAAGTCTGTCCGAATTTTTATTTATTTATAGCGTGTAAGAAAAACGAATCACATATACTCAGTGACATTGCAAAGTGCCATAATATAATCATAATATAGGAACATTATAAAAAGCGAAATATAAAACGTTAGTCCGACGATATGATCAACTCCGATGTTTTGGAGAGACTCTCTTTGATAGGAAATCATGCTCTACATTTTTTATTCAAATCATGAACGTAAATTAAAATTATGGCAACAAAGTAGAAAACTCCAACATGATAATTTGCTACTAATTCTAACATCTAGGGGAGTAACATGTGCTCTCGCGACATTGGATCAGAAACAAGGACATCTCCCGTGTAAATGAAGGATAAAAATATTTGACAATACCTTGCAACTTTTCTGGAGGAAGTAAATCACCTAATAACATATACTTTCACCTTTAAGGAAGCACACAACTACAAACAAAAAAACAAGAAAAGTAATACCAAATTCAATCAAATAAATGACTAAACTTGGACTCACCTTTAAGGAGGCACACAACTACCAAAAAACAAGTAAACTAAAATCAAATACAATCAAATTAATGACAACACATAGAATGCTAAGTTCCTTAGATGATCTTGCAACAGATGAAGAATGAGATTTTTGGCGATTCATAGGTCATCCACAAACTATTAAATTATGCAAATATATAGAATTAGAAAGAACAAGAACTTTGAAGATATAGTTTTGGTTTCAAAGCTTGATGAAAGCAAAGAACTCTGATCTTCCATCTATTGTGTTGCAGAGATATAGTAACCACGATTTGTAGCAGTTGAGCAGGTCACTCGTAGTTAAGCAGGTGTTCCAAAGGCTTCTGTATCTTTAACTGAACTACAAGATAATCTAAATTATAAGTCGATGAAGTTAAATGTTTCATCTTAAATATGAACATCAATATATCATAGCAATTTCAACTAGCAATCTAAAGTAACTTAAAGCATATATTATTCCGTACATGAACCCTAAAGCAAAAATATCTGAATTTTGACAAAGTGTATAGAGAAGTTAAGAGTCTAACCTCCTTAGCAACATAGCTAATGACGTCATCTTGAGAGAGGATGCTACCAGATTGCTTGATTGCATGCTACTGGAATTTCACCAGCTTCTTCGTTCGCGACTCTGCTCCAGTAATAAAGGGCTAACGGTTCAAAAATCAAAATGGGATCCACCGTTACATAATGTTAAAATATACTTCAGTACTTAGGTCAAATGAATTATTAGTGTCTACTTCGTAAAATTTAATCACTCATCTAGATTTATGTGAAATCCATAAATTGGGTGGCTGAGGTTACTGACACGAGCGCCTCTATGTTCCATATATCATCTGAGAGGGACGACATTTTCGGCTAATTACTTGTTTCGATAGTCAAAAACATGACCAACTTATATGATTACATATTCCAACTTTAGGGAAAAAGGTTCCGCACATTTAGATACTCTTCCGACAAAAATAATATTCCTTCCAAAAAAAACATAGCACGAATCATATACAACAATAAAAAGGTTCCCAAGACAGCAGACCATGATGTCATAAATAGTATCCTTGTTAATTGTCACTCAGATCATTATATACTAATTGTTGCTACTAATGAATACCTGTTTTGATGTAACATTCATGTTTCTGGAATGACATGAAGCTTTTTGATAGACAGTTTAAAACGGTAGGTAGTAAGGAAGTAAAATGTGGTCCTGGAAAAAAAAAACGATAACAAAAGATAGCATCAGCTCTTCCACAAAGTGAGTGAGGGTGTTAATATTAGATTTTAATAAATTAGCATTACAAATTAGTGATAGATTTTAATAAAGAAAGATAACATGATCAATAATTCAATACTACAGCTTAATAGAGCAGGGAGAAGATACATACCTTAACATACAACTAACCTCATTTATAAAACTTCAGTCACAACTCCTAATTTGAGGCATACTTCAATCCTTCTCTAATATCCTTGTCAATGGTATTAAGAGTCTGTTTCATAACCAATCAATCACAGTGATCCACTAGTGAAAGTTCTTATCAGTGGAAACCGGTTTATTGCATCCAAAAACCCTTGTTTATTTTTCGCAATTAAGGCCAAATAAACACCACGCTTCCAATCATTGAAGCAATGGCCATTAACCAGAGTATCAACTAATTGAAAAATAGGAATGTCATAATAAGCAATAACAAGAATTCATCGCAGAGGAATTAGAGTCAAGCATGATGATCACAATGATAGAACTAATCCAGCAAGAATTTACAAGAATTTTATAGAAAACGCACAAAATAATTCCAATGAAGTACTGCAAAAAACCATATCAACTTCGAACTAGAATTGAGCAAAGAAACCTAATTATTTCTGGAAAAAATGCAGTAGTGAAAGAAATAATAGCTATCCAAAAAGAATAAGTAAGTGAAAAATAGTGGAGAACATAAGCTATAGGATGTCTCATAAGGGCGGTTTTAAAAAAATTAAAAATTGATGGAAATGGTGAGGGAGATCCAGAACTTACCAAAAACGACTCCTCTTCAAATCCACCACTGTTGTCTAGTAAAAGCCACCAGTTTATGCTACCCACCGGCATCTCAGAGGAGTGCCTCCTCATCCTCTACTTCACCCTCATTTGCCTGCTTTACAAACTTGTCAAGAAGCATATACAACAACCCAATAGCTATAGCGGATATATTTCTATAATTTTTTACGGATAGAGCTATAGAATTTAATTTAGAGATCCGACAGACTGCCACAGGCATTGTTCTATTTAAAGTAGTAATGTTTGTGAAGTACAAAGTATTCAAAACACTAAATTCAATCAATTATGCAAACCAACTACTACATAACTGAAGAACAAATTTAAAGTGAATTCAAATTTAGCAAAAGTAAAATAAAATTCAATAATTTCAACTGCATCATATAATAGTAGAACTAAAACTAACAGTTTTCCCCAAATAAATTGATCAAAGTGAATTTGATGTGAAAACTGCATCCCATTTTATAACATAATAGCAGAATTACAATCAAGGTTGAAGAATTTATACTGAATAAACTAATAGCAAGTAATCGAAATAAAATTTGAATGAAGGGGAATACAAATTTTATGACGAAACAACTGTCGACAGGTACCTGAATTAAACCAAATTCGAAGAGAAGCGGAGGATGAAGGCGATCGTTTGAGCGGAGGTGGGTGGTAGAGGTTGCGTTTGTGCGTGGTTAGGTTTCGAGCGTGGCATTGTTGGGTTAGAAAAGATGATGGGTTAGGGAAGATGATATGTGAATGAAGATTAGGGACTTAGGGTTGTGGTATATACGAGCAATAATATGGAGTATTGATCTGGCTTGGTATATGATCCGTACGAAGTACCATTTGTGCGCGGTTGCTTAACCTGTGTTATTTAAAGTACCACAAAGTGCGCCGAATTTTTAAAAATTATAGAGCACGGCTCCGCATGAAAGCAGTTTATTAGGGCCGTTCACTCGTTCCTTAAGCCTATAATTAATTGATTGTAGTAGTGATTTATGAAATTAATATGAATCAGTTCTATTTTAACATTGACGCATTGATAGTTGGTTAGGGTGTCATTCTATTAAGTACAAGCGACGCAATAGAGACAATCCTAATCAATCAATCAATCAATCAATATATCAATATCAATCAATCAATCAATCAATATATTTTAGGCTTTTTTCGAGCGATCTCATTGGTCCGTTTCATCAAACCTCAAATTAGGAAAGTATCATAAATAATAATAAAAACCAACTAGAGAATCTTTTAATTATTATAATATATATTTAATTTATCATATTAATGGGATGTTTTACCATTCTTAGTTAAAAACCTTTTTATTTCATTTTTTTTAAAAACATCATCGTAAAATAAATTATAAAAATAAAATAATTATATTCGTGGTAAAAAATGCTTTCATTAGAGCATAAATTTCATATTATTTGTTTTACATTATGTAATGAATTTATTACACGTTGCTCCCCACTGATTGTGGCTGTTATGTTTTTAACATGGCAGGTATATGTGTTTTTCTTCGGGTGGGCTAGCAAGCAGTTATGGATCCTGCTTGTTTTAATCAGATCACTGTATTATGGATTGTTAAAACCCCTTTTATGGATTTTATTTACTTATTTTTTTATTTTTTTATTTTTTTGTAGCCATTTTTTATATTTTATGGCTTATGTATTGACTTACCATTTTTATTTAATCAAGACATAGCTACAGTGTGTTATAATCCCACTTCTACAGTGTTTCCGCCATTGTATTGCGTTAAAATTTCTAGGGGATTACAGTTGGTATCAGAGCATCACTGCTCCCAACGCTTACACCTGAAATTAGGGAAAATACCAGTAAATCATTTAAACAGTAAATAAAAATATTATTAGAGATGGGTAGAAACAAATAAGGACTTAACTGTTAAGATTATCTGTTCCTGAACTCAATGATTAGCATTGAATATATGTTGCTTTTGTGGGAAGAAGACGAATGAACAAGATATTGATAGGATGCTGCTCCAAATCGGGACAAGACCAGCTTAGAACTCTCAACGCCTGCTGACTCGAGTGGACAACTTGGTGCTCCAAGAAAGATGCCGATGGTGACTTTAAGCTCCGGTTCAGTTTACTTAAGCTACATGCCAGATGATCAAGAGTAGGGTTCCTGTTCCATGATGTCGCAGTAGATCGAGATGGAGGGACCCAAGACTTGCGTGCTCGTTTCTCTACAAGAAGATGAAGTAAGCCATTTGGATCCCGCGTGACCTCTGGAGGCCCGAAGATTCTCCTCTGGTTCAAGAACTTAGTAATATAGTATCATCGACTCTTTTCTTCCTTCCTTTACTTCTTCTAATTCTTCTCTTTTATATTCTCTTCTTCAACCGCTTGGTGAATCCTTGTTATATTCTTCTACTCTACCATCTTTCTCTTGAGATTCTTTGCCTAGACCAATTTCCGTCTCAGTGAACCCCGTGAAAGGATATAGATGTTTAAGGTTTAGTAAACCCTTGTTACCTATGGCTTGAGGATTGTGAGTTATACCCTGTTATCTATCTTAGTAAGCTTTTGAGGATCGATTTGAATGATAAATTGTCAATTAATGGAACTAGGTTGGTACTTTAGACACTGAACTTTGGGTTATAGGTTACTTGATTATTTGGAGGACTTAGAGTTGAATACATTTTGGGGTAGTAAGAGTATATCGTATTTGCTGGATACCTAGTACCTAATTTAACCTAGGATCGAACCAAGTGTAGCTAATAATAGTATTTTGGGATTCCTACCTAATGCTTATTTGATGGATGCGTTGTGAATATTCGGGATCATAGAGTGTTGGTTAAAGTGTTAACCTGTGTGTTGTCGTACCATCAAAGGTTTTCATTAATATCGTTAGAAAATTTGGTTAACATAGATTACCCATGTTTCTTAAGGATTAGATCGTTGATCGTTGTTTAAGGTTGTAACCTATGAACTTTGGAGTTGAGTGATCTAAATTGGATAAATTGTTGTTAACCTTGAAAAGGAGAAACATATTGTCATTAGAGGTTAGATTTATCGCGTTGTTTTGAGGAATACTTTGATGTCAATCATCTTAATGGATTTACAGTTCAGAACCTTAGACCAACGAGATTGTGGCTTCGTTGAGTTATTAAATATTTTGTGGTTGCACCATTACGATTAGAAATTTGATGGACTTCTCAGATACATTAATCGAATGACGTGTTTTGAAGATGTGAGTGTTTGCGCCATTACCTATAGGTTTGAGCGTGTTTGAGGATTTATTGTACTTCCCCAACTTCTGCACTTGTGGTATTATAAATATGTTGGTGATCATCTTTGAGGATTTTGTGTCCGAACATTGTTAATTGATGGATTTTATTTAGTCTTCCTTACTCGAGAAATTTGAAGTGCACCTCGAGTTGAGACCTTATAAGCTTTAAATTTATGAACCTTAGTGATTACGAGTTTGGGTATGTTTTGATAACCGATGGAATCTTAATTAATGGATTAGTCTAAATCATTTGTGGATTCTTACCATACTAATTGAAAGATTATATAAGCATGTAAGACTTAATTTTGGAGGTTGTATATTGAGTAGGACCACCCTGTACCGATATTGGACTTAGCGTGAGTTGATGGCCATGATGGGTCAATTTGGAACCCGTGTTTATGAGAGTCGTGCTAGGAATCTCGAGATGGTTAGTTTCTTCTATAATCCTTGAGAGCTCTTTCTGACTCTCAACTTCGTCTTCTTTTCTGCTTCTATTGAATTCTGTTTCCGCATCTGCTGCTAATCCCTTTGACCTTTATCGATTTTGAAAACTCTTATTTTAATTTATTGTTTATCCTTGACTCTATTCATCCGTTCATCATTTCCCCGAACTTATGAAAAGTTTGACTAATTTAAATTTTTTTGATTTTTGTGAAATTTTAACATTTTGAAGCATAATTTCAAATTCTAAAACTCCCCATTTTGTAAAAATTTTGAGCAATTAAACTTTTCGGATATCGTGAAATTTAACATTTTTTGAATTATAATTTAAGAACTTTATACATCACTTTTTTTTTTATCTTTGGTCGATATTTATACTTAGTCCTGTTTCAAAATCCCTTAATAATTTATTTTGAAAATATTTCATTTTTATTTTATTTTCAAACGATAAGAATTTTATGAAGACTTTCATATTTCCAAATACTTCAACTTCTATAAGATTATTTTGTAAATCGTTTTAACATTGTCGATATTATTTTGAATGTTCAAGTTTGATAACATTTTTTTTACTTTCATAATTACTTTGATAACATTTTCGAAATTTTAAAGTTTTGAAATTAGTTACTCTTTATTGTTGGTGGACTTTTGAATCTATTATTGAAAATGCTTGACAACTGGATCGATTTTTACTGACTACAAATTTGATTTCTCAAAACTAAATTTTGTTTCATCAGGAAAATAAATATTATTAAATTTCTTAATCAAATTATTTTACTTTTGTTTTGAAAATGTTTTAATTACCATATTTCCTTCAAGCTCGTTACAAATGCTATTTAGCGTCGTTATGTTATCAAATAGCTTTACTTTAGGATTTCACTAATTAAAGGATTTCAAATTTCGGGTAGCTTAGCCCAATTTCTCTTGGATTAAATAATTGCATTTGATTTCATATCACTTTAAAAGTTGTAAAATTTTCTTTTACGGCTAAATTTTTATGCAAAATTTATATCCTTATCTTTTCGAGTGGGGTAATCTTGACTTCTTTGTGCTTATTCTTAGTTTCGAGTACGAAACTTTCTTTTAATGGTGAGGATTGTAACACCCGCTAATTTTCTAGGCGTTGTTATCTATTCTGTTATGACTCCGTCATGATGCTGTAATTTTTTTCTGCCTTCAGTATCCTTCATTTTCAAACTTGATAATATTTTCGAGTCAAATATTATTTATTTTCATTAAAATATTTTAAATATTTTATTTTCCTATAATAAATCTATTTATTAAATTTTCGTCGCAAACTATTTATTTAATTCACAAAGAATCTCATTTTTATACGAACTATCATTTTAAGCTTGGATTTGGGTTATTTATTTTTCTAAAAGGGCCAAATACGTTTGTATAATATTTCAAACTAAGAAAATATTTTTATTTATGAAAATCTATCATTTAATGATTTTATTACGAAGTTTCGTAATTAATTGATTTCTTACGCGAGATTTAATCAAATTGCTTTGAAATGCCTTTAATAATTTTACGATCCTTATTTTTATCGACTTACGACTTCTTTTGGACTCACCTTGAATCATTTGGACCGTGACCCTTGTCACACACCACCATTACACTTTCTTTTATAAACATTTAATTTTATATAATGATTAAAGGATTAAGATATTTTCTTTTCATCCATTAAATTTGATGACTCATGCATAGTGTAGACACCCGCATTTTGACTGCCAGGTGTCTATGGTAGTTTCCAAAAAACACCCGATGATGATCGGACGCTAACATGCTTCTATGCGCTCGGATACGGGCTCAAATCCATTAATCGCTGGCTAACACACTTACAGAGTACAAATCTCACAAAATCAACCTCAAATCCAGGCCCAGCGGGCCGTTTGCAATCAAACAAGGCTAATTTGGGCCGAAACCGACACCGGAATTAAAACCGACTCGTCACGATTGGGTCAATCCCGGTCAAAGTCGTTTCCGAGACATACCAAACAATCCCTCAAACATTAAAAGCCCAATTCAAACTCAAACTCATCAAATATCCATGGTCACGGTCCAGAGCGAGTGACCCGCGCGACCCAGCTGGGCCACTCGATCGAGTGCCTCACCCACTCGATCGAGTGGGCCCTTATTCAAGCCCGATGGCTGGCGTAACGGGCCACTCGACCGAGTTAGCCACCTACTCGGTCGAGTAACCCTAAACCGAAGCCCTAGCTTTTCCTATATAAGCAATCCTCATGCACCCCTCTTCAACAACCTTTTTGACAACTTTCAAAACCCTAGAGCAACCTCATACACTCATACTACGTCTCTTACAAACCTTAAGCAAACCCTAAGCAACACCCTAGCAAACCCTAAACTAGCTTTAGGATTCATCAAACCCGAGCCACCATAACTTAACCTCCATAAACCTCGAAGACTCTTGTGTTATAGCCACGGTTACGAGTCCACGCCGAGACAAGAACATGTAGGTTGAGGGTGTCAAAACCCCGTTTCTTCTCTTCCTCCTTCACGCGTCGTGTCGCCATCTTCATATGGGTCGTTTTTTATTTATTTCGTTATTATCGCATCGTTAATATCAATAATACTAGTATCAAAACATTAAAATACCTATCAATTTGTGTCGAGTATGAGGGATATGGGAATAAGGAAATCCGAATATACAAGTGTACTGCACACGCGTTGACGGTCGCTTGTTCCAATATCCCGATTACTCGATTATTGAGATAGGTCAATTTCAACAATAATTTTCATATCGCTATTGCAATTCGCATATCTCATCAATTTCTAAAAAATAAACATCGTATTTCAATAAGGGTCGAAACCCGTTGACACGGATCCGACATCACAATCCCTAGGGATTTATTCCGATGTCGGAGAAGTCGAGGGAATCAAGTTCTTTTTATTTATTTATTCAAATAAAGCGTCGATTTCAGTTTCGATGCTAATCCCATAATTGGATATCGAATCTAGTAATCAAGTCATATGAATTAATTAATGTGATTTGTTCATATCGCGATAATTAATCCAAAACGGCTAAAATCAATTTATTTATTTTCTATTTCACTCTAATATTCCATATCGATTCAAATAATCGAATGTGGGATACAACGAGTATTCGAATTTAGAATCGAGTATAAATTCAACAATATTTATATTCGGTTCAACAAAATTTGCGATTTATAAAAAACTAAGTCGAGCGTAAATTGTGCAATATTTATGTCCGATTCGGTAAAATCGACAAACTCTCAAAAATCAAAAGCAATTTCAAAATCAACAATTAAATTGGCAAACGAATTACAATTCGTACAGGGGGCACTCGACCGAGTGCCTAACCCACTCGGTCGAGTGGTACCCCAAAATCGAATCAGAATGTCTGTTACGACACCCACTCGGTCGAGTCTCACAGTGACTCGGTCGAGTGGCCATGTACTCGACCGAGTTAGTCAATAACTCGGCCGAGTACGGTCTATAACGCAAAACAGAAACCTCTTTTCAGGGTCTACTCGATCGAGTCTGTCCTCCACTCGATCGAGTAACCTCATAACGATTAACACAATAAATCGTACATTATCCTATTTTCAAAACCCGATAGTATTTCACGACTTAGGTCAACACGTGCATAATTAATCATGTGTATACTATCTTTTCAAACCATGCATCATTCAATTCAATTCAATTCAATATTTGCGCAAACCGTTATTATTCGTTATATCATTACATCGTTACTAACGCGTTTGTTATTTCTTTTGTCAATTTAATTCTTGTTCGTTTATTGTACTAAATGAACCCACATGCTAAAATTCCACTTTGACGTAGAATTAATTGCATTAAATTGACTTAGAAACCCTTTTCAATTCCATTCACATGTTTAGGGAAAATACTGTTTGCATAAGCATTTTCCCGTTTAACTAGCGCGCGTATTGTAAGTCATTCGAATTCTTAGTAGAGGCCGCTAATGTGCGGGCGGGGTTGGGTGTCCTTTGTGGGCTTCCCAACACGTACCCTCACCCCTTACTCAGAACCTCGGTTTCCGGATGCCCGAAACCGTTGGCGCACGAGAGTCATTCAATACAGAATATCCGATAATGTCGGTATTGGTATCAAATGCAAAGGGACGAGCCCAATAAACTCTGACATCGGAAATGGGCCGTATTTTGTATACGGACCACTACGACATATTGTGGGCTCGAATGGTTCCGAATAACCACAAAATTCGGTGGCGACTCCACATAGACCTAAATTTCAATTCGATCCGTTTCATATGGAGATTCATTCGCCTACCCAAACCCGCGCGTGGCCGCGTCGGGGTGGACCTATGTCATGTCCACACATAGACATTTCACTCTCTTATTCATCCATTTTGGCCATGTGTTTTAGTGGTACATCCACCTTGTTTTTATCATTTTTTATAAGTCATATTCATTCATAAACTCTTCATTACTTTCATTCATTCAACCACTAAATAATATTCAAGGCAAAAACTCTCTCTTTTCCTCTCATTTTCTCATCTTGGCTGATATTTTCCAGCACCCCTTCCAGCCAGATTTAGTCTCCAATCGAGTCTCGATCGTCACGTTTTCATCTCCTAAATAATCGTCATTCTGATCCCTTCGTTAAGCTAATAATCGATGTTGTTTTCTATCGTTATTTGCCTTGATTTTCTTAGTTTTCTCATGGTATTTTTCCAGCATGTTTTTCTTATGTTGAAGGATTTTTGAATGATCCCGAAGCCGACGAATTTATAATCGACTCGAATTTGGGTTAGAGGTAACGTCGATGTTACTCGGTATATTTCATGATTTTAATTGTGTATTTGCATGTATAATTTTTATATTTCATTTTTGACAATATATGTATGTCATATAGTCTGGAAATTTTTTGAAAAGTTGAAAATTTGCGTGTTTCGATATTTTTATCGCTTTTACGAGATTAACGATTAAATCGTCATATTAATTTGTAAAATCATAATATTCGGCTTAAACATGTAATATATATTTATATTCTGTAAAAATGATTTTTTTTGATGATTTTTAATAATTTAGTATTTTTCTGATATTTTAGTTATCGATTATTGAATTATTTCCGTTTACGGACAAAAACGATTAAAAGCCAATTTTTAGTTCTTGTACTTAAACATTTTATTTTAATCTGATTTTTGACGTGGTGAAACTTTCTGATGAAATAGAATTTTCTGAATTTGTTCGTAAGTTTTTGGAATTGTAAAGTGGATGAATTAATTAATCACTTTAAATCATCGTTTATCGTTAAAACCACGTTTGTCGTTTAAATTCTCGATTTTTGGTCTTTTGATTTAATCTGGAAAAAAATTATGATTCTGATGATTTCATGATAAAATGTAATTTTATGATCTTTAGTGCTTTAATAAAATGTTAGGAACGATAAGTTTTATTAATGGAATCGTTAATTGTGAAAACGGGTTTAAAAGACGGTTTTAACGGGGTTTATTAAATCTGGATTTTTTGGAAATCTGAAAAAATAGTATTTTCTGGAAAATCATGATTTTTAAGTTTAATAATAATTTTTGTATATTAATACTTAAATTGTTTTCTAATTACTATTTTTATTAATCGTTATTGTCGAGATTAGACGATTATCGAGAAAATGCTTTAAAAACCGAGGTTTAGGATTCTGGAAAATTTTCTTTTCTAGACAGAATGTCCATAAATATATTTTAACTATTTTACATAGTTTTTGTACTATTTATTAAAGTCTTTAATTAATAAGTATTGATTTTTGGACAAATTACGATTTGTCATTAAAATACTTCGTCTTACCGAAAAGATTTATTTTTCCAGCTATTTTGTAAATATTTAAATCTGAAACTTTAATAGTTAAATAGTCCGTTAACATATTCTAAATATATTCAATGGTTTAATTAAATAAAAGACGTTAAAAGATTTAATTTGACATTTGCCGTAAAATCCTATTTATAATCATATTGTCGTAACTAATAATAATTAGGGAATTTTATCTTTGTAAATTTTGAAAACACCTTGATTATTATTATTAAAATGTTTAAGATATTTTTAATCATTTTATTCACTTGTACGATATTTCAATAATTTCATAAACTCAAATGTTCTTACTTTAATAATTAATATCGTTAAGGCCGAAAGTATTAGTTTTAAAAATCTATATCGTTTACTAAAAATGTGGTATTAGTATGAACTAATATTTTCACTATTTTTATATAATGCTATTTTTAGTAAAGTTTCTAAAAATAGAAGTTTCATAAAATAGAAAGTTTCCTCTTTTAGAATATAAATGTTTACTTCTTTTATCCTCATATTATTTATATTGATTATATCTTTTGAATATCGATAAGGGCTTTGTTTTGGAGTTATGGAATAAGGACAAGTGTGAGGTTAGAGTAATATATTCTAGGGTTTACGGTTTTGCCATCAACTATAAGGCTAGTGTATCAGGAATCGGTACATTGGTTGTTGAACCGGGTGACAGGTATCCCGGGAGTTGTGTACATTTTGACCTTAAGCTTAGACCTCGCAATAAGTTGCCGTCATAAGTTGAACTGGTGACAGGTAATCCCAGGAGGGGTATGCATTATCTTAAACTAGGGCCACGCATTTATAAGTCGCCGCTTTATTATGATTGAGTAGCCTAGTTAGAGACCGAAGTTTAATTTGTTTGAACTAAGTTCTCGAAGCTAGTTTTTAGTATTCTCCCAGTGAAAGTCTAGCCGTCTACACTACTCCTATCCATAACGCCATTTTGAATATTTTTATTATTATCGATATAATTTGGTTGCAGGTTGGCAAATGTTTTATGTTTTCTTCGGAAAACTCATTTTTATTATATTGTTTTGATACGTGAAGTTTTTCACTGAAAGTTTATTTTTATTATAATGTGTTTTACTGTTTTCCATTTTTTACTATTTTTCTATAATAGTAATAACAGTTTTAAAATCCTGTTATACGGCTGGGAGAACGTTGACGTTGCTCCCCACTGATTGTGGCTGTTATGTTTTTAACATGGCAGGTATATGTGTTTTTCTTCGGTTGGGCTAGCGAGCTGTTATGGATCCTGCTTGTTTTAATTAGATCACTGTATTATGGATTGTTAAAACCCTTTTTATGGACTTTATTTACTTTTTTTTTTGTAGCCATTTTTTTATTTTATGGCTTATGTATTGACTTACCATTTTTATTTAATCAAGACATAGCTACAGTGTGTTATAATCCCACTTCTACAGTGTTTCCGCCATTGTATTGCGTTAGAATTTCTAGGGGATTACAGGCTGACAATAATCTTGTCGACGAAGGCTTACAACAATTTCTAGGGGATCCCGCTATCAGGTAATCTTGTCTTTCAGGCTGACAATTCAACTTTACCCTGACAGCATACTAAGGCAGTATGGTTGGACCCAAAGAATCCCGGAGGTTGAAGCAGTTGTGAGTGAATCTACCCAACTGACTAATGTGATGTGCGACACTTGAATGCAAAGATGGAACACCCGGCTCACTTGGCCCATTCCCAAATCTCTTCATTCAATCTAGGTATCGGATTCTTATGTGAAGTGGAATAAAGCCGATTCAGCGAAGGTCCGAGCTGCTTTGAAGGTTGATGAAGCTTTTGACCTGCTGCGGAGAGAGCAAGTTAAAGACAATAGAGGCTTTTTCGACGAAGGCGACACTCCGGCTATATTGGTCCGTCTAATGTCAGGTCAGAGAGGGAGACCTAGGACTCAAGCTGAAGGGTCCAGTGCTAGAGGTGCGCGGGGGAAAGTGAGCCCCAAGACTGACTTAGAAAGAAGACTTGGTCCTAAACTGGCAGTTCAGGACCGACATGGCCCGCGAGACAGGCTACCCGAGCACGTACGGGCTCATCTTGGACCAGTTATAATGGCAAAGGATCCGTTGTCGAAGAAACGGGTACAAGTAAAGGAGGTTCCCTTGGTGATTCGGGAATGCTCGCTCCCCCGGCGACATCGGGCTCCACGCGACCCGAAGGACAAAGGGAAAGGCAAAATGCCATAAATACCAGCCTACTTAATATTTATTATTTAAGTATTACTATTAATTTTGTGGTGTGCTTTTTTAGTGTTTTTTTTTGTAATTTTTGAAATTCCCGAGTTTATCGTTTTTTTTTAATAAAAGACATATTAGTGAATAACGTTTCCGTCTTTTCGTTATTGGAGTGGTTGTACCCTTTTGAGGGGTTGCTCACGTATCCACAACTAGCGGAATCAAACCAAACGTAGTTCAAATATAGATTTTTTTTTCAATTTTCTAAATACACTAAGTCTATTAGTTCGAGGTACGCGACAGTAGGATAAGTAATCCTAGCTCATTGACTTGTTTATAATTTTGAAAAATTTATAAAAAGACAAATATTTATAAAATTTTTGCAAACAACATTGAGATAAAGTCTAGGGGTGGTAACGCTTCAGCTGGACCAAGTTGGTTGGGTTGACGAATTCATTCCCGTCCAAGTCTTTTAGCATCACTGCTCTTCTTGATAAGACCTTCTTTACCAAATACGGCCCAGCTCAATTGGGTTTGAATTTTCTTCTTAGGTCGACTGGTAATAATGCCCCGACTGATTTTAGGACCAGATCCCCTTCTTTGATATTTCTGGGCCTAACTCTTTTGTTGAAAGCCCGTTGTATCCTTTTCTGGTATATTTGGATGTTGTTGGGGGACCGGGACTGTCGTTCGTCTAAAAGAACTCGCGAGTCATATCGGGCTTAGACCAAATCTGCTTCAGGCACTTGGCCTCAAGTAAAATCCTAAGGAATGGTACTACCAAATCGACTGGTTGGACCGCCTCCATTCCGTATGTCAAGTAATAAGGAGTTGCTCCGGTTGTGGTGCGAATGGACGTTCGGTACCACCATAGGGCAAAAGGCATTTTGTCAGGCCAATCCCGGTAATTCTCAGCCATCTTTTTAAATATGGTGACAATCGTTTTATTAGCCCCCTCTACCCTCCATTTGTTTGGGTACGGTAAGGCGAAGATGTATGCCTTTGGATTTTATATTTTGCTAGCAAAGTAGCAGTTTCAGCTTGGAAATGGGTCCCGTGATCACTGATGAACTCGTGCGGGATCCCGTATCGGCATATAATCTTATTCTGGATAAACTTGGCCACATGCTTGGCGTTCAAAATCCGGTATGACTTGGCTTCGACCCATTTGGTGAAGTAGTCGATAGCCACCAAGATGAAACAGTGGCCTCCCGTCCCAGAAGGGTTTACCTTTCCAGTTATATCAATACCCCATGTCGAGAATCGCCACGGTGATGTCATGGTATATAGTAGGGAAGATGACATATGTTGTACATTGGCAAAAATCTGACAGTTATGGCAGTGTTTGACATATAATTGACAGTCAGTTTCCATGTTGTTCCAATAATACCCGAGCCTCATGATTTTTTGGGTTAGCATATGGGCGTTCATATGCGGGCCATTTTCACCACCGTGCACTTCGAACATAAACTTTTCAGCCTGTACTTTATTGATACACAAGAGGAGAGCCCCCTGTGCCGTCTTTTTGTATAACTGTCCATCGTCCGTACGAACGAATTGGGTTGCCAATCTTCGCAAGGCTTTCTTGGCCCGGTTTTCAGTTCCCGGGGGATATTCCCCAGTTGTTAAGTAGGTTAGAACAGCCTGATACCAAGGTTCTGGATCGCTTATTTCGATATTTATGAATGGCGTGAATATAGGCTGGCTCAGACCGTCTTTCGACGCATATCGGCATGCTGGTTAGGTGCTCCGGGATATTTAGTAAGGATGCTAATTTGGAAAGTGCATCCGCGAACTGGTTTTCTTCCCGGGGTAGATAAATGTATTCTACCTTTTGTAATTGTTTTTCGAGGACCCTTACTAGCGCCAGATAGGCCATGAGATTGACGTTCCAAGTTTTTCATTTTTTGGGTGCTTGGTTGACGACTAGAGACGAGTCACCGTGGACCCGGAGGTTTGTCACTCCTAAATCAACGGCGACTTGCAACCCGTGAATACATGTTTCATACTCGGCTGCGTTCTTAGTCACATCAAAGTCCAATTTAATGGATAACGGTGTATGCTCTCCTTTCGGTGAAATCAACAGAATGCCGATTCTGAATCCTCGAAAATTGGATGCCCCGTCAAAATACAGATCCCATGTCTCCGTGTCGGTATGGAATATGTCTTCATCTGGAAAGGCCCACGTATCGGTGTGTCCTTCTTCATATACGGGACTATCGGCGAGAAATTTGGCTACTACCCGGCCTTTAATGGTTTTTAATGGTGCGAACTTGAAGTCAAATTCTGCTAGCATCAAAGTCCATCTGGACATCCTGCCATTGAGGATGGGCTTTTCGAACAGGTACTTGATAGGATCCATTTTGGATAAGACATGCACCTCGTGACTGAGCATATAACGTCGGAGCTTTTTAGTGGCCCAAACCAAAGCTAGGCACGTTTTCTCGAGCATTGTATACTTGCATTCGTATTCCAGGAGCTTTTTACTTATGTAGTAAATGTCCCGTTCTTCTGAATCAACTGTCTGGACCAGCAAACCCCCATGGCTGTCTCGGTCGTTGTTAGGTATAACGACAAAGGCAAACCGGGTTCAGGTGGCATTAATACCGGTGGTGCAGACAAAATCTCCTTGATTTTTTTGAAAGCTGTTTGACATTTTTCATCCCACAGTGTCCGCTCTCCTATCTTCAATTTCTTTAAAATGGGCTCACATAACATGGTTAACTTTGAAAATAAACCGGCCGATGTATTGGACTTTCCCGAGAAACCCCCTTATTTCTTTTTCGGTTTTGGGCGGTTGCATCTCGGTGATGGCTTTGATTTTAGCTGGGTCGACCTCGATGCCGCGTTGGCTAACGATATGGCCCAGTAATTTGCCTGATGTTACCCCAAAACTGCATTTTTGAGGGTTTAGCCTCATGTTGTATTTGCGTAGTCGGGTAAAGAATTTTCTTAGGGCTGCAATGTGCCTGCTTCGGCCTTTTGACTTGACGGATCATGTCGTCCACATAAACCTCCACCTCCTTATGCATCATGTTGTGTAATAAAGTGGTGGTGGTTCATTGATAAGTGGCCCCGGCGTTGATAAGGCCAAATGGCATAACGGTGTAACAGGAAGTACTCCAAGGTGTAGTGAAGGCGGTGTTACTCATGTCTTCTTCCGCCATTTTGATTTGATTGTACCCGGCATACCCGTCCATAAATGATAGGAGGGCATGGTCAGCCGTGTTGTCCACCAGTATATCGATGTGTGGCAACGGGAAATTGTCTTTTAGGCTGGCCTTATTAAGGTCCCGAAAGTCTACACATACCCGCACCTTACCGTAATTTTTAGGTACGGCACGATGTTTGCAACCCAGTCTGGATATTCAGACACTTGTATGAATCCCGCTTTGAATTGCTTGTCGACTTCTTCTTTGACTTTGAGAGACCATTCGGGCCTCATTCTTCGGAGCTTCTGTTTTACCGGTTTACATCCATCTTTGATGGGTATACGGTGTTCAACTATTTCCCGATCTATCCCCAGCATGTCCTTGTAGGACCATGCGAAGACATCCTTGAATTCTTGGAGGAGATTCGTGATTTGTTTTCTCTCCTCAGGCTCTAAAGATAAGCCCAACTTAAGCATTTGGGGCTCTAAAGGGGTTCCTACATTGAAGAACTCGGTTTCTTCAATTACCGGATCTCGGGATTCCCTTTGTTCGAGCTGCTCAATCAAATGTGGAGGTAGAGGTACCTGTTCGTCAGGTTTCTCAATGTCATTGCACATAAAATTTTTGAAAGCATTTTGAAAATAAGACAAGTCGTAAGTGGAACGGTTTTCGTTATTATTAATAGTAAATTTAGAAAACAGCTCGAAGAGAGCGACCATCCGATCGTTGGTCAGTGGCGGGATAGGGAGCGCTCTCGGGACAGGCCCCGAGGCTCCAGTGGAGGTGACTAAAAGAAGACGGGTTACAGACTCGACTCTACCACCAGACCCTCTATTCTCGGACTCTGACTTTGACCCTGACTCTGACTTAGACTCAGACTCAGACTCGGTATCCGGCATGTCTCCCTCGCCGGTGGTCAGCTTGTAGACTCATCCCTGGTTGTCGGTCCACTTGATGGTCTTCCTCCTGGCCCTTTTTCCCGGTGTCTGCACCGACCTCGGAGAGTAGCTTCGTTGGATTGAACCGATTTCTGTGAAGGATCAGGTTGACCAGATCTTCTTTGAGAGTCCGGATAGCCTTATCTTCCCCAAATAGGAGCCCCAGCACGGGCTCGGCATTGGCACCCTCCCTGGATTCCGTCTAGACGAGGGCAAATATGTCATCTGGGATGAAATTGCATTCCCGAGCCAATTTGGTCCTGGGATATTTGATGGTGGGTTGGTATAGACCCACTCGAATAGCCCCAAGTACCGGTATAACGAAGTAGTCGGTTAGCTTTGGGCTATAAGGACCCAAGTAGGTACCCTTGATGATGTTGGTGGCCTTCTGAATACCGGTCCGGACCACGTTTCCCGGGGTCATAGCATAACCCAAACCGAATCGTGATTCGCCATCGTTTAGGACCTGGATGATTTTCCCGGCTGGAAGATATGGTTTCGAGGTAGCCCCCGGTAAATAGTCCAAGTTTTGTAGCATCGTATCGATGCTAGTAGTGAGGTAGGGCCTGAAGAGATATTCGTTTTCAATCATTCCCACAAATTCAAATCGTGTTGGGTCGGCCCGACCCATAGCGTTACAGCTTGCCACGGTAATGAGGGTTGCCTCCAGTGTGATGACACCGTCTTGAAAAGGCGTCTTGACCTTTCTATGGAGGGTAGAGGATACGGCCTTGGCCGCATGGATCCAAGGCCTCCTAAGAAGCAGGTTGAAGGAGGAGGTGATGTCAATCACCTGGAACTCCAGTTCTTTTTCAATTGGGCCCATTATGATTGTTAACTTAAGGGCCCCTGCAACCGGCTTTGGGCTCCCATCGAAAGCCTGGATAGTCTGTGCCGTAGGAAGGTAGTCGGCCTCGGTGATGCCGAGGGCTTTGGCGGTCCATAAAGACAGGACATTCACAGCGGATCCATCATCTACTAGGGTCATCGGGAGGTATTTCCCTCGGCATATGACCGTGATGTATAGGGCTAGGTTATGGGCGGTCCCGAACGGTGGAAGGTGTGGACATGACATAGGTCCACCCCGATGCGGCCACGCGCGGGTTTGGGGAGGGGAATGAATCTCCATATGAGAATGGATCGAATTGAAATTTAAATCGAAGTTGGAGTCGCCACCGAACTTTGTGGTAGTTCGGGCCCGTTCGAACCCACTCTATGTCGTAGTGGGCCGTGTACAAAATACGGCCCAGTTCCGATGTCAGAGTTTATTGGGTTCGTTCCTTAGCATTTGATACCGATACCGACTTGATCGGATATCATGTATTGAATGACTCTGGTTGCCAATGGTTTCGGACATCCCGAAACCGAGGTTCTGAGTAAGGGGTGAGGATACGTGTTGGGAAGTTCACAAAGAACACCCAACCCCGCCCGCACATTAGCGGCCTCTACTAGGATATCGTTTGATTTTTGAATACGCGTTTTAGTTGAACGATGAATGATATGCAAACATTGTTTTCCTAAGCCTGTGAATTATTGAATGGGTTGCTAAGTCGTTTAATGCATGAAAATTAACGTCAAAGTTGTATTTTAGCATGCGAGGTTCGTTTTAGTATAATAAAACAAAAGATGAAAAGAAATTGCTAAAAAGATGAACAAACGTGTTAGTAACGGTTGAATAAATCGAAAAAAATATGAATGCAATGAATAATATATCGAGACCTGAAATCTTGCTAATAAGACGTTGTTTTGTCCAAAAAACGATGTTCGAAGAAAGATAATAAAAGAGAAAAGACGGGTCGCGCTTCAGTCTTCCACGCGACTCGCCCGGGGTGCGCGCGACTCGCGCCCCGGCCTGTTTCGAGGTCGATTTTCTGAAAATCGATGTTTTTATTAAATCGCGTACAAATATAGCATAATTTGTACTCGATTCAATATTTTCGATATTCGTTATATTCGATGTTCGATTATGAAATCGATATCGAATATTCGGAATGACTTTTAGAAAAGGTTTTATAAAATTATTTTGAAAAGAAAAACTTTAACGAAAAGAAAAAGAATGTTAGTTCCCTCCGCGTTTAAATCGTTGTATTTTGTAAAAAGTAACGATTTTGTAGCATCAACGAGATTAATGTAATTCTTTTAATACGATATTCGACTAGAGAATCGGTATCGTATTTTTAAGAATATTCGTTTATATGAAAATAGTTTTTAGTAATATCGATATTAGAAATAAAAAACAATGAACGACCCGTAAAAAAATGATGACGACGCGAGACGGACGAAAAAACGAGAAGAAGAAGGAGAGAAGAGAAGTCGGGTTTGATTACACCCTCAACCTACATGCTTTTGTTAACTCGGATCGGGGCTTGAATGTGGCTAAGGCACGGGAGCGTCGGGTTAATGTCGGTGAGTTGATGGTTCAGTTTGGATGTGCAAAGGGTGACGGGTATAGGTCGGTTTTTTTAGTCTCGGGTTACACTATCGGTTTCTCGATGCTAAGTGTGTCGGATTTATGAATTGTGTATGGATGTAGAATGTCGGGAATTGTATGAATTAAATCGTGTGTGAATAATGTGTGATGGGAATGTCCTATTTATAGGAGAAGAGGTAGCCTTGCTTGCACGACAAGAAATACCGATTTGGATAGGAAACGTAGGAAGTTGAGATGAACGAGAATTCCGTTACTTGGCAAAGAAGAAAGGGAATCCCGGTTTGGGAAGGGGAGCTCGTCTGAAAACAGGCCACTCGGCCGAGTGTCCTACGCTCGGTAAAATGCTCGATTCGGTTTTCGGATAGAATTCCTACTTGAGATCGAATTCTACCTTTAACGGAATTGTTTAATATTGATGTAGCTGATTTTTTGTGGAGTTTGAGCTCGAGTCGGTCACGTGAGGTGACACGGCTGACTCACGTGTCTCGAGAAAACATCTTTCACCGGGTTTGACTCGGTCGCTAAAAGACGATTTTACCTCTGGTGTCGAATTCGACCCAAATTAGTCTTATTTCACTCGAAACGACCCACTGGGCCTGAATTTGAGGTTGGTTTTGTGAAATTTGTACTCCGTAAAAAGCCCAATCCAAATATCCATGATTTCGAGACCATTTCCGAGTATGTTAAAGCATGTTTGCGTCCGATCATCATCGGGTGTTTGTCGGAAACTGCTATAGACACCTGGCGGTCAAAATGTGGGTGTCTACAGAAGGTCGGACTCGGAGAAGGTGATAAGTGGGCCTTCTTCTTTGGAATTGCCCTTGAGATAGGGCATAATAGTGGCTACTATTTCAGCAGGGGTAACCTGTGAGTCGACCTTGATTTGATCGAGAGCCTTAGTCAGTGCTTCCCGATGTTCTTGCGAGCTAACCAGAAGTTGCCATATGGTTAGATTAGCTCGAGCCCTCTTCAATTGCTTGACCAGGGCCGTGTCGTTGCTTGGTTCCTCAAGGGTAGATTCCGTCCTGGCAGGTTCAATGACGGTTGTGGGGGTAGGATGCCCGATGGTGGCGAGGTGGTTGGTGGCTAAGGCTTTAGACTTAGGTTTTCGAACCTCTTAAATGGTAATGGGGACAACTTCCCCTTTGGCTAGGTAGACATCTTCTTCATCATCGAACCATATCCCGTTAATTTGTGGGATAAACGAGGAAATGAGGTGAGAACAGTCGATTACCTCTCCGGTGAATATAGCATGAGCACTGAACGGGTTTTCTTTGTTGCTCGGCTTGCCCCCAGGCAACGGTATTTTCCCGCTCATGATCAAGTCTTTGATCAGATGCTTCAATTTCCAACACTTTTCATTATCGTGCCCATTATCTCGGTGATATTGGCAATAGGCTTGGACATTGTAGCTCTTGGATCATTTCTCCACCGGTACTTCTGGAGTTGGGCCTATCGGTTGGATCAGGCCCTTTGAAGATAGCCTTTGTAAGGTGTATGTAAGTTTAGTGTGGGGGAATAGTTGTGTGCTAAATTTAGACCGTTTTTCCTCCCATTTAGACTCGTTTTCCTCTCGCTTTGCGAGATTAGAGTGCGATTATCGCCCTATTTTAAGTATTTCTCGCATTAGCGTCCCTCTTATGCGTTTTACGTGTTTTTGGTAGTTTTTCTATCAAGTTTGATAGGTTTTGGCAAAAGCATGATCGAGCTTCCAAGAGCAGAAGAGAGGGGATTGTCGTCCGAAAAGCAGAGCACACAAGTTAAAGTTCGAAGCCATCCAATCATACGACGAAGAATGAGACAAGAAAGGAGGCCAGAAAATGACCGGGTGAAACTTCACCCGATGAAACACCACCGGGCAAAATTTTGCCCGACGGTAAATTTGCCTCCCCGAAGATTTTCCGAGAGCTTCTCCACCGGGCAAAACTTCGCCCACCGGGTGAAATTTCGCCCAACGGTGAAGACGTCCAAAATTGCCGAACCGAAAGAAAACCACCGGGTGAAATTTCACCCGGCAGTATTGATCCTTGTACGACGGGGCGAAGTTCCACCTCTTAAAGATTAAAGGGTGATTGTCTCACTAATGGAGCAAAAAGTTGGATTTGAACTTTAGGTTAAGAGATTCATTAAGGCATTACTATATATATGCTTACCCTAGTTTGTTGACTAAGCTACCACATTAGAACAACACATTACCATAACAAATCCATTAGTAGATCCTTCTAGTAATTTAGTAATTCTCTATAATTCTAGTAGTTTACATAGTAATTTAGTAGTAGATCTTCCTAGTTTTCAACAACAATTCTCTAGATTTTATTTCCAAGTTTGTAGAAGATTATTTAAAGTTTTATTTGAAGATTTTTGGGGTTTATTAAGGGATTAGTGACAAATCTCTTTATTCTCCTCATCAAGATTCAACCTTTATTTATGCAATCTTCTTATTTATTGTAGATCTTCATAGTTGGTATATTTCTCTTCCACTCTCTAATCTCTAATTTAGATAAATTATTGTTCTTTCAATATTGTTCATTTTATTGTTTTCTCATTATTGTCTTATTTAGATCATATTTATTTATGTTGTTTTAGATCATTTCATGTTTATTGTGTTGATTGCATTTTTATTCATTGTTTGTTGCTAATTTCTCTAGACTTTTATTTTGATGCTCGTAGATCGATTTTTATTGTTTTCTTGTTACTTCCTTTAGTTTCCCTTGTATTGTTATTTTGATCATCTTTTTGTTGTTAGTTTCTCTAGATTTTACTTATGTTGCTCTAGATTATTTTCTAGTTTAATTTGATAGATCGCAATTTGTTCCATAGTTTTATAATTTCTTTGGTAGATCGTAATTTCCATTATTGTTTTGTTGTTATTTTCTTTTGATCTAGTTAACATGCAAGTTTTAGTTGTTTTCTCCTTTGTTTATGTTTTGTTGTTTTCCATTATGAGTAGTGAGTAGATTTCTTGTTGGGGGTTTAGGGATGAGGACTTGGATTATTTGAATTAAGGAATGTTGGTGGGTTGCTTGCTTGTTGGTTTATCTTGTTCATGGTTGTTGTGTCATCGTTGTTTTAGTCCGGCCAACTAGACCGACCTTGACTCGTTTCTATCAATATGGGGAAACTCGGGGTAGAAATTACCTTAACTTGAGACTTACCCTTCTTCGCCGCGAAAGCGGGTTTTTAGGTGGGTTGGGTGAAGAAACCGAAAAGTGACATTATCCCTTTATCAATGTTGTGACTAAACCCCGATTCCGAGATTCTTAGACCCCAATTTCCGAATCCTGACTTCCCCCTAACACCTTTTCCTTTGATTGTTCATCTCTAGTTATTTTTATTGTTATTTCTCTTGTCATTTAATTTCCATCTTCTACCGCAATTCTAGCTTAGACTTGACTCTTAAAAAACCCCTCTAGTTCCCAAACATGTTGCTCTTTACGCAATTCCATTATGTTCCCCGTGGACCGACTTTGACTTACCACGATTACTCTAGTAGTTTTTGTGTTTTGCGAGTCTATAAATATTGTTTGATCCCCCATCCTTCGCTAAATGACCGATTTGATTGGGCCACACATCAATTACCTTCTTCAACATTACACTTTCACACATGGAATATGGTACAGCACATGAATGTGGATTTTACATCAATATAGTTACAAGTAGGGTGAAAGATCATTTGCTAAATGCCGATATTTTTATGCACTTTACCATGAAACACCTATTATTACTTGTGAACCTCACCCTTGAGGACAAGAAGGGTGATTTTAGGGGTGAGGAATGTACTACTAAGGAATGTAAAGGGGAAGCTAACCCTCTAGTCATCTTCTGGTCTACTTATATCCTTAGTATTATAAAGGGAAGCATTGGGTTTCGTACTTACATCTTTGATCCTGGTGGCTACGCTCTCATTAAAACGTGGTTACTTCATTGTGAATCCAACACCATGTATCGTGTGGTTACATATTCTCAGATCTTTACACTTGAAGACAAGAATGAGTTTAGCCTTTAACATCAGAACTATTGGTAGCTTTCAATAGAAAGAAAGTGACCCGCATTGAGATATGCACAACCAAACATGTTTCATTTCAAAAGGGTGATTGTAGTTTATACCTTGGTATACGGTGCAATCATAGATAATCTAGAGATGATATGGGGGAAGAATTATTCGAACAACATCAACAAGCATCTTATGATTATGACATCAAGGTTCTTCACTTTTGACCCTGGGGGAATAATTGATGAATCCAAGATGAAAATGCAAATATTCAACACTAGATTACAACAGATGCTACACACCAAGGAAGATGGTGTTGATTCTAGGATTGTGTGGGTTTTTAATCCGGGAGGATTATTTCATTACAATCACTCTTATGTTGAGACTAGGGGTGTTGTCTTTGTCTTTGATCCTGGAGGATTGCAAGTAGACAAGTGGCCTCACGTTGTCCTAACCAAGCTACTAAAATCACATATACACAATTTAGGGGGATGGCTTGGTAAGCTAAATCAGATCCTTGAGGACAAGGATCGTTTGAAGGGGTGGGAATTGATACAAACCAAAATGTTAGTAAGAGGGTATATTAGTAAATTTGTCTTTTATTTCTTATTCTCCAAGACATATGGCCTATATTTCTTTGTAATGAGTTATCCAAGAATTTATCAACGAAAGTTATCTTTTTTAGCTATCTTATCTTCCATATTGATTAATCATCGGCGATTCCTTCCCTTAACACAGATTATTCTAAAGATCACCTGGCCTATCGGCTAATTTAGTTGAACAGCTAAATCGATCATATCATCTATTTAGTTCATTTTTACGCAATTGTGTTCCATAAAAATACGATTGTATCAGTCCAAGTGAAGTAAGCTCCAATGGCAGGGCTATCAATGAGCTCACATCTATCAATGCGTTCCTGAAATGGCCTGGCATCAGTGCTTGAGAAAGTGTGCCCCAGGCCCCAGCCGTTCTTCAGGTTGTAGTACACTGTTAAAATCTCCATTAACCATGCACCCATGGGCCCTGTCTTATATGCACGACCATGGTTGGTGGTGGGGAGATAGGTTGCCAAAGCGGGAGCTTATGTTGTCCAATAGGCCGAAAGTAATAGTGGTCGTCTGAGTTTGATGTTGCTGCGTGTGAGAGGAAGTCAGTTGCCATGGTGGTGATTTGATGGTGTGTGTGTGGTGGTAGACGTTTATGGAATGATGATGGTGTTGTTGGATGAAGAAGGTGGTGATGGTGATTATGGAGGGTAAATTATTGTCAGTACGGACGAGTGAAACAATAAAAAAAGACCGAAGGAAACCGAGACGCAAACTCCGATTTTGTACTGTCTAAAGTGACTGTACAGAAGAACCGAGACCAATGAAGGGAACAGAAACAAAGAATGACGGGACAGAATCGAAGCAACTGAAACCGAGATAGACGTTACGGAATCGAGCAGAAACGGGACGGACAGAGAGTGAGAATCGAAGCAACGGAATCCGGAGGCAACTGAATAGAGACGGAAACGAGCAGAAACGGGACGGACAGAGAGTGAGAGGAAGAAGATGGAACCGAGATCAAAGCTGGTCCGTGGCAGGTCGCCACTGAGTTGAAAAATGTTTCGGAGCGACCGTGGTGGCAATCGCAAAGCACCGTCAGTTTCCAAGGTGTACACAGCAGCACACAGACCCTTCCACTTGGGGCTAAGCACTTGGAACAATATGAACTAAAACCCAGAAATCAGAGAAGAAGAAGGGAAGAGGAGATGAAGGTGATTGTGTTTTTGTGTGTCGAAAAAGTGAGCAACAATGCTAAATTTATAGAAGCAATAGGCAGCAGAGGAGCCAAAAAAGAATTAATGGCTCTCTTAAACACCAATATTAACGCAACAATAAAATGGGGTAAATGTGTGTAACAATATTATTTGAATGTACAAGGGAGATGAATCTGGACAGTCCACTAACCGTAAAAAGCCCAAAAAGTAAAAATGAACCCCGAGCACAAGCCGAGTCAAGTCAGGTCGGCACACGGTAGAGGCCCAAGTCCAAAAATCTCCACAAAATACCAACTCATCATTTTATTGAAGGTTAAAGGGAGGAGGGAGTATATAAGCTAGTAGAAATCACTCCCCACCACCGATGTGGGAGAGTGACTTTCTTCATCTTTGGCTTTCAAGCCTTTTACTCCAACAATCCCTCACAAAGGCGAAGAAAGGAAGAAATTCAGGGTTTAAGGAAGGATTGGATACTTAGGTATCAATGTCTTTCGGCTTAAATTGACACATAAGTGAAAATGAGGCAACAACTTACTTTCAAATAAGAGAATATCTTTCGATTTGAATTTCTTACTGATATTCGGTTGAGACCCTCATAACACATATCATACCTTCAAATCATATTTGTTCCGTGATTTCATTGTGCAACGCTTTTATGGCCACGCGTTTACCTTTGTATTGACGGCGGCCAAACCATCTTACCGTATAGGTGGTTCGAGTGCTTCTCATTAGCACTTCTCACTAGAACCATTTAGGACGTAGAAGTCCATCTTTAAGACAGAGTCACAAATCCATCAAGTGCTTCTCAACCAGCACCACCATGAAGGCTATGGATTAAATGCCATAGGAATAGAATCTTTGGTTCATGTCAAATCATACACTGCTTTGATTTATGAACCTAAGTCCCATTCCCCTCGACAATTCACGGACTACTCTCCGTGGAAATCCTTTTGTAAAGAGATCGGCGAGGTTGCTTTCGGACTTCACATAGTCCACAGCAATTACTCCATTTTTCAGGAATTGTTTAACCACACAATGCCTTATCCGAATATGTCTTTTCTTGCCATTGTAGACATCATTCTTAGCAACACCAATTGCTGCTTGTGAATCAGAGTGCAAGGAGACTAGTGCTACCTTCCCCTCCCCCCCCCCACAACGGCATGTCTACTAGCAAGTTCAATCTGCCTCTTTTCCTGCTAACTCAAGAGCAATAAACTCATATTCCATAGTGAAGGTTGCTATACAAGTCTGCTTAGAAGACTTCCACGAGATAGCACCTCCACCTATGATAAACAGATAACCACTAGTTGAACCGGTTTCTTGATTACCATTGACCCAGTTAGCATCACTGTAACCTTCTAACACAGCAGGGTACGTACCGTAATGCAGACATAGATCGCAACTACCTTTTAGATATCGTAGTAAACGACTCAAAGTAGTCTAATGTTCACTATTAGGGTTATGAGTATATCTACTTAGCCTACTCACAGCATAAGCAATATCAGGCCGACTGCAGTTCATGAGAAACATCACACTTCCTATGATTTTAGCATATTCTTCTTGGGAGACACTTTCGCTCAAGTTTTTACATAGGTGCACACTAGAATCATAGGGAGTTCTAGCAGGCTTAACATCAAAGTGGTCTGATTTTCTCAACCCCTTTTCCACATAATGAGACTGACTTAGGGCGTTTCCATTCGAGTTTTGGATAATCTTAACTCCAAGGATAACGTAAGCTTTCCCTAAATCTTTCATCTCAAACTGTGATGACAAGAACTGTTTGGTTTTATTTACGACAAAAAAATTCTTACCAATTTGTGGACATGACATAGGCCCACCCCGAGGCGGCCACGCGCGGGTTTTGGGAGGCGAATAAATTTCATGTGAGATGGATCTCGAATTTTAATTTAAATCGAAATGGAGTCGCCACTGAACTTTGTGGGAGTTCGGGCCCATTCGAACCTACTCTATATCTTGGTGGGCCATGCACAGAGCACGGCCCATTTGGATTTCAGAATTTATGGTGTACGTCCCTTTGCATTGTGATACCGATACCGACACTATCGGATACCGTGTATTGAATGACTCTCGTGCGCCAATGGTTTCAGACATCCGGAAACCACGGTTCTGAGTAAGGGGTGAGGGTACGTGTTGGGAAGTTCACAAAGAACACCCAACCTCGCCCGCACTTAGCGGCCTCCACTAAGATATCGTTCAATTTTTTAATACGTGCGTTAGTAGTTCGGTTGAAATGTTATGCAAACAGTATTTTGACTAAACATGCAAAGATTTGAATAAGTTTCTATGTCGATTTAATGGATCTTTGAATTATGTTGAAGTTGTATTTAGCATGCGAGGTTCGTTTTAGTACAATAAAACAAACAACGAGAATGAAATACAAAAGAAGAAACAAACGAGTTAGTAACGATAATAACGGTTTGTAAATTGAATAAACGACGTAAATATTATATGATGCACGGTTTTGAAAAGATGAATCAGGTGATAGACTTGACACGTGATGACCGAAGTCGTTAAAAGAATTTCATCGGGGCTTGGAATATGTTGAAGGACTCACGGATTTGACGTGACAAAGGCCACTCGTTTGAGTCATGGAAGGACTCGACCGAGTGGACCTCGAAAATACATTCTGCCCAAATTTGAGGCGCTACTCGATCGAGTCATGGAGGGACTCGACCGAGTGGTCGTCTAAAAAACTTTCTGCCCGATTTTGGGATGCCACTCGATCGAGTGGGCTAGGCACTCGGTCAAGTGCCCCCTGTACGGACTGCTGTCCATGAATTTAATTTAAAATTTGAAATCGATAACTTTGCTAAGTCGTGTAAAAATATGATACGATTTATACTCGACTTAAATTTTCGATACTCGTCATATTCGATATTTGATTATGGAACCAATATCTAATATTTAGAGTGAAATCTAGAAAAGACGTTTATGAGTCGTTTTAAATCGAACTCGGACGAAATAATTCCCTCCGCGTTATAATGTCGTAATTAGTCCCTTCTAACTACGTGACAATTATTTTAGCATCAACGAATTTGAGCTAGCTTAATTTATTGACTAATTGTTTTAGACACGATCTTCGACTATAGAGTCGATATCGCATCTTAAGAATGATGTTTTATTTGTTTGATTAGATCGAAAATCGATTCCCTCCGCATCTCGACATCGTAATTAATCATTGAGGATTATGTGATGTCAGAACTGCATCAACAGGTTTCGTTCTAACCTTTAAAAAATTAATCCGACGCGTTTAAAGAGGAGCATTCGCGATCCCATCATGCCCTTGAGTGTTTAGGGCGGGGCTCCTCGAGAGGGCTCCACCACTGTTACTACTGGTAAAGGGATTAGAAGAGTCTTATACGAATATCATCTTTAAATGTGTTCGATTCGAAATAGTTTTAGAAATTGATGAATGCCTGATGTTAAAAGACGATGATGATTATGTAAATACTAAAACGACGCAAGAAAAAAACGATCTTGTTGATGTTGATTTGCTTCAACAATAAAATACTTGGGGTGTCGGAATAAGCGACCGGCAACATCGGGTGCGATACCCTCGTATTCGGATTTCCTTATCCCGTCGTCCCTTGTATTCGACACGAATAGGCGAATATTTTATAGTGTTTTGATAGTAATAATATTAACGATATTAGAAACGAAAGAAAAATATAAAAAATGAAAAAACAAAGAAGGAGGACGAGGAAGACGACGATAGAGAAAGGAAGAGAAGAAGAGAAGAGATCGGGATTGAATTTGCACCCTCAACCTACATGCTTTGTATTCTCGGTATAGGACTCGTCTAGTTGTGGCTTAGGCACGTGAGTTTCGAGATTATGTAAGAAAAGTTATGGTGGTTTAAGGTATGATTATGGAAGGGATTTGACGAGTTTTGCTCTCGGGTTTGCTAATGTAGGGTTGTAAAATTGTGTGTAAAATTCTAAAATCGTGTGTTGTAAATTGTGTTGCAAAGGGGTGTATTTATAAGAATTCCCCAAACCCTCGACCTAGGGTCACTCGATCGAGTTCCCTTGTTGACTCGATCGGGTGGCCCAATTAAGAGGCAACAACGGACCTTTTGGAGGCCCACTCGACCAAGTGGGCTGACACTTGATCGAGTGGTTTAGCTGGAACGAAAAATACGGAGTTTTTGACTTCGGGTTGGACTCTCTCTATTTACATGGTTGTTTGGCATATCGGAAACGACTTTGACCGGGGTTTGACCCGGTCGCCGAAAGTCGGTTTTATTTTCGGTGTCGGTTTTGACCCAAATTAGTCTTATTTGATTGGAAATGGCCCGCTGTGCCTGAATTTGAGGTTGGTTTTGTGAGATTTGTACTCCGTAAAAAGCCCAAGACAGAAACTAACGATTTTGAGCCCATATCCGAGCGCGTAAAAGCACGTTCGCGTCCGATCATTATCAGGTGTTTTTTGGAAACCGCTATGGACACCTAGCAGCCAAATGTAAGTTTCTACACAATTATTAACATGTCATCAACATACATGAAAATAATCACACAATTTGATCCAAACATCTTTGAGTACACACATGAATCAGAATTATTGGTAATGTAGCCATCTTTAATCAAGGTGTTGTGAAATTTTTCATACCACAGTTTGGGTGCTTGTTTAAGACCGTATAGTGATTTTCTTAGTGTACACACTTTACTCTCTTGACCTTTAACCACAAACCCCTCGGGTTGTGACATGTAGATCTCTTCCTTTAATTCTCCATTCAAAAAAGCTGTTTTTACATCCATCTGATGTATCACAAGATTATGAATAGCAGCTAAAGCAATTAGAGTTCTAATGGTGGAAATTTTGGTCACAGGTGAGTAAGTATCAAAATAATCAATATCTTTCTTTTTGTGTAAACCCTCTTACCACTAGTCTAGCCTTCAACCTTTCTATTGTACCGTTGGGTGTAAATTTCTTTTTAAATAACCATTTACTTGAAATCGGCTTACACCCTTTAGGTAAATTAGTTAACGTCTGATTTGAAACAATAGAGTCTAGTTCACTTTTAATAGCATCTTTCCAAAAATTAGCATCAATAGACCTCATCATCATCAAACTTTTTTGGATCTTCTTCTATTAAAAAGGCAGAAACAAACTCATCGCTAGTATAGTAATCACATGTATTTTCCGTTAAGAAAGTTGTAATGAAATCTTTGCCGAAACCTTCCTCAATTCTAGGTCTTTTACTCCTTCTAGGTTCAACATCATGATCAACAGAGGTACTACTCCTAGCATGCATGGAACTATCAACAGGATTAACAGGCAATTCAGACAATTCAGGCAATGATGCACCATCTTTCTTTAATGGGAAAACATGCTCAGAAAATTCAGCGTCTCTAGCTTCAGAAATAGATCGAGCACTTAAAGACATAAATCTATATGGAACACTATTTTGAGCATATCCAATGAAAACGGAATCATAGGTTTTAGGTCCTATGGCGCGGGCCTCCTAAAATTAGGTAAACCTAATTTAGCTAACCACCCCCACACTCTCAGGAAACTAAGGTTGGGTGCATAACCCTTCCACAACTCATAGGGTGTCTTGTCTAGTTTCTTATGAGGTACCCTATTAAGAATATGACAAGCGGACAGAACCGCTTCCCCCCACATGTCATCGGGAAGGCGAGAACTTAAAAGCATGGCATTCACTGTTTCTATTAAGGTTCTGTTTTGCGTTCAGTTACTCAATTTGATTAGGGTGTGTAAGGTGGACTTGTCTCATGAATTAGACCATTTTTTCTCACAAAAGTCTATTAAATAATTAGAGCCATATTCACCACCTCTATCGGACCTAACCCTTTTAATCTTCTTATCAAGTTGAATTTCTATCTCGCTTTTAAACTTAACAAACATATCCTCAGCTTCACTTTTATGTGTAAGTAAATACACTTTTGTGTACCTAGAACAATCATCTATAAAAGTGACATAGTAATGTTTGCCTCCTCTGCTCATAGTGCTTTTAAAAACTGCTAGGTCGGTGTGAATTAACTCTAGAAGGTCTGTATGTCTAGTTTTAACCGGTTTATTTGGCTTCTTAGCAAATATAGCCTCAACACAACTAAGACATTTTGTAAACACTTCTGAAGATAATGACGGGATAAGCGACATTGATTTGAGTTTTTTAATAAACTCAACATTCACATGACCTAATCTACCATGCCACACATCAATAGACTCAGTAATATAAATAGAAGAAGAAGCTTTATTATTAATGGTAGAAAAATCAATGTTCAAAACAAACAGACCCCCACTAAGATAGCCCTTGCCCACGATGTCTCCATTGCGAGACATTAAACCTTGTCAGCCTCAAAAACAAGTTTCACACCAACTTTGTTAAGTAAGGCACCAGACACTAGGTTTCTAGAGCAAAGAGGGAACATACAAAACATTACTAAGGGCAAGAGTCTTTCCTGAGGTATGTTTAAGAAACACCTTGCCTTTTCCTGTGATAACAGCAGAGGAGGAGTTACCCGTGTAGACGCATTCACCATCATCTACAACTTTAAACTCGGCGAACAACTCCTTGTTAGCACAGAGATGCCTTGAAGCTCCAGTATCCAGAATCCAGTCACTAGCATTTGCCACAAGATTTGCCTCAACCACGACAGCTGCAGTGATGTCATCTGTTTCAGCAAGATTAGCTTGGCCAGCATGACCACCTTTTTTCTGGGGGCATTGGTAAGCTTTGTGACCTGGTTGACCACACACATAGCACGCCAGATTAGTGTTTGGTTTCTGAATTTTTGGAACGGCCTTGGTGTATTTTCCTTGATTTTGTCTGTTTTTGTTCCCCTGATCCTTGCCTTCACCACCCTTAGTATTTCCCCCGTTCCCCTTATTTCCCTTTTTGTTCTCTCCCTTAGAAGACCCACCGATTTCAACAAGATTAACTTTAACGGGATTGAGGGACAAACTAAGAGATTTATCTTTTAGACGATTGGCCTCCTTGGTTCTCATGTGGACAACTAGTTCTTGGAGTGACAAATCCTTTTTTTTGTGTTTCAACTAATTTCCATAATCGCTCCAAGAACGGGGAAATTTTTCCAACAAAACATTAGCAAGGAAAACTTCATCTAACTTCATCCCTTCATTAACAACATCACTACATAAATTTTCGTAGACATGGACTTGATCAATTATTGGTTTATCGTCAACCATTTTGAAAATTTAGCCATTGACCCACCACATATTTCTTTTTTCCAACATCTTCAGCCCCCATATTTTTTTCCAATGACTCCCAAATAAATTTAGCTCACTTATGGACCATAAATAAGTCAAAAAGAGTATTAGTCATATGATTGAGTATACGACACCCAGCCGTTTTATTATCCTTCTCGTATTTTTTTACTAACTCCTCATTTTTATTTATGAAAGAAATCACAGGTCGAGTGGCCTCAGCTGCGTTGTTAATCGACATAGGAATGGTTTTTGCGACCATCGTCTATAATTGTTGCCATAAAGGGGCTCCAACTTCGACAGGTCGAGAATAGTTTTCAACAAAAACGATGACAATGTTACACGAATAACAAAAACAGTTTTCAAATTTTCAGTACGGACAAGTGAAACAATAAAAAAAGACCAAAGGAAACCGAGACGACAAACTCCAATTTTGTACAGTCTAAAGTGACTGTACAGAAGAATCGAGACTGATGACGGCAACAGAAACCGCGAATGACGGGACAGAATCAAAGCAACGGAAACCAAGACGAAAGTTACGAAATCGAGCAGAAACGGGACGGACAGAGAGTGAGAATCGAAGAAACGAAATCCGGAGGCAACTAAATAGAGACGAACATGAGCAGAAACGGGACGAGCACAGAGTGAGAGGAAGACAATGGAACCAAGATCAAAGTTATGCCGTGGCAGGTCGCCACTGAGTTGAAAACTGTTTTGGAGCGACCAGAGTGGCAATCGCAAAGCACCGTCAGTTTCCAAGTTGTACACAGCAGCACACAGACCCGTCCACTCGGGGCTATGCACTTGGAACAATATGAACTAAAACCCAGAAATCAGAGAAGAAGAAGGGAAGTGGAGATGAAGGTGATTGTGTTTTTGTGTGTCGAAAAAGTAAGCAACAATGCTCAATTTATAGAAACAGTAGGCAGCAGAGGAGCCAAAAAAGAATCAATGGCTCTCCTAAACACCAATATTAACGTAACAGTAAAATAGGGTAAATGTGTGTAACAGTAATATTTGACTGTACAAGGGAGATGAATATGGACAATGAATCTGGACAGTCCACGCACTAACCGGAGAAAGCCCAAAAAGTAAAAATCAAACCCGAGCACAAGCCGAGTCAAGTTGGGTCGGCACACGGTAGAGGCCCAAATCCAACAATCTCCACAAAATACCACTCATCATTTTATTGAAGGTTAAAGGGAGGAGGGAGTATATAAGCTAGTAGAAATCACTCCCCACCACCAATGTGGAAGAGTGACTTTCTTCATCTTTGGCTTTCAAGCCTTTTACTCCACCACTTACAAGATGAGTAGGGAAATGAGGAGGATCAAAGTCTAACTAGACTTTGACATTGAGTGATTTGGATTATCGACGATGGAAAATGGGTTAATGAAAGTAATTGGGTTGGGCTTATAGTTGTGAATATGGTGGGTTAAGTGAGTGTGGTGGATGAATGGAAATTGGGTTCGCGGGTTAGAAAGTGGGTCTTGGTAAGTCGGGTTTTACTCGACTTTTTCCTTGACTAATTCGGCCCATCTTGACTCGTCTATTCTTCTTCAGTACCTACAAATACAAAACAACAAAAGCAGTACCAAAAACTTGAAAAATAACGAAATATAGATATAATTATTAAACTAATCAATCTAATTACTAAATAATAACTAAAATCAAGCTATCTAATCATTTAAGCATATAAAATCGAGTTGAATAAGGATACAAAAGTAGGTCAAATGACAACTAAAATGTGGTTTATCACAATTGCACTCAATTATCGAATAATAACGTGCTTAGGGACCAAATAATTAACGGAAAATGTTCTAAATTTAATTGATTAGATCTTGGTTGATTTGATCGAATGTTGCCTTTGAAAGAGCTCTTGTCTCCCCGGGCCGGCTGCAACACTTTCCCCTACAAAGAGGAGAAACAGGGCATCAGAGGGGAGTCTGATGGGGACCTCTCCGACGCCTTACTAAGTGTTTTGGCCTTGATTATGTTTGAAATATAGGGTCACTATAGGGGCGATATATAAATAATGAATAGACGTTGTCTCGTGGTATTGAGGTCACTGAATGAGAAACAAAATTGCCCCAACTACGGTACAATTAGGAATGGGCATTGTCACGCAAGGTCACACAACACTCCTAAAATGTTGTGTACTCAACCATTAGGAGTTGGAACTCATATGGTATGCTCAAAATTATCATAGAGAAGAAGTAGATAAGATGAAAGATGATGTGTATCAAATGACTAAAAGCTTTTGATTTTCATAGTGGTAGGAGAGGAAACCCAAATATTAAAGTGATTAATTGGCACCATAATCACCAAGTTAATGGCATACCCACAACCATAAATATAAGTCATAAACACAGAGTTTAATGACCATAACCATGCTATTAGTGAAAAGATTCTTTTACGATGTTATGAAAGGCTTCTCTACAATACAATGTATATAGTCAACATTGCTAGCCATTGCATTACATCCAACAATTCCCCACTAATGCAAAGGATAGAAAAAATTCTGACCATATGAAAAGGTTCACACTTAGACGTTAATATCTTTCGATTTGAATTAACGTATTAGTGAAATGAGACTACAATTTACTTACAACAAGAGAATATCTTTCGATTTGTGATGGTAAGAGTTTGTCGTCTATCCTACCGATCAAAATAATATCAACGAACCTAAGCTAGGTAGCTAGGGTAAGTCAAGTCGATCCTCAGGGACGGGAGTTCCAACCTAAGTATGCCACGATTTAGACTAAATTCTTGGCGAACAATAAAGGAAAGTTATCGAGATTGGACAAAGGCTAAGGACTAAGAATTGCATAGACTACAACGATTTAACTAAAACTAAATTAAGACAACTAACAAGAGAAACAATGACTAAAAGGATGGAGAATTCAATAAGAGAAGGACTAGGATTAGGTCGGGTTCAAGGGTGCCGAGACAATCAAGGGTGAACAAGAACGAAAGGGTAGTCAAGCTATCTAGGCATAATCTGGGCTCTCGCTCCAAAACCGTCCTAGAGGTTCCCCGCTCTCGCGCAAGAACCCATCCTAGCAACATACAAGGTCACAAGAAGAAGGCAAGAGAACATGCATTTGCAACTACAAGTCATACAAGCATTTCATCAAACATGATCCATGCATACAACCAAGAAGCAACCAACACTACCACCAACATCTTAACCAACCCCTTAACCCCCCATGAAAATACCCAATCCCCCTACTAATCCTAGCAAGAGGACTACTCACACATAACTAAACTAAAACAAGCAACAATTGTAAGAGGACTCATGATTAAAGCATTCATAATGAAATCTAAACAATTAATAAAACAAAACTTAAACAAAGATTCAAACTTTAAACAAAAGAGAAGAAGAAATTATACGAACAACACAAGAGAGAATGAAAGGAGAGAACTTTGAATAAAATCAACCCAAGGATATATCCAATGTTGTCAAGATTGAATAATCTACAACAAGTCTTCAAGAATCCAAAGATAATACAATAATTAGGAACTAGATTAAGAGTAATTAAGGAGGGATTAAGCTAATCTACACTAATCTAAGCTAATATATCCTAAAATAGATCCAGGGTTTTCTTCCTCTCCAAACAATACAAGAAGGGGGTATTTATAGGATTATACAAATAAGGAAGGCGAAGCGTCGAAGCGGGGAGGAAACAGGGCCGTCCCGACCGGGATGGTGGGCTTCCCGACCGGGATGGGTCCCGTCCCGACCGGGATGGTCTACCTGTAGCCTTCTTCTCTCGTATTTGCTTCACGGCTTGCTAGTTTGTATTCCCGGTCGGGAATACGAGTGACATGGTCGTATAGCTTCACGGGTCGATTGTCCTTTACTCCTAAGCGATGTCATGACTCGGGATTGGTTCGTATGACGATGAAAAGGACTCAGAAAGCCGAGTTCTGCGCCAAATGAACCTAAAAGCACAATCATAGCTGCAAGAGACATTAATAGCACAAAACCGCTTATAAAAGCGGTTAAATCAAAGGAAAATCAAGTAAAGCATGAAAGAAAGACAGTATAAATCAAGCATATCAACTTGAATTACTTATTTAATTTCGGTTGAATTATTCTCACAACACATATCGTACCTTAAGTTCCACACGAGTTCCACGATACAATTCAACAAATTTATGGCCAAATGAACCTTGAGATTCAATGAGTGCTCAAGAGAGATAACTCAATCTATAATAGGAGGGCTACCATTCACACTCACTTAGGTGATTCTATCAAGTATATCTCCACATAACCCACTCACTTATGAGCTATAGAATCATTAGGAACTCTAAAGCTCAACCTCTCAATACTACGGTGAATCCATCAAGTCTTTTAAAACAGGACCACTCAAACATAGAGACATAGATTCATTAAGAGCTATATGATCAACCTCTATCAATATGGTGATCTTATCAAGTCCGTCTCACAATGACCACCCAAATTTGGGCTATAAGACCATTAAGAGCTATATGCTCAACCTCTATCATTACGGGGATATCATCAAGTCCGTCTCGCAAGGACTTCCCAAATTTGGGCTATAAGACCATTAAGACCTATATGCTCAACCTTTCAAATACATAAAATCATATTTGATGATTTCAACTCTCTCAAATCTACAAAATACATGTGTGTTTGGAATTCACTATACATCACTTTTAGCAATATGAAGCTGAAATTAGCATCAAACATTACATAACAATTGATGCCCCCACAGTTATGCAATAAATATTAAGCAACAAATCACCATACATCTTACCCAGTAAGGTTAAGGGAGCAAAATAATATGCATACACAATTGATAAAATTATAATAGTCTTCCCAATAGACTTTATTATAAAATTATTTTTAATAAAATAAATATCCAACATAATGCAATATAATTCTCAATATCACACCATAACGCGAGATAATATTTTTGTAATATACACAAACCAAATGTACTAGCTACATAAGCTACATTTATACACGTTACACAATGAGTATGTGTTTTTGCATCCAAATGATACTTCGCATTGTTTTATTGAAGTCTCTCTATATATATATCATCATTCTCAATATTACACCATAACGCGAAATAATATTAAAAGTCTTCCATTCTGCTTATTCTCCGTTTCGAGGACGAAACTTTCTTTTAGTGGGGAGAATTGTAACACCCGCTATTTTCCTAGCGTTTTTATTCTTTCCGTTATGACTTCATCATAACTATGTCATATTTCGGCCTTATGTTTCATCATTTTTTTCCAAGCTTTTTTTAAATTTTTGAGTCTAATGATATTTATTTTTATTTCAAAAGATTTTAATTCTACTAAATCTATTTATTTGATTTTCTTCGTAAACTAATTATTTTTCCGCGAGGATGCTACTTCTCTACGAATTAACGTGTTTAAGCTCGGATTTAAGTTATTTCTTTTCCTACAAATGTCTAAATATATTCATATAATATTTTCAACTAAGAAATATTTTTATTTACAAAAATTTAGACATCAATGATTTTATTACGAAGTTTCGTAAATAATTATTTTCCGGCGCGAGGTTTAATCGAATTGCTTTGAAATACCTTTAACTATTTTACGATCCTTCTTTTTATCAAATTAAAGATTATTTGAGCCCTTTTCCCCCATTTTTTGGACCGACCCTTCTCCTGGTCACACCCTTACCACGTTTTATAATACGTTTCATTTTATTACCTTAAAACGTAATTACATAATTCTTATCTTATCAATTACACAAGGCTTTATGAGCAAACTTTTCATACTCCTTCCTCTTGATTTTTGGTAGGCACATATTAGCTATTTTCACATAGTTTTCATCACTCTTTTTAATTTCATTTAAGCTTAAAAAACCATCCATTTCTCCTCTCATTCATTCCTTCACTTAAAAGAATCCCTTCTCTTCTTCCTTTTGGCCGTGGTATTTTCTAACTTTTCAAGGCATATTCTTGTTCCAATTCGGGTCATATTCATCTCATTTTTATCGTCAAATTAATCCTTATTTCGATCCTTTCGTTAAGGTAATAATCGATATTATTTTCGAGCATTATTCACCTTGATTTTATTAGTTTTCTCATGGTATTTTTCTGCCATGAATTTTGTGTATGGTAGGATTTGTGGACGATCCCGAGGCCGGCGAGTGTATTATCGATTCCGATTTGGATTAGAGGTAACGTCGATGTTACTCGTTATTTCATGATTTTAATTGTGTATTTGCATGTATATTTTTATATTTCATTTTTGACAATATATCTATGTCATATAATCTCAAAAAATTTTAAAAGTTGAAAATTTGCATGTTTCGGTATTTTTATCGCGTTTACGAGATTAACGATTGAATTGTTATATTAATTTGAAAAATTGTAATATTCGGCATAAACATGTAATATATGATTTGTTCTGTAAAAATAACGTTTTTGATGATTCTTGATAATTTGGTATTTTTCTAATATTTTTGATATCGAGTATTGAATTATTACCGGTTACGAACAAAAACGATTAAAATCCGATTTTTGGTTCTAGCACTTAAACATTTTATTTTCCTCTGAATTTTGACGTGGGTAAACTTTCTGGTGAAATAGAATTTTTCGATATTTTTCATAATTTTTTGTAATTGTTAAGTGGGTGAATTAATTAATCACTTTAAATCATCGTTTATCGTTAAAAACCGTGTTTGTCGTTTTAATTTATGATTTCTGGTTGGTGTTTTAAATCTGGAGAAATTGTTTTTCTGATGAATTCATGATAAAATGTATTTTTTTGATTTTTAATACTTTAATAAAATGTTAAGAGCGATAAGTTTCATTAATGGAATCGTTAATTGTGAAAACGGGTTTTAAAAGACGGTTTTAATGGAAATGGTGAAATCTGGAAAAAAAATGTTAGTTTCTGGAAAATGATGATTTTTAATTTTAGTAATAATTTTTGGATATTAATACTTAAATCGTTTCCTAATTACTATTTTTATTAATCGTTATTGTCGAGATTAGACGATTAACGAGAAAACCCCTTTAAAATCAGAGTTTTGGGATTCTGGAAAAATTGTTGTAACACCACTGATTTTTATAAATTAAATTAAATTAAATTAAAATTATGATCGTATTTTTATTTTTACGATTTAACTCGTAATTCTTAAAATTATATTAAAAGGAATTTAACGTTTAATCGTTTAAAACCCCTATAATTCTATTTGTCTCGAAAACTCTTCTTATATTTAAAACATATTTTTATTTATATTTCGATTTATTTTATACATTAAATTATATTTTTATCGAAAATCTATTTCGACGATTTAAATTCTAAATTCTTTTTATTTATTTATATTTAAACTCGAATTTCTATTTTCGGCTCGAAGTTCATTTATATTAAGTTTCGTCAAAACATTTATTACATTTCCTCGAGAAATCAATTTAATTCACTTTATCGAAGATTTATTATTTATCGGAAATACTATTTCATAGTCTAATTATTTATTTCTTTAAACTTCATTTTCGTCTTGAATAATTATTTATATCTCGAGAAATGTTTATTTACTAATTTTATTAGTCGACCCAATTATTTTTATTAATTCGTTTTTAAGTCAGCTTCGTGGGTCAGTCTACTAATTGTCTCGAAAACCATCTTCTACCTATATATACCTATTCGATTAATCTGTTTCCGTTCACCCTTTTTACTTTGTGGGACCACTTGATTCAATTTTTTTTCTCCTGCTTTCCCCACATTGTACAATCCCCTTTTTGCACTTGTTTAACGCATTATTTTTTTTCCTTCCCCATTATTGCACCGCTTCACCTTTCATCTCCCTATGTTTACCCTCTTTTTCTTCGTCCTTCTATCAACTCAGTGTATTTCCTTCCTCATCACCTTCACCGTACACCATCTGCATCAATCTCACCCGCCTGGTTTGCTGCTGCTGCTCTTTACTGCTGTCGACTTGTTTGTTGCTGTGGGTACGTTTGTAATGCTGCTATCTCTTGTCTTCTCCTTCTTTTTCTGCGTTTTGTCCCTTTGTTTCGATGCTACTGCTGTACACTACTGCTGTTGTTCCGTGCCTCGGTTGTTGCTGCTTCTTTTTCTTCTCCTTCTTCTTCTTCTTTTTCTTCTCCTTCTTCGTTCTATTTACTGCTGCTGTTGCGTCTTGTTGCGTGTTGTGTTCCTTCGTTTTTGTTGTCGTATTTGTGTTCTACTTATCCTCCTTCTTCCTTCTATTTTGTCGATGCGTGCTTCTGTTACTGTCCTTGATTCGTCCTGTTTTGACGCAGCTGTTGGGCGTTATTTATTACTCTGTTTCGGTCCGTCGTGTGCTGTACTGTTACTCGTGTGGCTGATGTACGCTGTTGCTGCTGTTACGGATCTGATGCTCTCTGTTTTTTTTTGTGGCATTCTGTGCTGCTGATACATGTCCTGCTGCCGCTGTTTCTCATCTGCGTTTGCTTCTTCTTCTTCTTCGTTTGTCACTCGTTGTTGTCGCGTCGATTTTGCCGTTGTCCGATATTTGTTTTCCTTGTCCTTTTCTTCTCCTTCGGATTTTGATTGTTGTCTGATATTCGTACTGTTCGTGAAGGTTGATGATGTTGTTACTTTTGGGTCGACTCTTCTCTCATTTGTTGCTCATATTTTCTCTCGTTTCTTTTACACCAGATTCTTTTCGGTCTTCTGTTCTTCTTACAATTGTTCTGCTCGTATTTGTTTTCCTGATTCGCGAGCTTCATTTTTTCGGTCCTCCTATTCTATCGTTCTCGTCATTCGTTTCCTTCGATCCTTATTCCGATTTCTTTGTTTCTATTTCTTTTGTCTCGATTTCCGTTGGAGCCCCGAAGTCCTTTTGTAAGACCAGTATAAGAGTGGTTGGAGTTTGGAATCATCAAGAAAGGCAAGTACATGAGCATTCAGTTATCGACTGAAGGTAACTTTAGGACGTTACTCGATTTTATATCGTATGTTTGAGTAGTAGTATGTAGTACTTCGGTTTTCTAATGTTAGCTATTTATTATTGCTAATAATATTATTTTAAATCGTATGCGCTATAAATATTTTACGACTTTCGATATCGTTTTATAAATCATTAGTAATTTTATTGTTTATGATTGTTATAATATTTTGTTGATTATCGTGACACTAGTAACTAAATAATATCGATTTCATATTTACATCATATTTCGTTAATTTCTAAATTTTAAGTCAAAATCGTGTTTTCATATTATAATCGAGATTTGTATATTTGTTTAATAAATTAATTTTCGTTTTACGATTTATACTAATAAATGAGAAAATAGTCGATTTAGTTATAAATATATTTTTAGTCGAGACTATTTTCACTAATTATTTCCGATTGACTATATTTATTAAAATCCGTATTATTTATTAATAAAAGCTATTTATTAAAAATAATTTGAAATCTTTGTAACTCTCATTTTATTTATAAAACTCGTTGATTCAATTAATTTTGATATCATTTTTCTTAAAACATCTCTTTTCTATAATTTATAGTTTTAACTCGATTTCCTAATTATTTATAAAATATCAACCACATTAACCATTAAATATCGACATCAAATATCACACATTGATTATCGACATCAAATATCAACCTTTCACATTAACCATCCTTACACTTAGCATCGAAAAACCGATATTACAAACCCGAAGGAAACCGTCCGATTCCCGACACCCTTCACCCGTCTCGTCCAAATCGTACCCCCTAGCCGAACCAAACATCACTCGACGCTCCCGTGCCTAGCCACATTCCGACGTGCCCCGATCCGAGTTAACAAAAGCATGTAGATTGAGGGTGTACCAAACCCGATCTCTTCCTTTCTTCTTCTCCCTTCTCTTCGTCCGTTTTCCTTATAGGTCAAGAGTCGTTTTTTTTATTTCTAATATCGATATTAACGAAAAACTATTTTCATAACAAACATTCTTAAAAATATGATCTCGATTTTCTATAATCGAATATTGTATCGAAAAGAATTATATTAAGATCTCGACGATATTAAAAATCGTTACATCTTTTTCGTTCAAAATTCTTTTCTTTTTACTTTTCGTTCAAAACAAACTATTTTACAAAACCTTCTCTATATTCATTTCGAGTATTCGATATCGATTTCATAATCGAATATCGGATATGACGAATGTCGAAAACATAAATCGAATACAAATTAATTCATATTTTGTACGCGTTTATCAAAATAGCAATTTTCGAACAACGAGCGAACACGGGACAGGCCCGCACGCGAGTCGCGCCCCTCACAGGCGACTCGCGTACGAGTCTAAAACCCGCACTCCTTTTTTTTCAATTTTTTGTTCGTTTTATTATTTATTCTACGAAACGATTTCTAAAACTTACATCTTTTCTAAAACTATTCCAAGTATTTGATATTGATTCCGTAGTCAACTATCGAATATAACGAATATCGAAAATATTAAGTCGAATACGAATCATACAATATTCATACGCGATTTAATAAAAAATCGAATTTTCAGAAAACCGTGTCAAAAACAGACCGACACGCGACTCGCCGGCATCCCGGACGAGCCGCGCGGCCGGCTGTCCCGACACACCTTTTTTCGTTCTTTTTTTATTATTTTTTTCGAACATCGTTTTTTACACAAAACCGTGTCTTTTTAACAAATACTTTTCAGATTCCGATTTTTCTCGATCTCGCATATTTATTTCTTGCTATATTATTTTACAAATCGATACTAACTCGTTTGTTTATTTTGTAGCAAATTCATCCTTTTGATTTCATTTGTTTTATTATACCAAAACGAATCTCACATGCTAAATTCAACTTCGACATTAAATTTTTCATGCATTAAACGACATAGCAACCTATTCAATTCCTCACATGCTTAGGAAAACAATGTTTGCATATCATTCATCGTTCAACTAACGCGCGCATTAAAACGTCATTCGATATCCTAGTAGAGGCCACTAATGTGCGGGCGGGGTTGGGTGTTCTTAGTGAACTTCCCAACACGTACCCTCACCCCTTACTCAGAACCGTGGTTTTCGGATGTCCGAAACCATTGGCAACGAGAGTCATTCAATATACGATTAACCGCTCAAGTCAGCATCTGTATCGAACTGCAAAGGGACGAGCCCAATAAACTCTGACATCGGAAATGGGCCGTATTTTGTACACGGCCCACTGTGACATAGAGTGGGCTCGAACGATTCCGAATAACCATAAAATTCGGTGGCGACTCCGACTTCGATTTAAATTTCCATTTGACCATCTCATGGAGATTCATTCGCCTCCCCAAACCCGCGCGTGGCCGCGTCTGGGTGCACCTATGTCATGTCCACAGTTTGTCACCAAGAACTCTATATTATAAAGTTCTTCTATTGTGTGTTGCATTGGGTTTGTAAAAATAAGAATTTGGTTCTTATTTAAGAACCAAGTTCTTGCATCTTTCAAGGAAAATAAAATAATTTGATTGGAAAACAAATAAAAATGGGTCCCATTTAAGAACAAAATAACAAGTTCTTCTATTGTAATTAAAAGTTCTTAAACGTGGAGATTGTCAATATATTACGTGGAAATGGAAGAACTTATTTTTGAGTTCTTCTATTGCAATTGCTCTTAGAACCTACCGCAACTCGACAAATTCACAGTGCGCAGCTCGACATTTCTTTTAAACCCTACGCTCAACCTCCACCGTACCAACCACCGCACCAACTACGAAACCGGTAAGAAACTGCAAATTCCTTTCATTCATGTTATTTTTATGGTACTAGTTATAGATGTTGAAAACTCAAAAAAGAATTTAGGAATTAGGAATAATATACGAATGAAGAAGTAGAAATTAGGCTAATTTTGAGTAACATGATGATGATTGTTAGTGTAGTGGTAATTTTGTTTATAAGAAGTATGCGATTGAATTGAATTGAATGATGCCGACAGAAATTTGATACAGAAGTATAAAATTTGTGGAATATGAGAGGATGAGGAGTATACAGTGTACGAGTATACTGAAAGTGTGAATGGAAGACAATTGATTTGATGAGGGGTGGGTCCTTTAAGCCTTTAATTGGAGTACAAATGACAAATCTCATTACTCCATTACCTCCAATACTAGTATTCTCTGGTATTAGCATTACTCCATTACTCCATTAGCATTAAAGTGGTCTCTAAATTACTTCTTTAATTCATCTCAATTCTTTTATCGGAGTATATTCTTTAGGAGTATTTATTTGATCATTTAATATTAATACTACTTTGTAGTATTACTCGAGTAAGAATAATTAGACTCATGATTGATCTTCCTAAATACGGAGTACTGTACACATACTACTCCATGGAGACGTGAGGATGAAATTAGGACTACTTCATGATTGTTGCTCTTTGGCTGTAATAAAGTGTTTGTTGTTATGGATTAATAAAGTGTTGGTTCTTATAGATTTGTGAATATTCAATAAAATTGTGGGTGGGGTTGTGAACGAAGCTTGGAAATTAAGTTGATAAAAGACAAATTTCACACAGAAATAACAACATAAGTAATACAATACTATGTATGAGTATGTCGAATAAAGTAAGAAATGATAAAATGTTTAGATTAATTAATATGATGATTACATTGGCTGAAGGGGATTAGGAGGGTTAGGTCGAACAAAGCAAGGACAAAAATTCATGTGAAAGGTGTTTTAAGGGTGAGCTTTCTCTCCGGGTGAAGATTGAAGATTGAAAATGTGGGATTTATATAAGGAGTAGAGAGAGTAATGTAAGGTAGCAAAGACTAAATTATAAGGGTGGAGTTCTAGTATTATTATGTGAGGAAAATTCCATGTATTACTTAGCTATATTTTGTTGATGGCAAGCTAGTTCTAGTTCCCACAATTAGCTCCAAATTGCCTCTAATGCCTTAGTGTCGTATAGTATTAAATATAAACGGAGGTTGTGGACAATAATGTACATACCTCTACCTCATGGTTCATTAGAGTCATTTATATGGCTAAATATTTTTGTTTTTAGTTCAGAATTCTTTTTTATTGATGAATGTGGTTTTCTTTCGTGTTTATAGAGACGGATCGAAGTTGGGTGTATAATATGAAACGTTTCACCCCTGAATTTTGGAATTTTGTGAAAGAGAATTTTGTGAGAAGTGTTGTGGAGAAATGCAAGTAAAAAAAGGAGAGACACGTATATTATGTCCGTGCGTTGATTGTAAAAATTTAAAGAAAGTTTTAACTCCAGATATTTGTGTTGAGCACTTAGTTTTACGTGGGTTTATGAGAGATTATGCACGTTGGATATTTCATGGCGAGTCTACCACTTCCTGTCAAAGTAAAGAAAATAAAACAACCAATGTTGTTGATGATGACGATATTCAAAGGGATCAAATTAGTATAGCACATACACTAATATATTTATACTATTACGGAGTACTCCGTATTATTTATCGTGATTTGATTTCACTTGTAAACTTGATTATTCATGCTACTGCTACATTTGGGGCTAATTCCAAAATTAAGTACAACGCAAAATTTTGATGTTTGCAATTGCAGACTCTTGAAACTTTAGTAGTACGAGTAGTGAGCAGGAATTTTCAAAAGTGTGAATTTTGGTAATTTCCCTTTTGTTATTTTATTCCCTAATTTATCATAAAATTGATTTTGTATTCCTCCTTAATATATCGCTTATATGATGCGTCAACATCTATATTGAACAAAGCTTGTATCAATGAATGAACATCCATGCTAGGTTCACTCGACCCAAACAAAGGTAAGTGATGAAAATATCTCGGAAAAATGTGCACATAATGTCAAGTTTTTTACAAAAGCTCTATGAAGAGAAGAAAAATGAAGTCTTGCCTAAAGTTGGATTTTTGTGTCCAACAATCATGTCTCAACTAGAAAAAGAAAAAAATGCACTCATGAAGTAATGGATTATGTGGAGTGTAGTTTGCTTAAGGTGGATAGTGTTGATATCATATTAGTTCTTTTTTGTCAAGAGTAAGTATGTTTTTATCAAAGTCCAATAGTTCTTTTTTTAAAATTCTCCACAATGATGTTATATGTGGCTAATTTTATATCTGTACTCTGTCATTGTAAAGAAAATTGGATGCTAGCTATTATCTTTCCGCTCATTCATGAGGCATGTTTTTGTGATCCAATGGCAAGCATAAAGCGTGACGCATCATTTAAACAACTAATACAGATGTTAGTATTTTGATGAAGCTATAATACCTATGTATTTATAAAAAAATCAAACAATACTTTCATTTCGACTAATGTTTTTTTCCATATATCTTCTTTTTTCGAGGCGTAGTGCATTTCGCATTTTTAAGACCGCTCGTGGAGGTTCGACATCAAAATCAGGCTCGTCAATGAAATGAAGCAACATTGAAGTAAGTTATCACCATCAACATTTTTCGCGGTTGTGCATTAAGTTAATTATTTGTCGATTCTACAAATTTGGGTGCATATATGCTTATTTAAAGTTGATTTGTGTAAGTTCTATAATCTGAAGCTGAACGGATGATTTGTGTTGATTTATGATTGAATTTGTAGCTTTGTCTTATGGGTGTGTATTTGAATATAATGATTGAAATACGATGAGGTGATTGTTCGTGTTTTTGTTGGTACTTGGATCAAAACGTAGACAATAGGTAGGGATTATGATGATGATAAGAAGGGTGGGTGTGCTATGTTTATGTTTTAAACAAGTGAGTTGAAATTTTAGTCACCTATTTTCTTGATTGTATTCTTCTTTTTGGATTCTCTCGTTCGTGTTCCAATGTAGTTTCGCCTTTTTTCATGCCACCTTTAATGTTGTGTCAATGTGTTTTTCCCAGTGTCATCAACAAAATGGAAGTACGTAGTGTGGCTATTATGTCATGCGGTACATGTTAGATATAGTTCGACAATATCGGAAGATCAAAGATCATAAGAAGTTATTTATTAGTTAAATATTTTCACTTGACGTTTAATTTCCAATCATGGGGTTTTTTATTTGACTGATTTTTTGAAAAAAAAATGTAAGAATAATTGATTTGGGTTACTTATATATGTTTTGTGGTCTAATACAAATCTTTTGATTTGATAGTGGTTCGGAACGAAGAATGCTTATACGGTTGAAGAAATGAATGAGGTTCAAGATTTGTGGGCTACCTATTTTATGGAGAATCATCTTTAACTTGAATTGGTCGTAGATATAATATTGGTATATATCGTATGAATTAGAATATACGCATTTTCTTCCATATGTATTTTTGAATGAACGATCGCTCCTATTATATGTATTTATTTTTGTGGTTGTACATGATTATTAATGTAACGTACTCCATTGTGGCCTATTAATGTAACGTACACACACACACAAACACACACACATTATTAGTTAATTGTTCGTGATTGAGTTGCGATTATGGGTGCGAACTATTTACTTTTGTAGTTGTATAAGATTATTTATGGAATGTTATTGTTCAATTGTGGCCTATCAGCTACAGTAGCTGCATTATTTTTAAAAAAAAAATTACAACGGTCATTTGTATTGACTGATGCTCATTTATTACCACTTAAAGCAACGATCACTGATGTCAACCGATGCAAAAAGTATAGTTTTTGCAATCGTCAAAATTAATAACTGATACAAAATGTACACTTTTTGCAACGGTCAATCTTTACAACCGTTGCGATATATGAACTTTTTGCAACGGTTACCATTTCAACCGATGCAAAATGTACATCTTTAGCAACGGTTATTTTATTTAACCGATGCGAAATATGTTTTTTGCAACGGCTTTACAACCGTTGCGATAAGTGGTTGACCTATTGCAACCCCGCGGAATACAACGGTCAATGACCGTTGCAATATGCAGTTTTTGACCGTTGCGATATGTAGTTTTTGTACTAGTGTATTTTTCCGCGAGGAGTGCTACTTCTCTACAAATTAACATTTTTAAGCTCGGATTTAAGTTATTTTTTTTCCTACAAATGTCTAAATATATGTATATAATAATTTCAACTAAGAAATATTTTTATTTACAACAAATTATCCATCAATGATTTAATTACAAAGTTTCGTAAATAATTATTTTCCGGTGCGAGGTTTAATCGAATTGCTTTGAAATACCTTTAACTATTTACGATACTTCTTTTTATCAACTTAAAGATTATTTGAGCCCTTTTTCCCCATGTTTTGGACCGACCCTTCTCTCGTGCACACCCTTACCACGTTTTATAATATGCTCCATTTTATTACGTTAAAACGTAATTACATAATTTTTATCTTATTATTTATACAAGACTTTACGAGCAAACTTTTCATACTCCTTCCTCTTGATTTTTGGCTGGCACATATTAGCTATTTTCACATAGTTTTCATCACCCTTTTTAATACTCCCTCCGAGTTTCTAACATTGCCCCATTTTTCTTTTTGGGCTGAGTTCAATCTTTTACCCACTTTCCATTTTAGGTCATAAATGTGTGATTCACATTTACCCACTCATTTCTCTCTCTTCCTTCTTCTTTTTTGAACCACTCATTTTTCTTTTCTTATTTTTCACCCAAAAGTAAATGGGGCAATCATAAGAACTCATTCTAAATTGAAAAATCAAAAAATAAAAAAAAACCCAACGTGCTCTGGTGATTTCCGACGTGAACAGCGATTACCGGCAGACGTGCGGCGTGGAAAGGCCTCGACAACGACTAGGTTGTCCGGCGCCATCATTTTTTCCATTTAGATGAGACAAAAGGCAAGAGCGGTTCCGAAAGGACCAAAAGCTATGAAACCGGTTACGCGAAAGGCAAAAGAGGATTTGCTACGAAAGGTTGTGAAGAATTCCAAATTGGATGGAAATCGAGCCCAGACGGAGGACAGTTCCGACGTCGACGAACTCAAAATTGATCAGAATACCGTGATTGAACTATGCATCCGATACAGAGGACGACCCTGTGTATGAATTTGTCCCGGATTCTGTTAATGAAACGGAGTTGAACTGGGGTGGATAGAAGCAGAGGGAAGGCAAGAAGATTGTCGATATGGAAGAGGATGAGGAATTGTTGCAATTCTCAGAGGACGATTTGGATGATGAAATCGAATATTGGAGCTCTGCGGTTTACTGTTTCATAATGGGTGCGAACCCACCTTGGGATGTGGTAGAAGGGTTCGTGAAGAGGATTTGAAAGGACCATGGAATTGACAAGATTTCATTCCTTCCTAATGGAATTTTCTTAGTCCGTTTCAAGGACAAAGCTGCTAAGGTAAAAATTCTCGACCATGGTTTATATATGTTTGATAATAAACCATTGATTGTGAAAGAATGGACACCTGATGCTAAATTGAATAAAGAGTACTCGATCAAACCATTGATTGTGAAAGAATAGTCCTTGAAGTGCCTATTTGGATTCAATTGTATGACCTCCCCTTGAAATTTTGGGGTCGCTGTCTGCCTCGTTTGGCTTCCCTTGTAGGTCCGTATGTAAAATCGGATTTAGCTACAGAGGAGCGTACTAGGGTAGGGTATGCGAGAGTGATGGTCATGGCTAAGGTGGGTCAAAAATTTAAGTACTCGATCAAATTCTTGGATGAGCGTGGAGAGTTAGTTGAAATCGTTGTCAAATATGAATGGAAGCCTACTTGGTGTGCTAAATGTAAGGGGTATGGGCATGAGACTAGTGACTGTAGGAAGGATGAGTTGAAAAAAGCTAGGCAAGAAGCACAACTGAAGCGAGTCGAAGGGGGTGGGGTGCCTCGGCAGACTGCTGTCAGGCTGAATTCAGGTACTAAGGGTAGTGTCAGGCCTCAGCTGAATGCTGTCAGGCTGAATGCAGGAACTGCGCGTGCTGCTCCTGTTAAGTCAGTGGGCACCGTGGCTAAGGGTGCGAGAAACGATGTAGGAGTGAAAACAGGGGTCTCATTTACTGATGTAGTGATGGGATCTCCGAGAAAAGAGACGGGTGTAGGGAACGAGGGGGTCGGTTTGGAGTTGGTGGTCCATGGAGGTACATAATATAGAATTTTGGAAGGTTCGAGGCATGTGTAATATAAATAAGCAACGGACAATTTGTGAGTTTATTAGGAAGCAACAGGTAGACATCTTTGGTTTACTTGAAACTAAAACAAAGAATAAAGCGTATGCTAAAGTTCATAAGAAAATTTTCTATGAATGGAGTATTACGACCAATAATCATTGTTATGAAGGAGGTCGGGTTTGGCTGTTATGGAAACATGAGTGGGTGAACTTGACAATTTTGGAGTATAGCAATCAGAGTATTCATGTTAAGGTTTCAACGAGCTCCGGGTTTGAGTATTTGCTTACCTTGGTACATGCATTTAACTCTGCTTCGGGGAGAATTGAGCTTTGGCGACGACTGGAATCCTATGCTTCGAGGGGGCCTTGGGTGATCTTGGGTGATTTTAATTGTGTGGTGGATGCTCGAGAAAGGCTAGGTGGTATTTCCTCGGATGAGGAGATGAGCCAATTTCGGGATTGTATTGCTAATTGTGAAGTCAGTGATATCAAGGCGAGTGGTTCGTGGTTCACTTGGAATAATAAGCATAAGATAGTGGAAACTAGAGTATTTAGCCGCATTGACAGGTGTTTGATCAATGACGATATGATGAGGCTCTACCCGAACGGATTTGCTAACTTCCTGCCTGAGGGTACCTTCGATCATTGCCCGTGTGTGGTACAGCTGGGTAACCCTCCGGGTCGGAAGAATCGGAGTTTCAAGTATATGAATATGTGGAGTAAATCCCCTGACTTCGTCAGCTGTGTCTCGTCAACCTGGGGTATGTCGGTAAGAGGTACTGAAATGTTTAAAGTTGTGACTAAGTTAAGAAGTTTAAAAAGACCATTGAAGGAATTGAATGTGAGCTGCTTTTCTCATATAGAGAGTAGATGTTCACAGGCTGAACTCAGGCTGGAGAAGTTGTAGTCTCGCTTGAGAACAGACAGGTTCAACGAACTGTTGCTGGAGGAATCGTCAATGAACGAGCAAGTCCGGGTTTTGCAGGCTGCTAGGGTGAATTTTTGGGCTCAAAAATCAAAGCAAAAGTGGGTCAAAGACGGTGATGTTAACTCAGCGTATTTTCATGACATCCAGAGGGCGAGAAGAGCCCACAATGCGATCTCGAAGATTTGTGACGCAGATGGCCGCGATTGTACGTCTAAGGAGGGAATCGAGGACGCATTTCTTCGATATTACCCAACTCTTTTAGGTGAATCGAGGAATGTCGAACCGATTAATGTGGGCATTGTCCGAAAGGGAAGAATCTGTACTGAGGAGCATAAAACTTGGCTTGATGCGAGTGTGACTTTGGAGGAGATTAAACGTGCGCTGTTTAGTATCCCGCGAGACAAGGCCCCGGGGCCGAATGGTTTCTCGAGCCATATTTTTATTGACTCTAGGGACATCATTGGAAGCGATGTGGTGAAAGCAATCCAGGATTTCTTCAGTTCAGGTAAACTTCTGAAACAGCTGAACTGTGCTAATATTACCTTAATCCCTAAGGTGAATAGACCTCAGTCTGTGAAAGAGTTCAGGCCGATAGCATGCTGCAATGTTTTGTACAAATGCATTGCTAATAAGATCATTTGTTCAAGACTTGCTAGAGTCCTACCACACATAATCTCCCCTACTCAAGGGGGTTTTATTGAGGGGCGGAGCATTGTGGAAAATGTGCTGATTTGTCAGAACCTGGTCCGGATGTATCAAAGAAGGCGTATTTCGCCTAGGTGCTTGTTTAAAGTTGATATCCATAAGGCCGATGATAGTGTGGAATGGAGTTTTGTCGATCATATGATGCGAGCTCTGGAATTTCTGGATCACTTCCGAAGGTTAGTAATGGAGTGTGTCGAGTCTGTTTCATACTCTCTATGTGTTAATGGCGATAATTTTGGGTTTTTCCGTGGGAAGAGGGGATTGAGGCAAGGTGATCCCATGTCTCCATTGTTGTTCATGATTTGTATGGAATATTTTTCTCGGCTTCTGACTCATGGCAAGACGAATAGAAATTTTAAATATCACCCAAAGTGTGGTCCGATGAAGCTTACCCATCTCCTCTTTGCCGATGACTTGCTCCTTTTTTGTAAAGGGGAGACAGAGTCGATGGAATTCTTGTGGAGTGCTTTTGCCACGTTTAGCAGAGCTTCAGGCTGATGTATAAGCGTGGGTAAGTCGCATGCCTAGTTTGCAGGAGTTGATGAGGACAGGAAGGCAGCTATTCTGCAATACTCCGTCTGTGTGGAAGGTACGATGCCTTTTCGTTATCTTGGTTTGCCAATCCAAAGTACTCGACTGGGTAAAAATGACTGTGAAAAATTGCTTGCTCGAATTATTTCGAGTATATCGAGTATTGGAGCCCGTAGGCTGTCTTATGCGGGCAGGTTGACTTTGGTTCAGGCTGTTTTGTCTCAGCTGTGTAATTATTGGGCGATAGTATTCATTATCCCAAAATATGTTATGGCTCGAATTAGTCATTGTGTCGTAATTTTCTGTGGGATGGGGGTGTGGAGGGAACTAAAAGAGCCTTAGTGAGTTGGGAGAAAATCTGTTTTCCGAAGGAGGAAGGAGGGTTGGATCTTAGGGATCTAAATTTGTGGAATGAAGCAGCTGTGGCGAAATTAGCTTCTTGGATTTTCAATCAGCCTGATCGCCTATGGGTCCGTTGGGTGAACAGTATTTATCTAAAGGGGCGGACCTGGAGTGATTATCAGCCCAATACTGATGTCACTTGGGCATGGCGGAAAATATGTCAAGCAAAGGAGAAAATAAAACATATGTACGTGAATAGAGTGTGGCACGACTCGAGAAACTGCTATTCTATTGCGATGGCCTATGAGAACTTGCGGGGTCATAAACCGCGGGTTCCTTGGTCGCGCCTTGTTTGGAGTGCTTGGAGTATCCCTAAGCATAGCTTTATTGCTTGGCTTGTGTTTAAGGGGGCTCTAAACACTAGGAAGAAATTTTTGCGGATTGGGGTTGCGGACTCCGATCGATGCTATTTATGTGAGACCCAGGAGGAGAACTTCGACCATCTATTTTTTGGGTGTCCTTGGAGTTCTCGAGTTGTTGATTTGTTGAGTGAATGGGTAAAGAAAAAGATGCCATGTATTGGCGCGTTGATTTGGGCGTGTAACATGAGGGGTTCGAAGTTTCAACGCAATATTCTTCGGACCCTGTTTAACGCCATGATTTACCATGTTTGGAGGCAGTGTAATTTGTGTAGAGTTGAGGGAATGGTTCTACAACCGCCTTATGCTTGTTAGGATGATTAAGATGGATGTCAAAAATAGAATTATGTGTAAGATTAAATATCCATTACTTGCGAAAGACGATAGATGGCTACATAATTTGATGTAGTCATATTCTTGTAATTGAATACATGGCATATATATATATATATATATATATATATATATATATATATATATATATATATAGAGTAAGGCTCTTATGAGTCCCTTACTCTTTGTGAGTCCCTAAGTCCTCATCCCATCCACTGGATGGGATGAGGATGGATGGACAAGATGCATCCAATTAAAAAAAAGAAAAAAAAAAGGGAGATTTATTTTCCTAAAATAACTCATAAGAATTTAGGAAACAAATAACTTCCTATCATTCACGTTCATTTTCATTCACGTTCATTCACACCTAAAAACCAGAAAAACCCTTTCTTCATTCACGCTAATTCATCGTTTTTGATCTCGAAATTCTGCTACAATGGATTCAATGACCGCATCATCGTCTTCAACGGTTGATAAGCAACTAATCGATTATAACAATGGTGAGTTTCAGTGATTAATTCACGTTTTATTCGTTTTTTCTTCACGGATTTCAATAGTAATATTGCTTTCAATCTCCGTTTTCATATCAATGTTTTATTGCGTCAAATTGCGTTTTTTTTTACGTCGATCTTCATGTTTATAGTGCTTTCAATGACATTTCGTATCAATTTGCATCTTTTTGATGTCATTGCGTTTTGATTCATAGTTTCGTATCAATGGTATTTTGATATCTCGATCTCCATAGATTACAGGTCTCTATGGTTTTTTTCAAGATTTTCCCTGATATCCATTGACACATTTTTTTGATATCAATTAACGCAGATTCGTCGTTGAAGTAACATGCCTTCTGAATTAAAGTAACACTTAATTGTAATTACAGTAACACAAATGAACGTTAAGGAAAAGGGTTTTGATGATATGGTGGAGTAACGTATTGTACACGTTAGGATAACACCACTTATCAATTATAGTAACACAGTATTTGCATTGATGTAACGCTGTTTGATTCTGTGCAGGTACCTGCGCCACAGATGCGAACGCACAAGACAACACTGGAAAAGGTGGAATTTAATTCGTTTGATTAATCATGGTTTAATATTATGGTTCATTGATATTATTGTTTCACCGATATTATTGTTTTGCTTTATGTTGAAGCATACATGGCATTGAAGTAACACAAGTAATGAATTAAAGTAATACCTAATTGTAATTAAAGTAACACAAAAATGTAACACTAAAAAAGGATTTTTAGCGCTGTCATTGGAGTAACATCCTCTTATATTTAAAATAACGCAACTTATGAGTTACAGTAACACTTATTCCCATTGGCGTTACATTTCTTACTTTCTGGCAGGAAGCATTGGTAAAGAGCCGAATGCACAGGAATGGTGCAGAGATGTGGGTGAGGTTTTCACTCCATACATGGAGCAGGTATTCGGGACAATTGATGAGGCAGTGGAATTTTACAAAATCTACGCGCTGGCTTGCGGGTTTGATGTGAGGAAGTACACCACGAAGCGATGGCACGGTGGTGAGATAAAGTCGAAGCTCCTAGTCTGCAACAGACAGGGTTATACGAACTCTGTTAAAGCTGTTAACAATACACCTGCAGCTGTGAAAGTTGTTAACGATGTAGATGGGGAAGGAGTTGTTGTGGACGCGATTAAAAAGAAGACGAAAGTCCGTCGTTGCGGGTGCATGGCAAGGATTAGGCTGTTCAATAAAGGAGGCATTCTCAAGATTGATAGGTTCCACATCGGCCACAACCACGAACTAATCTCACCGAAAGACAGAGAATTCCAAAAGCTCTCGAGGAACCTGACAAAGTACCACAAGCAAATGATCTTGAATAATTCGCGGGTATGGAGTAACACAATTTTTTTTATAGAATGACATGTGAGTAGGTCGTAACAGCTTGATTAGACCAATGTGTGCATAATCTAGTTACTTTTGCTAAAGTAACACCAGTGATTCTATACATTAACAGTACGTAAGCATAAGAGTAACAACATTTAAGCATAAGAGTAACACCTGGATTAGACCAGTATGTGCATAAGCTGGTGTAAATTTTGATAGAGTAACACCAGTGAGTCTATAGAGTAACACTGCTTAAGTACAAGAGTAACACAACTGGTGTATTAATGTCATATTGCTGCAACGCTTGATTCTTATTTACGGCTGAATATCGGCGCAACGCGGACATACAACATGTGCAAGGAGCAGGTAGAGGGATTCGCAAACGTGGGTGCGAGCTTGGTTGACTTCAAAAACTGGGGGAGAGATATAAAGTGCTTCCTACATGAGAGGGACGGTCAACTATTCATCGATCGATTCAAAGACATGGCTAAGAATAGGAAGGGTTTCTATTTTGACTACGACCTGGATGAAGATGGGAGTGTGAGCAAGGTTTTCTGGGCTGACGGTGAGGCGCGGCGTAACTACCAGTTATTTGGCGATGCAGTTTCGTTCGACCCAACGTACGGGACGAACAAATATAAGATGATATTCACGCCGTTCACAGGCGTTGATCATCACAAACGATCGGTAACCTTTGCTGGCGCTTTGATAGCGCACGAGGATTATGAATCGTTCGTCTGGGTGTTTGAGAGATTTCTGACTGCAATGGGAGGTAAGGACCCGGAGTATATAATTACCGACCAAGATCCGGGCATTATACCAGCGGTGAAGAAAATGTTTAAGACGGCGCTACACCGTTTCTGTATGTGACATATCTTGAACAAGGTTCCTGCCAAATACGGTGCAGCCCGGAGTGACTACCGGGATTTTTTGAAGAGACTAAATGCTATAGTATGGGATGTGGAGATTGATGGAGACGAGTTCGACGCGGAATGGTGTGACATAATGGAGGAGTTCCATGGGGGCGATGACGAGTGGTTTTCAACTACATACTCCATCAGGGGACAGTGGGTGATGGCACATTGCAGGGATTTGAAGATGGGCGGCTTAATGCGAACCACGCAAAGGTCGGAGAGTGAGAACAGTTTCTTCAAAAGATTCGAACAAAAATCGGGGACGTTGGTCGAATTCTGGATGCGATTCGAGAGCGCCATGGACCAGCAACGGTATACACAGAAAAAACTCGACAATGACAATGCACAAGCTTCTCCAAAAACAGCAACCCACCTGCCAATTGAACATCACGCTTCGAAAATTTACACCCACGCCGCATTTGAAGAATTCCAGGAGGAGGTTGAATTTTCTGTGGGTACTTGCAGCGTGAGGGGCTTCCTTGAGAAGGACGGGATTGAGGAGACATTGGTTAGGGATGCTACGAGGGATAAGGAGTTTACAGTCAAGTATATATCAGGTACTCCTTAAAATCACTCATTAATCCTTAAAGTAACACCAGTCGTTCATTACTGTAACACATATAATGCTTTGGAGTAACTATGGATGGCAATTGGACATCTGTGTTGTAAACGCATAAAAGTAACTCAGACCATGAATTACAGTAACATTTCACATTCCAAAAAGTAACACTTTCTGCACTCTATTACATTTTGCAAACCATTATATCCAATGTATTTGTTGTCTCTGCTGATTGAAAGATTGGATGTGAATCTGTCCAGGTACGTCTGGATCAAGCTGCACATGTCGGTTGTTTAATTTGTGAGGGATATTGTGTAGACACGTAATCTGGATATATTCATCGAAAGGGCTGACCACTATACCCGAAAACATGGTAACCAAAAGGTGGACAAAGGAGGCTGTTCGCACTGCTCGTATCAGTGATGAAGGATTAGACGGTGAAAACACTGACATCATCGACAGAAAACAAATAGAGATGTCGAGATTGTGGTCGGAAATCCATGAGACAATGGGACTTCTAAGGGCAGGAGACAAGGCAGATGTGGAAAGCTTGTGCGGATTAATTCGGGAGTTCAGGTTGCAGAGGCAGCCAGTTTCTTGTGGGGGGAATATTGGCAAGACACAGGAACTGGAAAATATGCTTGGTTGTACGACCTCTGAAAATATCACGATACTACCTCCTAAGATTTCTAAGACAAAGGGAAGCGGAAAGCGGATGTTGTCAAGCAAGGAAAAGAAGGTCGCACTTTCTAGAAAGCCGAAACGCATGTGCAATAACTGCAAGCAGATGGCGCACCACGACAAACGAAACTGTCCAAATCCTTACGCAGAACGACCCCCTAAACAGCCTACCAAGCAAACCAATGATGCGGATGACGAGGATGAAGTAGATGAAGACATCGATGGAGAGGAAACTGAAGAAGACACCGAGGATGAACAAGTGTTTTGATAATACTCAAGTGTCTTTGACATTATAAGAATTTTTTCTTTTTCCTTGGTTTACAAAAAAAACTAATCCTGTACACATTTTTGCAATTAACACTATATTTACTTAATACGTGTGTTTTTGGTTAGAGTAACATCTCATGTGGGTTGAAGTAACACTATTCACTTGTTACAGTAACAGAAAAAATGCATCGAGGTAACTGAGGACAGCAGTGTTGTTCATTCATTGACAGAGTACCAAAAATTGGTGATTGCAATATCACTGTACATTAAAGTAACATACTTAAAGTAACATAATTTGTTCATAAAGTACCAAAACCGGCATTAATCACTTAAAGTAACATAATTTGTTCATTAAAGTAACACACACAGTGCTTCGGTATAACACACAGATTGTGAGACCAAGAAAAATTGTTAATTTCAATAATTCCCATAGTAACACCAAGGGTGAATTAGAGTAACAGGTGCAGCTGGTCATTGTAACAGAGTTTCACAGCTTCAATGTATTGGTGATAGTGAAAAGACCAATGTAATTAGACAGGTTAATAAAGAATAGAAACCATTAAATCGTAGTTACAAAAGAGATGACATGGTTCAGTAGACACGCTATTTTTTTCGGCCCTTTGTTGGCTTGCTCTTCGGACCATCGATAATTTTTTGTCTAGTGATCTCATACTTCGCTACGTTGTCCAACAATTGCGATCGCACATTGTTATTGTCTGCCAATAGAAGTGTGGCTGCAAGTTGGACCACCAGATATCGTCTATTGACCTTCCTCTCAAGGTCTATGTGGTGGAATGTACGGCCCTCGTACATCAACATGTGCATCATGGTGAAAATTCCCGACTCGTCAGATGTTACGCCTGGTTTCTGCCACTTAAACTTGACCTCCTTAAACTCGAAAGTAACAATATCAGCTGCATTAGGGACTTTGAGCTTATCGAGGAAATCGCTGATTGTTGACACCTGTGTGTACCCACAACAACGTTATTAGGTGAGAAACAGATGGCCGTATGCAATAATAAATATTAGAATATATATACTAACCATTATCGTTGCGGCCTTGTACAACATTGTTTCTTCCACGTTCGGGTAAAGTTGGTGGTCAAGGAGATCTATTGTCCTATTCTTACGGTTGATGCACACGCATGAGTAGTAATAATCGATGTTGATCGGGACAAAAATGAGATCAGCTTCCAAATTAAGAGAACGACCACACTTCCTTTTAAAAAGATTGAGATGGGACATCAAGATGTCCACTGCCCGCGTGGATGGGCCGTCTTCATCCTCGTCAAGCATCCCATAGAGACAGTCCTACAAACATATTCAAAGTGTCTCAGATTGGGTTCAACTGTGAGGAAGTAACACATTCACTACGCATCAGACTACTACCATTCAAGTACAGCAAAGACACAGATTAAGGTAACATGTCTCCTACATTACAGTAACGCAAGTTCATATTTAAAATAACACCATCCAGATGTTGAGGGACGTGTATTCTCCTGGAACCATGGTCATAAATAGAAATATATGTACACAAATGCAGCAGTAATGCGTACCGTCTGTCGTAAACCAAAGTATGTTGTCGTAGGTGTCTCGCCCGAACCAGTGGCGGGAGGTGGAAGCCTGTTCAACAGCATCGACCAGCATTCGATGATGCACGACTGCATATTCTGACCCGGTAACATAGAACGTATGTCACTCCGCTCAATTGTAGCCAAAAGTGAATAATTTGCAACCTCGTCGCTGAAGGAAAACAAAAAATACCTCGTCAAAAAAACTGTTTTAATATTCACCCATTAATGTTACAGTAAATGCGTACCAATTTTGAAGAGTTGTAAGCTCCACAAGGTAGTAGTCCACGACTTCATTGCGACGGACGGGGATCTTGCTTAACAACGTCCTGTTGTTCAATAGAAACGGTGACAGCATGGGAGAGTTTGCATCTTCAACGCCACAATCAATTGAGCAGCCAAGTCCGTCACCCTTACCACGGTTTCGGCTCTTCAGAGCGGATCTTGTCCGCGTTGAGAAGTCAGAGTTAAGCACTGTCTCTGCGACAGGGGTTTTAGGAGTTTTAGGGGTTTTAGGGTCAGATGTCGACGGTCGTTTCTTCTTCGACGGTCGTTCAACATTTTTTGTCCCGCCTGCCCTCTTGGCGGTACCCCCGGTAGACCCCGCAACACTCGATATAGTTCTCTCGATGGAGATATTCACTTTATCGTTTAGGAACTCTCTCACCCTCGCTATAACCTCATCTCTATCCTTATTGTTGTCACACAGGATCAGAGTCGCCGAAATCTCCGCTCTATAGAGGTTATTCGCCTCCATTGTGCCAAGGCAACATTCGAACACTTCCCCCCTGTACAGCATCATGTGTATCATGAGGTAGATACCACAGTCGTTCGCCGAGAAACCTCCGTCCTGCCATGCGAATGGGACGTTGACAACAGGGAAGCCCGCGACATCCGATCCCCTCACGATACCTTTTCTGACCATGTACTTTCCCATTTCCACAGCCTAAATCATACAAAAAACAACAAAAAAAATAAGACGGAAGGTAAAATAATGTCCGATTATATATCAACACAAATTCACTTACGGCGATTTTTGCCATCCCGACATATGGCAAGCTTTCGAATTCCTGTTCTTCATAACTCCTGTTGTCTAGGTACTCAATCTGCTTTGACAGGAAGTTGATACATGCACAGCGGTAGTGGTCGTTGTTGTCCGAAAGCACCGGGACGAATACCTGTTATTTGGTAATTAAGATTATGGCGATTATTGTTAAAGAGCTGTAATGAAGGGTAATAAAGAGTTTCATATAGACGTACCAAGTCAGAGTCTAGGTTTATGGTGTCTTCATTCACTTAGGTCCAAATGTCCCAAAAGTTGAACAATTCATCGCCAACGTCGACCTTTGCACCACTCTTTGTGCCCTTCCACAGCTTCATTACTGTCTTCTGCATGACACATGTTGAAGTAACAGTTCATGATCGTGGTAATAAGAAAGAGTAACACTCATTATTAATTAAAGTAACAGTATGAAACCCTTACAGTAACGCCTGTTATTGTGATAGAGTAACAGTATTAATGTGTAAGAGTAACACTAGTTATGGATATAAGAACAATGAGTAACAGTATACACACCATACTCATTGTGAATGTTCATTCCTAATGTGAAATAAAACCCATGATAATGGTTATTATGAATGATCATTCCAGATATGTTAGTGACGCTATTTGTTGATTGTGTCGGTGTGATAAAAATAACACAGACAAGCTTACGCTGTGGCTAACGCCAAAGAAGCAGCGTGATGTAGGATGTGGCGCAGTCTGACTCGCGTCCAGGCTGTTAAGAAGTATACACCAGGTATCGATAACAGCGTTCGACAGCTGCTGCCCCGGCTGGAGTGTCGAGAGCTCATCACGAGGGACATTGAAAAAGTCGTCAACCCTCACCAGCATCTCACTAAAAGAATTTGAATGAATTATAAGACAATCGATAAAAAAATAACATAGATAAATAAAATCAGGTAAAGAAATTAGATCACTATTGAAAACATACTTCGCACTGTACTTGTCATTGTTATAAAAGACGTAATCCATTACGTCTTTCCGAACACTCAAAACCGACCTGAACAATGTACTGTTTCTGACAAGAAAATCAGATACTATTATCTGGTCTGGTTCAGGGGTTCCACAGTCATAAGAGCATCCAAGCTTCTCATCGACAACTTGCATGCAATCTAAAAATTTTTCAGAATGGAGAAAGTAGGATGGAAGACCTTCCGTCCATCGACTTCCACCCACAAATTCTCAATAACATTCGCTTCATCAATTTGGTGATCCCTGTCCTCCGAACCACCGTTAACAGCCTCAACCATCTCCGCCGTCGTGTGCAGTTCGAAGTCGGGACAGCCTCGACTCTCATCAGCAGTGACAACATCCTCATCAGCAGTGACAACATCCTCAACCCCCGCCACATTTGTACGCATGCTCGCACCTGCTGTTTGTGTGGGCTGGCCTGTGAATGCAGGGCCATGGGTCGCTGCGTTCTTCGCACGTGCGTACGCCTCGCACACTTCATCGACCGTCCGGTGGAGCTCTTCTCCACTCCAGAAGTCTTGCGAGGCCTATGACGGAACGGGGTCATCGTTCAGTGGTTTGCCGGATGTTATTCTTCTGAGTTTGGAAGCGGCTGATATCCACCAATCATGGAATGCAACTGCATTCCTTGCCATCATGAGGTACAATTCATGTACCTCCTGCATCAAGAATAAACAAATGGTTTTAGTTTGACGGGGTGACTGTAACTTATTATTTGTATTAAAGTAACACCACTGGTTCATTAGAGTAACATGTGATCAACATTAAAGTAACACATATGGTAGTTATAGTAACATACTTAGGCAACTACAGCAACAACAAAATTGTTTTCTGAGTTCCATTAGATCAGGGGAACAAATGGACAAATACCACCATTCTTGCGAACAACGCGTATTCAATGAACACAGGAACATAAACACATTGAATTTATGGATGAAAATTCTTATTACTTACATCAACCGCCTTAGCTCTTAGATCAGCGTCATCCTTAACGCCATCTGCTAGCTCGATGTTTATAGACTTCACAGATTTGTGCGCGGATGGTGTTGGGGCATTCGTTATCCTCAGCGGCACCCCATCATCCACCACCTCCTCGTCCACCACCTCCTCAAGTAGACAACGGGGGTATTTCACCTTTGACTTGGTAAGACGACCAAGCCCACCACCAACAAATTCACCATACCGCCTATCTATCATCCGCTTGCGATCCCAATGCCTAATAAGCGGCAGATCGTGCGGACAACGATGATCACGGTACTGGAAACGGTGAAAGTATGTGATCATCAAAAATGGCAAACAACCGAGCAGGTATGTCGGTTTATGAAGAACATAGTCTTGACAGGCTGCAGCAAGCCCATCCAATACAAGAGTGCACCAATCATAGTTCCTGATCTGCTCTACGTTCTCCACACACCTCAGCAGACTTAGATCAACGGTGTAATTCGATGTTGGATTAAGAAAAATAGACATGCTGTACAGAACAAACAATCTACAAAAGTCATCCCCCCCGTGAACGTCCTTCTGTAGTTCTTCCAACAACAGAGACAAAGGGATCGTGTCGCTTGCAGTAGGAATATTGAACCGATCCCTAAATGCTTGTTTCAGACTGACGACATCCTCCGCCAGTGCTTCCTTCGACCGACCCATTGGGAGCAAGTCAGCGGGGTTCGGACCGTATGGAATGAGGAAGCAATCGTGGACATCGTGCTTCGTTACCAAGAATTGATCGCTTTTCCTTGGTAGCCTGAAAATCAGCGTGTCATCCGCGAAAAGCGTCATGAACTCGACTGCATACTTACCGGGGAAACTTTTGAGTCGCATTGAAAGTAGGCCCCCAAAACCTATTCTGATGACAGAATCCCGCTGCCGATCATTGAAATTTGAGATTAACTCGATGAGGCTCTGTGGCCTACACCTGAACTGGATTTTCTTAGCTACAATAACTTCTTGTTCCTCCGCTTCTTCTTTCTGAAATGGGACAAACATAAAGATAATTAGTATGTTCAACTGTTGTTAGACCTAAATATGCACCACTTAATAGGTGAACATCAACAATACTAATGCCTTCAACTGACCTTCTTCTTGGTTTGCCTCCTGCTTTTGCCATCTGTGGCACGAGTTTTTCTGGACTTGTCACCTCCTTTTGCCATCTGATCAAAACATACAGCTGATACGCGTCAAAGTAACATAAATATAGACCAGAGAGTAACAAACTGCAAGCACAACTGTAAGATTAACTAAAGTAACACGTCTCCTAGATCACAGTAACACAATTAGTTCTTCAATGTAATACCATAAGTGTTGCATTAACACCATAAACTGCAAGCACAACTGGTAAGCATTAAGGTAACACAAAGAAAGTGTTAGAGTAACATAAGAATTAGAATAACAAATCTACATAATTGAGTGTACCAGATTAAAATGATTCAGAGTTTCACGAAGTTGATAGTTAGAGTAACACCTCTTCTGCATTACAGTAACACAATAAGTTCTTCAATGTAATACCATAAGTGTTGCATTAACAGCATACAAAGTAACATAAATATAGACCAGAGAGTAACAAACTGCAAGCACAACTGTTAGATTAACTAAAGTAACACGTCTCCTATAACATAGTAACACAATTAGTTCTTCAATGTAATACCATAAGTGTCACATTAACACCATAAACTGCAAGCACAACTGGTAAGCATTAAGGTAACAAAAAGAAAGTGTTAGAGTAACATAAGAATTAGAATAACAAATCTACATAATTGAGTGTACCAGATTAAAATGATTCAGAGTTTCACGAAGTTGATAGTTAGAGTAACACCTCTTCTGCATTACAGTAACACAATAAGTTCTTCAATGTAATACCATAAGTGTTGCATTAACAGCATACAAAGTAACATAAATATAGACCAGAGAGTAACAAACTGCAAGCACAACTGTTAGATTAACTAAAGTAACACGTCTCCTATATCATAGTAACACAATTAGTTCTTCAATGTAATACCATAAGTGTCACATTAACACCATAAACTGCAAGCACAACTGGTAAGCATTAAGGTAACAAAAAGAAAGTGTTAGAGTAACATAAGAATTAGAATAACAAATCTACATAATTGAGTGTACCAGATTAAAATGATTCAGAGTTTCACGAAGTTGATAGTTAGAGTAACACCTCTTCTGCATTACAGTAACACAATAAGTTCTTCAATGTAATACCATAAGTGTTGCATTAACAGCATACAAAGTAACATAAATATAGACCAGAGAGTAACAAACTGCAAGCACAACTGTTAGATTAACTAAAGTAACACGTCTCCTATAACATAGTAACACAATTAGTTCTTCAATGTAATACCATAAGTGTCACATTAACACCATAAACTGCAAGCACAACTGGTAAGCATTAAGGTAACAAAAAGAAAGTGTTAGAGTAACATAAGAATTAGAATAACAAATCTACATAATTGAGTGTACCAGATTAAAATGATTCAGAGTTTCACGAAGTTGATAGTTAGAGTAACACCTCTTCTGCATTACAGTAACACAATAAGTTCTTCAATGTAATACCATAAGTGTTGCATTAACAGCATACAAAGTAACATAAATATAGACCAGAGAGTAACAAACTGCAAGCACAACTGTTAGATTAACTAAAGTAACACGTCTCCTATATCATAGTAACACAATTAGTTCTTCAATGTAATACCATAAGTGTCACATTAACACCATAAACTGCAAGCACAACTGGTAAGCATTAAGGTAACAAAAAGAAAGTGTTAGAGTAACATAAGAATTAGAATAACAAATCTACATAATTGAGTGTACCAGATTAAAATGATTCAGAGTTTCACGAAGTTGATAGTTAGAGTAACACCTCTTCTGCATTACAGTAACACAATAAGTTCTTCAATGTAATACCATAAGTGTTGCATTAACAGCATACAAAGTAACATAAATATAGACCAGAGAGTAACAAACTGCAAGCACAACTGTTAGATTAACTAAAGTAACACGTCTCCTATATCATAGTAACACAATTAGTTCTTCAATGTAATACCATAAGTGTCACATTAACACCATAAACTGCAAGCACAACTGGTAAGCATTAAGGTAACAAAAAGAAAGTGTTAGAGTAACATAAGAATTAGAATAACAAATCTACATAATTGAGTGTACCAGATTAAAATGATTCAGAGTTTCACGAAGTTGATAGTTAGAGTAACACCTCTTCTGCATTACAGTAACACATTGTTGTCTTCGAAATAACACCATACATATGACACATACAGATTACACGAAACAAATGAAAACCCAGATAATGATGCTAATGTTCGCTGAAAAAAGTTAATTATAGGGCACAAACACAACAAGGTTAATCAATCAATAATGAATTCAATTATACGAAACAGATGAAAACCCAGATAATGATGATAACAAAAAATTAATTATAGGGCACAAAACACAGCAAGGTTAATCAATCAATAATTAGCGAAAAAATTAATGAAATCAAACAATGATGATAGTGTTTGCTGAAGTTAGAAAGCGGCTCGAATGTAACCTTGCTCGAGTTGAAAGTGAGCGATTGAGTTGAGTTGAACGATAGATTTGAGTTGGATGATTGAGTGCTCGAGTATGCTTAGAAGCTTCAGTTGGCGCTAAGTTGAGAGATTGAGTTGAGTTCGATTGAGTGTAAGGGTTTGCTTGAGTTGAGCGAAGAGTTTGAATGAGATGAAGTTGAAGGGTTTCTTAGACGTGCGTTTGAATGAGGTGAGATGAGAGAGAGAGCAGTTGGCGCTAATCTAGGGAGGAGGAAGATTTTTTTATTTTCTTTCCAAAATTTGGTAGTTACTACCTTAATTACAATATACAATCTCAGCCATCCATCTTGTTTAGATCAATGGCTAAGATTAGGACTCGTGGACTCAAAAAAAATAAAAGGACTCACTTGATCTTTACTCTATATATATATATATAGAAAAGGGATCAAGGGAGTTTGGTTAAAAGTGGGAAGTTGGGAAGTTGTGTTTTTGGCCCTTGATTTTGTTTGGATGGATGGCTAAGATTAATAAAAAGAAAAGAAAAAAGAGAGAATATGTCCGTGAATGACAAGCAGTAGGCAGCGGCAGACAGCAGCAGGGCAAAGTACAGCATGCCATCACCATTCCTATCACCAAATCTATCACCCTTTCCATCAACAAAATTCACTCCCTCACCAAAATTTGAAAATCATCCCAAATTTCTCACCAAGTCCTACATATTCTGATATATACATATAATCGTCCAAAATTTCTCACCAAATTTCTCACCAAAATCATCCTAAAATTCGAAATTTATCCTTAATAAAAAAGCTTCCCTCTATCTATACCATTATATGTATATATCAGAATAACTAAACCCTAATTCGTAATTTGCTGTACGTCTTTATGCTCTAATGGTGTTGTTCCTCGAAGAACCACGCGATGATCAAAATGTGCAGTTGAAAATTTCTGGGCAACGTGCAGGAGGTAAGATGGATATATACATATATATTTGGTTTGTTAAATGAGAAGAGCCAGGAAAATGTGCAGTCGAACATTGTTTTGTTTGGTTTGATATTTTTGCAGAGTCACACCGTTATAACGTGACAGTCATACTCAATATGATAGACAGTCACACGTTCACTGTTGTTGTAGTTGTTCTGTTGTATTACGTTGAAGGTTCTTTATTATTCCAAATATTTATGTTGGTTTCTTTATCATTGTTATATCTGTCATTGTATTTTGTTGTTGTTGTTGTTGAGTATTGCATACTGGTTTGTAGTTGTACTTGTAGTTCTTATGTGTTGTGGATATTAATCAAGGCAAATTATTATTTTGTTGGTTGCATGTAGTTGTAGTTTTATATAGAGGGGGGATATTTCTGGGCAACATGCAGGAGGTAAGATGGATATATACATATATATTTTTTTTTGTTAAATGAGAAGAGCCAGGAAAATGTGCAGTCGAACATTGTTTTGGTTGGTTTGATATTTTTGCAGAGTCACACCGTTATAACGTGACAGTCATACTCAATATGATAGACAGTCACATGTTCACTGTTTTTGTAGTTGTTCTGCTGTATTACGTTGAAGGTTCTTTATTATTCCAAATATTTATGTTGGTTTATTTATCATTGTTATATCTATCATTGTATTTTTTTTTTTGTTGTTGTTGAGTATTGCATACTGGTTTGTAGTTGTACTTGTAGTTCTACCGTAAAAAGAGAGCGACTCTGCAACATAAGGAGTGTGACTATACAGCCTCAAACGTGTGACTATACAACTAACAATGCATGAGTATACAATATAAAGCGTGTGACTTTGCATCATAACAAGTGCGACTGTGTATGACTGTACAACCAACTCTGTATGACTGTGCATCTTTCTGTACAAGCAACAATCTCTGTATGACTGTACAAGCAACTCTGTATGACTGTACAACCAACTTTGTATGACTCTTCAAATGTTAGTTTTATTTCTTCCCAAACACCAAGTATGTGACTATAACACTGCTTTAACGTAAACCTCAACAAGGAAGCATGCAAAACTTCAACAAAGAACTATCTAATCGATGGCAGATGCATACTTACAATGACGACTATGGGAACTTCAACATGAACTTCAACAAAGAAATAAAGACTTCATCTTTAGCTCTATAACTACAACTCAAATTTAGGGTTATAACTAGAGGAATAACGATTAATCAAGAATAAAAACTGTGTAATTATTAGTTGTTAAAGGAAAAAATCTTCATCTCCGACTCTATAACTACAACCACTGTACAACTACAACAACTTTAACTCAAAATCAGGGTTATCGGGTTGGAATAATGCTCTTTTATCATTTTGTATGGTTCATGCATGCGGGAGTTGGTGTTTTTAGGGTTCATGAAAATGGAATAAAAAGAAAATCGGAGGTCGAAAATAGAACATTCAACATACCTTATTGGAGATGGAGATGCTGCGGAAATGGAGATGGAGATGGAGAAGGAGATGGATTTTTTTTAGAGAGAGGAAGAGAGCGTTGAGTGATTGAGAGCTGGTGAATGGGGAAGTGCAATGGGTTGGGCGGGAGAATAGAGAGGAGGGAAATTAATTGGGGATAGGTTGAGGGGGCTATTGACAATTGATGGGTGATGGGTGATGGTTGTCCGCAGCGTGTCAGTTCCGCAGCGCCCTCTTTTTTTTTTATTAATCTAAACCCATCCATCCACCGTTCATATTAATCTTAATGGATGGGTGGGATTAACACTAAGGGAGAGTTAGGGAGTTATTAACTTCCCTGATCCTCCCTCTCTCTCTATCTCTCTCTCTCTCTCTATATATATATATATATATATATACTTACCCTTTACCAAAAAAAAATCATAAGAACTCGGAGGGAGTATCATTTAAGCTTAAAAAACCATCCATTTCTCCTCTCATTCATTCCTTCACTTAAAGAAAATCCCTTCTCTACTTCCTTTTGGCCGTGATATTTTCTAGCTTTTCAAGGCGTATTCTTGTTCCAATTCGGGTCATATTCATCTCATTTTTATCGACAAATTAATCCTTATTTCGATCCTTTCGTTAAGGTAATAATCGAAATTGTTTTCGAGCATTATTCACCTTTATTTTATTTTTTTCTCATGGTATTTTTCTTCCTTGAATTTTATGTATGGTAGGATTTGTGGACGATCTCGAGGTCGGCGAGTGTATTATCGATTCCGATTTGGATTAGAGGTAACGTCGATGTTACTCGGTATTTCATGATTTTAATTGTGTATTTGCATGTATATTTTTATATTTCATTTTTGATAATATATCTACGTCATATAATCTGGAAAATTTTTAAAAGTTGAAAATTTGCATATTTCGGTATTTTTATCGCTTTTACGAGATTAACGATTGAATTGTTATATTAATTTGTAAAATCGTAATATTCGGCCTAAACATGTAATATATGATTATGTTTTGTAAAAATAAAGTTTTTGATGATTCTTGACAATTTGGTTTTTTTCTAATATTTTTGATATCGATTATTGAATTATTACCGTTTACGAACAAAAACGATTAAAATCTGATTTTTGGTTCTAGCACTTAAACATTTTATTTTAATCTGAATTTTGACGTGGGTAAACTTTCTGGTGAAATAGAAATTTTTGATGTTTTTCATAATTTTTTGGAATTGTTAAGTGGGTGAATTAATTAATCACTTTAAATCATCGTTTATTGTTAAAAATCGTGTTTATCGTTTTAATTTCTGATTTCTGGTTGGTGTTTTAAATCTGGGGAAATTGTGTTTCTGATTATTTCATGATAAAATGTATTTTTATGATTTTTAATACTTTAATAAAATGTTAGGAGCGATAAGTTTCGTTAATGGAATCGTTAATTGTGAAAACGGGTTTTAAAAGACGGTTTTAATGAAAATGGTGAAATCTGGAAAAAAAATGTTAGTTTCTGGAAAATGATGATTTTTAATTTTAGTAATAATTTTTGGATATTAATACTTATATCGTTTACTAATTACTATTTTTATTAATAGTTATTGTCGAGATTAGACGATTAACGAGAAAACCCTTTAAAAACCGAGTTTTGGGATTCTGGAAAATTTGTTCTTCTGGACAGAATGTCCAAAAATATATTTTAACTATTTTATGTAATTTTTGTACTATTTATTGAAGTCTTTGGTTAATAGTATTGATTTTTGGACAAAATTACGGTTTATCGTTAAAATGCACCGTTCCACCTAAATGAATTGTTTTTCCAGCAATTTTGAAAACACTTGAATCTGAAACTTTAAGAGTTAAATCACCCCTTATCATATTCTAAATTTTTTTAATGATTTAATTAAATAAAAGATGTTAAATGATTTATTTTTACATCTGCCGTAAAATCTGATTTATGTTCAGTTTGTCGAAACTATTAATAATTAGGGATTTTGAGTCTTATAAATTTTAGAAACATCCTAGTTAGTAGTATTAAAATGTTTAACACATTTTTAATTATTTTATAAACACTTGTATGATTTTTCAATAATTTCATAAACCCATTTATCCTTATTTTGGAAATTAATATCGTTAAGGTCGAAAGTATTAGTTTCATAAATCTATATCGTTTACTAAAAATGTTTTAGTAATATGAACTAATATTTTCGATAATTTAATATAATGCTATTTTTGTAATGTTTCTAAATATAGAAGTTTCCTAAAATAGAAAGTTTCCTCTTTTGGGAGGCGATCTTTTTCCCTTTTGTTCTCTTATTATTTTAATGATTATATCTCCTAAACATATCGATAATGACTTTGTTTTGGAGTTATAGAATAAGGATAAGTATGAGGTTAGAGTAATACAGTCTAGGATATACTGTTTTGCCATCAACTATAAGGCTGGTGTATCCATTGGGGATGCGTTGGTTGTTGTACGGATACATTTGGTGTCCAGAAGTATATGTGCATTGTGCACTTAAGCGAGATATCGCATCGTGTTAGTTGCCGTTAGTTGAACTGGATACATTTGGTATCCAAGCGGGGTGTATATTACTTAAGCTAGGACATCGCATTGATTAGTCGCCGTCCTATTATGGTTGAGTTGCCTAGTTAGAGACCTTGGATTTTTGCAGCGTGTGAAGTTGGTGCATGAGTTCTCGAAGCTAGTTTTTAGTATATCCCTAGTGAAAGTCTAGCCTTGTGCACACTAATCCTATCCATAACGCCATTTTGAATATTTTATTATTATCGATATAATTTTGATTTGCAGGTTGACAAATGTTTTATGTTTTCTTCGGAAAACTCATTTTTCTTATATTGTTTTATACGTGAAATTTTTCACTGAAAGCTTATTTTCATTATAATGTTTTACTGTATTTTCATTTTTACTATATTTCTAAAGTAGTAATTACAGTTTTAAAATCCTGTTATACGGCTGGGAGAACGTTGGCGTTGCTCCTCACTGATTGTGGCTGTTATGTTTTAACATGGCAGGTATATATGTTTCCGGGTGTGGGCTAGCGAGCAGTGCGGATCCTGCTTGTTTATTTTAAGAATTACTCCCTCCGTTTCATTGAAAGCTTCCACTTTTCCTTTTTTTGTAAATTTCTTTGATAGCTTCCACTTTCTTTTTTGGTATAACTCTTTCCCTCTTACCTAGGTGGCCCACCTACTTTACACCCTCTATACTTTTGAATATTTTATTATTATCCTTAAAAAATGTGCTCATTTTTAGGTGAAATCTTTCAATGAAACGGAGGGAGTATGTCTTATGGAATGTTTAAACTCCTTTTATGGATTGTTTTAAATTTTGGCAAGACCATTTTTATTCATGGTCTATTGTTTGGCTTTACCATTTTAATTTACTAAGGCATAGTTACAGTGTGTTTTAATCCCGACTCTACAGTGTTTCCGCCACTGTATCGAGTTAGATTTTCTAGGGGATTATAGTTGGTATCAAAGCATCACTGTTCTCAACGCTTACACCTGAAATAAAGGAAAATACCAATAAATTATTTAAACAGGAAATAAAAATATCATTACAAATGGGTAGAAACATGTAAGGAATTATCTGCTTAGATTTCCTGTTCCTGAACTCGATGATTAGCATTGATTATATGTTGTTATCTGTTAACTTCAAGAGGGCCGGGAGGGGCATCCGAAACAACAACAACAACAACAACATCAATGATCAAGGTGGATTCAACGCAACACTGGTTGACACGATGCACGACATAGCGCATGCCTTGAACGAGATGAACAACAGGAACAACCAGAGACCCTTTAACTTCTCTCACGCAGCTGAAGGAATGGCCAAGAGCAGGCTGAGTTTTTATAACGGCTCAGTTGATCCCGAAGTCATGAACCGTTGGTTTCGACTGATGGAACGGCAGTTCGGGATTTACTCCGCCCCCAAGGACCAAAAGGTGGCCTTAGCTGTGATGTATCTGTCGGACGATGCAGACCGGTGGTGGACCCAGGTTGGCCCAACCACACTCCAAACTCCAGGATTCAACTGGAATCAATTCAAGGCCCTTCTAGAACGAAGATTCTATCCTGAGGAGCTGAGGCATCAGAGGATGACTGAATTCAGCGCTCTACGTCAGGGCACCATGTCTGTAGAACGGTACACCACTCGGTATCATTTCCTGTCGAATTATGCTGGAGATCTGGTGCACAATGAGAGTTCTCGAGGTTTCTATTATCAAGGAGGACTCCGACCCGATATTGCTCTAAACCTTCCCCGGAGTCTCACTACTGTTAATGAGCTCTGTGACGCCGCGTTGTACGCAGAATCTTCAATCGGACGGGTGAAATCAATGAACCCATCCTCTGGTTATAAACGACCTTTCTCCCACTCTTAGAATAACCAAACCTCTTCTTCGAAGAAATTCCATTCTTCAGGAGGTCCGAAACACTTCCCTTGTCTTTTCTATTGCTTTTCCACCCTCTATCTTTTATAGTGTTGAAATCTACCGTTACTTGCTTGTTGTAGACAGTGATTACAAGAAGTCCAACTCCATACCGTTGTTCGCAAACAAGAAGAAGAACGTTTGTTACAAATGCAACAAGGACTACCACGCGGGTAAAAACTGTGACGGTACTCCTTTCACATTCATCACTTGTGGAGAACCTGGTCATCCCTCCTACAACTGTCCGAAGAAGACTACTGCCACAGTCACCAGTGCTGTTGCTACAACTAAGCGTAAGGGTCGTATCTTTATGATGAGTAGAGCCAATGCTGAAGCACACCCAGAGATCGTCACGGGTACGTTTTCAAACATCTTTTTTTCGTGCCTTCTTTCCACCTGTTGTAGGTGTATCCTACCCCGCTAATCTTGTTCGTTTTAACTCCTTGGGTTCAGCTACCTCCCATCCCATGGACCCCCTTTGTTGTATTTAAAAACTTCCGCTTTGATTTATTGTTTACCCTTGTTCTATTCATTCGTCAACCATTTTTAGAACTCCCAATTTTTTTATGAAAAGTCTGACTAGTTTAAAAACTTTGGATTACCGTGAAATTTTAACATTTTGAGTTATAATTTCAAATTGTGAAACCCCATGTTTTGTAAAAAGTTTGACTATCTTAAACTTTTGGATATCGTGAAATTTAACATTTTTGAATCTTACTAACTTATTCGATCTTACTAACTACAAAGCTTGATTTCTCCGAACTAAATTTAGTTTTGTCATAAAACAAAATGTTATCGAATTTCTTAATCAAATTGTTTTACTTTTGATTCAAAAATGTTTTGGCTACCTTTTTCCTTCGACCTCGTTTACAAATGTTATTTAACATCGTTATTTTATCAAATAACTTTACTTTATGATTTCATTAATTTAAAAGATTTTAATCCTCGTGGAATAAATATTTGTATTCGATTTCGTATCACTTTAAAAGTTGTAAAATTTTCTTTTAAAACAAAAATTGTTTTTATGCGGAATACGTATCTTCATCTCTTCGAGTAAGGTAAGCCTCATCTTCCTTTCTGCTTATTCTCCGTTTCGAGGACGAAACTTTCTTTTGGTGGGGGGGATTGTAACACCCGCTATTTTTCTAGCATTTTTATTCTTTCCGTTATGACTTCGTCATAACTCTATCACATTTTGGCCTTATGTTTCATCATTTTTTTCCAAGCTTTATTTTAATTTTTTAATCTAATGATATTTATTTTTATTTCAAAAGATTTTAATTCTTCTAAATCTATTTATTTGTTTTTCTTCGTAAACTAATTATCACTAGTACAGAAATGACATTTGGCAAATAACTAATACTATGGTTGTTATAAATAACCGTTACGTATTACAAAAGGCAACGATTATTAGGAAGCGACCGATGCGAAATGTTTATAAAAAATATAACTACATCAGTCAAGTTATACGACCGATGCGATAGATATTTGTAAAATATAAGTGCATCGGTCAAGTTGTACGACCGATGCGATAGATATTTGTAAAATATAACCGCGTCAGTCAGAATTTACAACCGTTGCGAAAAAGGTTTGTATAATATTTAACACAACGGCCATTATTACCGTTGCGAAATATCATGTATGTAAAACATAACCGCATCAGTCAAGATTTACGACCGTTGGGAAAACGTTTTGTATAATATTTAACACAACGGCAATTATGATCGTTGCATAATGTAATTACAAATTCTATGACTAATAAGTAATAACATGAGTTACATGACATTCTTCAAAAAATAAGTAATACGGAGTAATATAACATGATAAACATAACACATGCAAATAACCACCATGTTTAATAAATTAACATATTATTATTCATTTTTATTGAATTAACAGCATGTTATTATACATATTAAACACCACCATGTTATAATAACCACCATGTTTAACTGAACATATTATTAACAATTTTCATTATCAATTATCCTTACACATCAGGCTAGAGCTGGCAAGCCTGACCCGACCCGAACCCGAGTAAAATTGACCAGATTTGACCAGAAAAGTTAGTGACATGACCTGACTCGACCCGACCCGATGATGACCTGTAATCCGATACAATCCGCTTCAGGAAGACCCGAGCCTGAACCCGACCCGACCCGACCTGATGATGACCCGTGACCCGAAATGACCCGATAAATTATCTGACCTGACCCGACCCAACTCGAGCCGAAAGCTGACCCGACCCGAAAATGACCCGACTCAAAAGCTTACCTGATGTGATCCAATTAAGATAAAAAAATAATTTAAAATTAAAATATTATTTAGTTTTTTCTCTCCAGATATTGTTAACTAAACATCGTTAAAAAAAACTTTTAAATATTAAATAAAAAACGTTTTAAAATGTATTAATCACCACCTAGGTCAACTTGCTAATTATTGACCCGACAAGACCTGACCCGGCCCGGACCCGACCTGCCTGTCCGATCAACTTGCTAATTATGTGTAAGATCAAATACCCCATTCATGCCAAAGATGCTAGATGGCTACAAAAATTGTTGTAGTCATTAGATTGTAAAACGAAACTTTCACATATATATATACTTACACTTTACCAAAAAAAAAAAATCATCATTCGCAATACTTGCGGTTTTAATCTTCAATTACAACTAATTATTGTTATATATGGTTTCATATAAAATTACTCCGTGTCTACCAAAACTATTGAAAAACACAATGAAAATTGGAAATAATTTGTATCAGATGATATAGTCCTACACTTCGTAGATTAAACGACCAAATTCTTATAATAAATGATAAATAATAATTAAAAAAACCGTATAATGAATTGATGTTTTAAATTAGATCAGACCTAACAAACATAGTCTGACCCGATCCGATAATGACCCGAACCCGATAGTGACCCGACTCGGGAATGACCCGAATCCGATAGTGACCCGACTCAGGAATAACCCGAACCCGATCCAAACCCGGATGACCCGACAACTCAACCCGAATAACCCGACCCGGAAGTGACCCGAAACTGACCAAACCCGACTAACCCCACCTGTAAGCAACCCAAAACAGGCCTAAACCTGACCCGATATCACACGACCCGAACCCGAACCTCCCGCCCGATTGCCACCTATCCATAAAGTAACCAAGAGGACCCTACACCCAAAACTTAGAGCAATCACGATAATGGTTTTTTTTCTTGGGTTTGTCACCAAGAACTTTATATTATAAAGTTCTTCTATTGTGTGTTGCATTGGGTTTGTAAAAATAAGAATTTGCTTCTTATTTAAGAACCAAGTTCTTGCATCTTTCAAGGAAAATAAAATAATTTAATTGAAAAACAAATAAAAATGGGTCCCATTTAAGAACAAAATAACAAGTTCTTCCATTGTAATTAAAAGTTCTTAAACGTGGAGATTGTCAATATATTACGTGGAAATGGAAGAACTTATTTTTGAGTTCTTCTATTGCAATTGCTCTTAGAACCTACCGCAACTCGACAAATTCACAGTGCGTAGCTCGACATTTCTTTTAAACCCTACGCTCAACCTCCATCGTACCAACCACCGCACCAACCACGAAACCGGAAAGAAACTCCAAATTCCTTTCATTCATGTTATTTTTATGGTACTAGTTATAGATGTTGAAAACTCAAAAAAAGAAATTAGGAATTAGGAATAATATACGAATGAAGAAGTAGAAATTAGGCTAATTTTGAGTAACATGATGATGATTGTTAGTGTAGTGGTAATTTTGTTTATAAGAAGTATGCGATTGAATTGAATTGAATGATGCCGACAGAAATTTGATACAGAAGTATAAAATTTGTGGAATAATGAGAGGATGAGGAGTATACACTGTACGAGTATACTGAAAGTGTGAATGGAAGACAATTGATTTGATGAGGGGTGGGTACTTTAAGCCTTTAATTGGAGTACAAATGACAAATCCCATTACTCCATTACCTCTAATATTAGTATTCTCTGGTATTAGCATTACTCCATTACTCCATTAGCATTACGGCGGTCCCTAAATTACATCTTTAATTCATCTCAATTCTTTTATCGGAGTATATTCTTTAGGAGTATTTATTTAATCATTTAATATTAAATACTACTTTGTGGTATTACTCGAGTAAGAATAATTAGCCTCATGATTGATCTTCCTAAATACGGAGTACTGTACACATACTACTCCGTGGAGACGTGAGGATGAAATTAGGACTACTTCATGATTGTTGGTCTTTGGCTGTAATAAAGTGTTTGTTATTATGGATTAATAAATTGTTGGTTGTTATAGATTTGTGAATATTCAATAAAATTGTGGGTGGGGTTGTGAACGAATCTCAGAAATTAAGATGATAAAAGACAAATGTCACACAGAAATAACAACATAAGAAGTAGTACAATACTATGTATGAGTATGACGAAGAAAGTAAGAAATGATAAAATGTTTCGATTAATTAAGATGATGATTACATTGGCTGAAGGGGATTAGGAGGGTTAGGTCGAACAAAGCAAGGACAACAATTCATGTGAAAGGTGTTTTAAGGGTGAGCTTTCTCTTCGGGTGAAGATTAAAGATTGAAAATGTGGGTTTTATATAAGGAGTAGAGAGAGTAATGTAACGTAGCAAGGACTAAATTATTAGGGTGGAGTACTAGTATTATTATGTGCTGAAAATTCCATGTATTACTAAGCTATATTTTGTTGATGGCAAGCTAGCTCCAGTTCACACAATTAGCTCCAAACTGCCTCCAATGCCTTAGTGTCGTATAGTATTAAATATAAACGGAGGTTGTGGACTATAATGTACATACCTCTACTTCATGGTTCACTAAAGTCATTTATATGGCTGAATATTGTTTTTAGTTCAGAATTCTTTTTAATTGATGAATGTGGTTTTCTTTCGTGTTTATAGAGACGGATCGAAGTTGGGTGTATAATATGAAATGTTTCACCCCTGAATTTTGGAATTTTGTGAAAGAGAATTTTGTGAGAAGTGTTGTGGAGAAATGCAAGTAAAAAAAAGAGAGACACGTATATTATGTCCGTGCGTTGATTGTAAAAATTTAAAGAAAGTTTTAACTCCAGATATTTGTGTCGAGCACTTAGTTTTACGTGGGTTTATGAGAGATTATGCACGTTGGATATTTCATGGCGAGTCTACCACTTCCGGTCAAAGTAAAGAAAATAAAACAACCAATGTTGTTGATGATGACGATATTCAAAGGGATCAGATTAGTATAGCACATACACTAATATATTTATACTATTACGGAGTACTCCGTATTATTTATCGTGATTTGATTTCACTTGTAAACTTGATTATTCATGCTACTGCTACATTTGGGGCTAATTCCAAAATTAAGTACAACGCAAAATTTTGATGTTTGCAATTGCAGACTCTTGAAACTTTAGTAGTACCAGTAGTGAGCAGGAATTTTCAAAAGTGTGAATTTTAATCATTTCCCTTGTGTTATTTTATTCCCTAATTTATCATAAAATTGATTTTGTATTCCTCCTTAATATATCGCCTATATGATTCCTCAACATCTATATTGAACAAAGCTTGTATCAATGAATGAACATCCATGCTAGGTTCACTCGACCCAAACAAAGGTAAGTGATGAAAATATCTCGGAAAAATGTGCACATATTGTCAAGGTTTTTACAAAAGCTATATGAAGAGAAGAAAAATGAAGTCTTGCCTAAAGTTGGATTTTTGTGTCCAACAATCATGTCTCAACTAGAAAAAGATAAAAAAAATTGCACTCATGAAGTAATGGATTATGAAGAGTGTAGTTTGCTTAAGATGGATAGTGTTTTTTTTTGGTAAGGGTAAGTATGTATTAAAAAAATGTGGGTCACTGTACACAAGGATGGCTACATTAAATTACGTAGCCATCTAGCATCTCTAGCCCGTAATGGGTGTTTAATCTTAGCCATAATTCTATCCCGTACATCCAATTGAATCAACTTAACAATATGATGTGCTCGCTGAATCGATCCTTCAATTCTACATAAGTTCCTTTGCCGCCAAACATGATAAATCATGGCATTGAACAAGACGCGAATGACGTTGCATTGCAACTTCGATCCCCGCATCTTGGTCGCCCAAATTAATGTACCGGAACTTGGTATTTGTTTTTTCACCCACAGACTCAAATTGCCGACAATCTGTGAACTCCAGGCACATCCAAAGAAAAGGTGCTCCAGGCTCTCTTCATGGGCCTCACATAAATAGCATCGATCTAATACAGCAACACCAAATCGCATCAAATTAATCTTAGTGTTTAAAGCCCTCCTAAACACTAGCCAAGCAATAAAGCTATGTTTAGAAATACTCCAACCACCCCAAACAAGGCGAGCCCAAGGGACCTTCAGTTTATGCGACCGTAAGCCCTCGTACCCTTCCGAGATCATATAACATGACCGCGATCCATGCCAGTTCTCATTCACAAACATATGTTTAATTTTATCCTTAGCCTGACATATCTCTCGCCAGGCCCATGTGACATCCGTGTTGGGTTGATATTCACGCCAATCACGCCCCTTCAGGTAGATGGAATTCACCCACCGAACCCAAAGACGATCCGGTTGATCAAAAACCCAGGACGCCAATTTTGCCACAGCAGCCTGATTCCACGTAACCAAGTCCCTAAGCCCCAAGCCCCCCTCCAGCTTAGGGCAGCAGATCTTCTCCCAACTCACCAGAGCCCTATTATTTCCCTCCACCCCGCCATTCCATAAGAAATTGCGACATAAAGAAATAATTCTGTTCATAACATAAGTCGGAATAATAAAAACCATCGCCCAGTAATTATGTAGCTGAGACAGCACAGACTGAACCAAGGTCAGTCTACCCGCATAGGAAAGCTTACGAGTACCAATACAAGAAATTCTCGAGATAATACGGGCAATCAAAATTTCACAATCACTTTTTCCAAGACGAGTACTTTGGATCGGAAGACCCAGATAGCGAAAGGGCATCGTACCTTCCACACAGCCAGAAAACTGTAGAATAGAAGCTTTCTTATTTTCATCGACTCCTGCAAAATAAGCAGGAGATTTACCAATGCTTATAATCAGCTCCGAGGCCCTGCTAAAAGTAGAAAATGCTCTCCACAAGAATTCCATCGAATCTGTGTCCCCTTTGCAAAAGAGAAGCAAATCATCAGCGAACATCAGATGGGTAAGCTTCATCGGACCGCACTTCGGGTAATACTTAAAGTTCCTGTCAACCTTACAATAGGTCAGAATACGAGAAAAATATTTCATACGGATAGTAAAAAGCAACGGAGACATAGGATCCCCTTGCCTCAAATCTCTCTTCCCACGGAAAAACCCGAAACTATCTCCATTAGCACTGAGGGAATACGAGACAGAAGTAACACACTCCATAATCAGACGGCGGAAATGTTCCGGGAAATCCAAGGCTCTAAGCATTTGGTCGACAAAACTCCATTCCACACTATCATAGGCCTTATGAATATCATCCTTGAATAAGCACCTAGGAGACACGCTCCCTCTCCTATACATCTTAACAAGATCTTGACAAATGAGCACATTCTCTATGATACTCCGACCCTCTATAAATCCACCCTGTATAGGCGAAATTATCCGGGGTAGGACTTTGGCCAGTCTAGAGCAGATTATTTTAGCGATACATTTGTACACAACATTACAACACGCAATCGGCCTAAAGTCTTTCACAGACTGAGGCCTGCTCATTTTTGGGATTAATGTAATAATAGCACAGTTCAGCTGTTTCAGCAACTTACCAGAAATGAAGAAATCCTGGATAGCGCTGACCACATCGTCTCCAATAATATCCCAAGAGTCAATAAAAAATTGGCTAGTGAATCCATCCGGGCCCGGAGCTTTATCTCGATGAATATCGTGCAACGCCCTCTTGATCTCCGTCTCGGTCACATACGCACCTAGTAATTCTTTGTGTTCGACTGAACAAGTGCTGCCCAAACGAACAATGTCAGCTCGAACAGGCTCGACAACCTTCGAATCCCCCAACAACGAAATGTAGTAACGCAAGAAAGCATCTTCAATCTCAAGTTTGTTCGAACATTCTCGACCTTCAGCATCTACGATCTTAGAGACAGCGTTATGCGCACGACGTGCTCTCAACAAACCGTGAAAATACGCGGAGTTCACATCGCCCTCCCTAATCCACTTTTGTTTCGTTTTGAGCCCAAAACTCGGCCTGGGCAGCCTGCAGCGTGCGTACAGCAGCATTCGCAGACAGCTCCTCCTGCAACAGTTCAGCGGCCCGGTCAGACCTCAGTCTGACTTGCAGATCAGCCAACTTCTTTTCTGCCAGGCTGCAGCGGGTCTCAATATCCGAAAACGACGAAGAATTCAGCTGGTTCAAAGGTGTTTTCAAGCTCCTCATTTTCGAAACCAGTTGGTACATTTTGGTGCCCATAACCTGCACACTCCAAGCTGTCCCCACGCACTTCAGAAACTCAGGGGAACGACTCCACATATTCAAGTATTTGAAAGATCGATTCTTCCTACTCGGAGGGTTCCCCAATTGTACAACACACGGGCAATGATCAAAGGTCCCTTCCGGTAAGAAATTCGCAAACCCATCCGGATATAACATAGCCATATCGTCATTCACCAAGCATCGATCTATACGACTAAAGACTCTAGTATCCACAACTCTATGCTTATTATTCCAAGTGAACCAAGACCCACTCGCCCTAAAATCACCAATTTTGCAGTTTGCTAAGCAATCACGAAATTGATTCATTTCCTGGTCCGAAGAATTACCCCCAGGATGTTCACGAGCATCAATAGCACAGTTGAAATCACCCAAGACCATCCAAGGGCCCATACGAGCATAGGATTCAAGTACAGAATGGATAGTGTTGATATCATATTAGTTCCTTTTTGTCAAGAGTAAGTATATTTTTATCAAAGTCCAATAGTTCTTTTTTTAAAATAATTCAATTTTTTTTTTTTGGTAAGGTAAGAATATATTAAAGAGAAAGGATAACAACAAGTAATTTACACGTGTTGCCTCAAGAGGCTATTAATAAAAAAAAGTGTCTCTATTGGCCAAAGTGCCAACTGTCCTATTTTTCCAAAAAACTCGGAGTTCTTTGCATATCTCCTTAGCTAGAAGCTTCGGGTTTCTCAAATGAAGCTCAATTCTACTCTTGTTCCTTTGATTCCATATATGGTAAATTAGAGCATTTATAATACCATTGTAAATTGCTCTTTGAAGCTTTGTCCCTCTCAGATTATTCCTGCCTCTCGAAGTTAAATCGATGTCACGATCCAATTTGAGATTAAGCCGGACAGCAGCCGTGAGTCTACTGCTGTACGCACAATTAGAAAATAAGTGTGCAGCAGTTTCATCATGAATTGCACAGATGCAGCAAGTCGCATTCTGCACGACGCCAATCTTAAATAATTTGTCCTTCAAGTTGAGAGCCTGATGCTGGTTCATCCAAGAGATATACTGATGCTTAGGAATGGACCAAGTCGACCAAATATTGCAGTGCCAGGAAATCTTCTCGCCCTTCTCCCAAAGCCAATTATACGCAGCATAAGTGTTGTACAAATGGTGAGCCTACAGTTCCTGAGCCGAGTATGCGGGGGCTAGAATGTCTCTAGTCCTACAGATCTTCTTCCAAGCCCAACCCGAGTTCGGGTTGGGTTGATACTCCTCCCAAGGTGTGCCTTTCAGGTAAACGTGGTGAACCGACTGAACCCATAATTTATTTTGACAGTTACTGACCCACCAAGCAAGCTTACCAATGGCGGCTTTATTCCATATAGATTTTTGAGTTAAGTTCAGACCTCCTTCCTTGATAGGTTTGCACACCTTATCCCACGAGACAAGGGGCGACCTATGATAGTCAGCACCTCCATCCCAAAGGTTATTTTTGCAGATAGAGTCAATTTGCTTGATAACGGCAGCAGGAATAATGAATATAGAAGCCCAATAGGAATGTAGAGTAGAGAGAACGCTCTTAATCATGATGAGTCTCCCAGCATACGAAAGTTTCTGAGCTCCAAATTTCCTAATTCGATCCACAAGATTGTGAACAATAGGCTGACATTCGAAAATAGTGAGTTTAGACGGTTTGATTGGAATGCTCAAGTACTTGAATGATAGCGATCCTTCAGAACAACCTGAAACTTGGAGAATATCAGTCTTGATAGCATTCGAAACACCATTAAAGTAAACATTAGACTTTCCCCTACTCATCTTAAGACCCGTTGCTGTAGAGAAGGTCGAGAAGGACCTTAAGAGGACCATCATCGATTGGATATCCCCCTTTGAGAACAATAGGAATAATTCCTATGTATGTTATATGCGGCTAATTTTATATCTGTCCTCTGTCATTGTACAGAAAACATTGGATGCTAGCCATTATCTTCCGCTCATTCATGAGGCATGTTTTTGTGATCCAATGGCAAGCATAAAGCGTGACACGTCATTTAAACAACTAATACAGATGTTAGTAATTTGATGAAGCTATAATACCTATGTATTTATAAAAAAAATCAAACTTTCATTTCGACTAATGTTTTTTTCCATATATCTTCTTTTTTCGAGGCGTAGTGCATTTCGAACTTTTAAGACCGCTCTTGGAGGTTCGACATCGAAATCAGGCTCGTCAATGAAATGAAGCAACATTGAAGTAAGTTATCATCATCAACATTTTTCGCGGTTCTGCATTAAGTTAATTATTTGTCGATTCTACAAATTTGGGTACATATATGCTTATTTAAAGTTGATTTGTGTAAGTTCTATAATGTGAAGTTGAACGGATGATTTGTGTTGATTTATGATTGAATTTGTACCTTTGTCTTATGGGTGTGTATTTGAATATAATGATTGAAATACGATGAGGTGATTGTTCGTGTTTTTGTTGGTACTTGGATCAAAACGTAGACAATAGGTAGGGATTATGATGATGATAAGAAGGGTGGGTGTGGTATGTTCATGTTTTAGACAAGTGAGTTGGAATGTTAGTGATAAGTGTAGTTTGTAGTGCCTAGTTTCTCGTGTTTTGGTCCCTTTTTCCTTGCGGAATCGCTCCTTGGGAGCGGTTCATGGTCTACTTATGCTTCCTCTAGTTCTTTTCAGGTTCCCGAGACCATTCATGAAGAGTTGGAGCGATTCCGACTCAATACATACACTTTTCGGAGCCAACGAAGTGAAGGAACGATCACTCGGTGCCTTGGATTCGACCCTGAGACCTCGGGACCCGATCCCGAGCCCCTTAGACTCGATCCCGAAACCTGAGAGTCGATGAGAAGCCCATGAGAAGCAAGGAGGAACCTTAAAGATCATATTGGAGGCCTACAAGACCCATCCCCGACGGGAAGGAACTCATCCCGTCCGGGATGAGGTGCACTAAAAGCGATGGTTCTGTTTTGGACCCGTCCCGGTCGGGACCAACCCGTCCCGGTCGGGATCAGACCGTCCCGGTCGGGACCGAACCGTCCCGGACGGGATGAGAGAGCTGTAGCGCGTGACTCTTTTGTCTTCCTCCTTCATTCTTGTAACCGTATAAATACTCCTCCCTTGTATTGTTTAAGCACCATACTTTACCCTAGATTACTTTAGATCTCTCTTAAGCATTCAAAACCCTTATTAACCTCTTTTAATCCCTAGTTAAGCTTTAGTTAATCTTAGTTTAATCAAGCAATTAGTCTTGTATTAATGAGATTCTTGAAGATTATTCCAAGCTTGACAACCTTGGAATTTTATTTGGGTTTCTTATTAATTCAAGTTCTCATCTTTTTCATCCTATTGTAGTGGGTATAAATTCTTTTCTCTTAATCTTTGTTAATCTTTCAAGTTTTAATCTTTACATATTGTTTATCTATTCTTGTTTGTTCTTGATGAATGTTGGATTATTTACGTTGATTTCTCTTATCCTTGTTATTGTTAGTTTGATAATGAGTGAGTAGTTTCCTTGTGGGGTTAGTAGGGGGATTAAGTGTGGATTATGGGTGATTAGGGCTTGATTGTGGGTAAAGGTGATTTATTTGTTGCTAGTCACTTATTGGGCACACTATGTGTTTGTTGTATTGCTTGTATGGGTAGTAGTGGCCAACGGTTCTCATGCTTGTTCTCTCCTCCTCATTGTGTATTCAATTTGTGGTTGAATGTTTGTGTTTTGAGTAGCATCTTGCATGAATGTTCGGGTCTAATCTTAGACACGAGAGTGCGGACTTTGGCTTTGGCGCGAGAGTGCAAACCGACCGTAGTGACTAAGTGGCACCTACACCCTTGATTACCCAATCATCCTACTATGCTTATGAACTCGACCTAACCCTACTCCTTCCTAATATTTGATTTCTCTACCTAGTTCATTGTAGTCTCCTTAGTCTTTAGTTGTTCATTAGTTCTTGTTATAGCTAGTTCATTGTTAGTCCATTTCCATACCTCTCAACCATCATAGTTTGTGTAGACACCCACATTTGACCGCCAGGTGTCTATAGCAGTTTCCGACAAACACCCGATGATGATCGGACGCAAAAATGCTTTAACGTACTCGGAAATGGGCTCGAAATCATGGATATTTAGCTTGGGCTTTTTTACGGAGTACAAATTTCACAAAACCAACCTCAAATTCAGGCCCAGTGGGTCGTTTCGAGTCAAATAAGACTAATTTGGGTCGAATCCGACACCGGGGGTAAAACCGTCTTTTAGCGACCGAGTCAAACCCGGTCAAAGATATTTTCCCGAGACTTACGAGTCAGCCGTGTCACCTCACGTGACCGACTCGAGCTCAAACTCCACAAAAATCAGCTACATCAATGATAAACAATTCCGTTAAAGGTAGAATTCGATCTCAAGTAGGAATTCTATCCGAAAACCGAATCAAACACTCGACTGAGCTAGGATACTCGGCCGAGCAGCCTACCAACCAGCCGATTCCCTTTCTTCCTTCACAAGAAAACGGAATTCTCATTCCCCTCAACTTCCTACGTTTCCTATCCTAAGCGGTAGTTCTAATTCAAATGCACCTCTCCTAGCCAAGGTCGGGAATTTCCTATAAATAGCCCCTTGCACGATACAAAAACAACGATTATTCATTATCAAACATCAACACCTTTTTACAAAGCATCACATACAACAAATAGATACACATCTACGATTCATACACTTAGCATCGAAAAACCGATAGTAGAACTGGAGATCCCGCCGCTCTAGCCCGACGAAACCGGCCTCCTACCCGACACTTTACACGTCCCACCAAACCACCATAACCCACCGACGTTAACTCGACGCTCTTGTGCCCAAGCCACGTCCCGACGAGCCCCGATCCGAGTAAACCGAAGCATGTAGGTTGAGGGTGTACCAAACCCGATTTCTTTTTCTTCTTCTCTTCTCCTTCTCGTTGTCCGCCTTGTCTTTTTTTTTTTTCGGGTCGTGTGTCGTCTTTTTTACGGGTCCTTCGTCGTTTTTTATTTCTAATATTTATACTACAAAAACTATTTTTTTATATAACGTTCTTAAAATATGATATCGATTCTCTAATCGAATATCGTATCTAACAAGAACAAAATTAATTAATTCTCGTTGATGCTAAATAAATCGTCACATCTTTTTAAACAAAATTCGACGATTTTATACGCGGAGAGAATTAACATCTTTTTCATTCAAAATTCTTTTTTTTTTAACTTTTCGTTCAAGACAAACTTTTTGCAAAACCTTTTTTAAACTCATTCCGAATATTCGATATCGATTTCATAATCGAAAATCGGGTATGACGAATATCGAAAACATAAATCGAGTATAAATTAGTTCATATTTGTACGCGATTTATCAAATTAGCAATTTTCGAACAAAAAACGAGACCAGGACAGACCCGCACGCGAGTCGCGCCCATCCCAGGCGACTCGCGCACGGGCCTGAAACTCGAGTCCTTTTTTTAGCTTTTCGCTCGTTTTTTATTTTACTCTACAAAACGATTTTTCAAAATTTGTATCTTTTCTAAAACTATTCCGAGTATTTGATATCGATTTCATAATCGACTATCGAATATAACGAATATCGAAAATAATAAGTCGAGCACGAATTATGCAATATTCGTATGCGGTTTAAGAAAAGCATCGATTTTCAGAAAATCGACCCCGAAACAGGCCGGGGCGCGAGTTGCGCGCACCCCGTGCGAGTCTCGGGCAACGCTGGAAACACGACCCGTTTCGTTCCTTTTTTTTATTTTTTCGAACATCGTTTTATATACAAAACAACGTCTTTTTAACAATATTTTTCAGATTTCGACTAATATTTTCTCGATCTTGCATATTCATCATATTTGCTATATTATTTCTTCAGAAATCGATACTAACTCGTTTGTTCATCTTGTAACAAATTCATTCTTTTTTATCGTTTGTTTTATTATACTAAAACGAACCTCACATGCTAAATTCAACTTCGACGTAAATTTTTCATGCATTAAACCGACTTAGCAACCCATTCAATTCTCGCATGTTTAGGGAAAACAATGATTGCATATCATTCATCGTTCAACTGACGCGCGTATTCAAAAGTCATTCGACATCTTAGTAGAGGCCGCTAATGTGCGGGCGGGGTTGGGTGTTCTTTGTGAACTTCCCAACACGTACCCTCACCCTTTACTCAGAACCTCGGTTTCCGGATGTTCGAAACCATTGGCAACGAGAGTCATTCAATACACGATATCCGTATCGGTATCAAATGCTAAGGGACGAACCCAATAAACTCTGACATCGGAAATGGGACGTATTTTGTACACGGCCCACTACGACATAGAGTGGGCTCGAACGGGCCCGAACTCCCACAAAGTTCGGTGGCGACTCCAACTTTGATTTAAATTTCAATTCGATCCATGCTCATATGGAGATTCATTCGCCTCCCCAAACCCGCGCGTGGCCGCATCGGGGTGGACCTATGTCATGTCCACAATTTGGCGACTCCGTTGGGGATTAACTGATGTGTGACTTACCATCGGCATCCTCAGGGTGAGACTCTAATAGAAATCGTTTGACTAGTACAATACGCGTTTTAGTTTTACGGTTCATGCATAACTCCATTTTTCCCGGGCCGGTACTGGTGACCGACGTCCCACTATACCATTGATGTAGTCCAAATTGGATATGTCAAAAGGTGTGCATAGCAGATTCGTATGAGTTTTACGGCATGTTCTATGTTCAATTCGACTTAAGAAGTTCGCCCCGTTTTTCGAATAGGCTATGTACACTGGTATAGACCCTTATAGACTGACCGAGACTTAGCTTAAGAGCATACATGGTGTCATTATACTGTTTCCATGACTACGTGCTACTTGATCCACATCTTTTTCAAAAACCGTCATTTTCAAAAATTTGCATCCTTTTCAAAATATTCAATTTCAAAAACCCGGACATATACCGAATTTAGGACTTATTATTTTACTCAAAATAGCCCTTTTTCTAGCCGGTATTATGCCCAATTTAAAACTCGAAATTATTTTCAAAATTTTCAAACCGTCACCCGGCCCACTTTTTCCGTTTTTCTCAAAAAAAGGGCCGGTTCTCCCCGGATTTTTCGGGCTTTTCAGAAAATATCATATTTCAAAACATCCTCTTCTTAGACTTCCCGTATTTAGCAGTGTCGGGTCGTGTCATAAGTCGTTGAAGTCTCTAGCGTCGAAACTCTGTCGATCTTACATCACAGCTTTCCCCCCTATCCCAGTCCGCCTTATTTTACTAAGGCAAGGCCCACCTACCTAGGACATACTCCTACAAAGGTTGGCCCAATTTACACAATCGAGTCTAAAGTCTGGGAATGTCTCACGTGAACCTTCCTTCGAACAGGGCCCAACCCACATAGTTGGATCCTGAGGAAGGCCCACCTTTTCACAAGTCACCCGTCTAGGTGCCTTTTCCGAGTCATTACCGTCTTAGTCTTCTTCCTTTTCCCTTGCTCGGGATGTACTTTTCTTAGGATTCGGGTTAAGTTGCTGATTACGCGGTGTTCTTACAGACAGGCCACCCTTCACTCGAACCATGACGAAAGAAACCATCGATGAGTTGACAGCTTCGTTGACCAAAATCCAAGATCAATTGCGACAAATGAGGGAGGACCAGATTGCCATCGTCACTCGGGTTAGTGCCGTGGAAAAGGAACCCCCAATGCTTCGATCGAAGATGACGGACCCTTGGCCGCATTGGCCGGCGCGGTCCAAAAGCTGCAAGAACAGGTCCACTCGACCACCAGAAACACTATTCTCACGAAAAATGCTCGTATCTATTCGCCCTTAATCGACGAACTGCCCGCTAACCTCAACCTAACGGGCTTGCCAATGTTTGACGGAACTGAAGACCCGGTACTCCATATTCGGGCTTTCAAGGACTTTATGGCTGTTAAGGGGGTCAAATCGACCATGTTCAAGCATCTCTTTGCTTCCTCTCTGGAAAAGCACCCGAAAGCCTGGTACTACAGGCTTGATCTCAAGAAATAGAAAACCTGGGACGATGTTGTAATGGAATTCGCGCGAAACTACGCGGATAATGCTGAAATCCAAACTACCATACTTCCTCTGGAAGTTATGGCCCAAGAGCCTAAGGAGGGTTTCCCTAAATACCTTCAAAGGTGGTGGACCGAAAGTGTTAAGCTGGTACACAAGCCCACCGAAAAATTACTAGTGGAGGCCTTTGTCAAAAACCTTCTCCCCGCTTACCGAGTCCATCTCCAGTATGCCATCATACCCGACTTCGCCACTTTGACCGAAATGGGTACGAGAATCGAAGACGATCTAAGGCTAGAGAACCTTACTAAGGCCTCTACCAAGGGGTATCGAGGAGCCAGTCCATCCTTCAACAAGCCCGCAACTACAACGGCGGCCCGAAGCATCTTCGACGAGGTTAACTCATTGGACACCTCGACCAAAAAGAATACTCCAAATCGGGTATTCACCGACATAGGGACAACCTATGCTAATGCCTTACAAAGGCTGTCTTCAAAAGGCCTAATCCAACCGATAGGCCCAATCCCGGAAGTTCCCGTGGAAAGCGATCCAAGAGCTACAATATTCAAGCCTATTGCCATTATCACCAAGGCAACGGGCACGACACGGAGAAGTGCTGGAAGTTGAAGCATCTTATTCAGGATCTGATCGAAAGTGGGAAGATACCACTACCCAGTGATAAGCCAAGTAACAAAAATAATCCTCTTGCTACTCATGCCATTTTTACTGGAGAGGTAGTCGACTGCTCTCATCTCATTTCCCCTTTCATTCCCCAAATCAATGGGATATGGAACGACGATGAAGATGATGTTTATCTGGCCAAAGGGGAAGCTGTCCCCGTCAACATCGAAGAGATCCGGAAAGCTAAAGCCAGAGCTCTAGCCGACACACACACCATCACGGCCGGTCTCGCCACTCCAGAAACCATCACTGAACCGTCCAGGACGGAACTCACTCCCGAAGAACCAAACGCTGACACGGCCCTAGTCAGACAACTAAAGAGGGTCCGAACTGATATTACAATATGGCAGCTTTTGGTTAGTTCTTAGGAGCATCGGGCAGCACTTACTAGGGCTCTTGATGAAATCAAGGTTGACTCATCGGTTACCCCCACCGAGATGGTAGCCACTATCTTGCCACACCTCAAGGGCAAGTCTAAAGGAGAAGGCCCACTTATCACTTTCTCCGAGTCCGACCTTCCACCATTCGGGACCACCCATAACTTGGCCCTATACATCACGGTGATCTGCCGCAACAAGTATCTCCCGATGACCCTGATTGATGACGGGTCCGCAGTAAACGTCCTTCCCTTAAGGACAGCCAAGGCCCTCGGCATTACCGAGGCTGACTACCTTCCGACTGCACAAACTATCCAGGCTTTTGATGGGAGCCCAAAATCAGTTGTTGGGGCCGTTAAGCTAACAATCATAACAGGCCCGATCGAGAAGGAATTAAAATTTCAAGTGATCGATGTCACTTCATCTTTCAATCTGCTACTTGGAAGACCATGGATTCACGCGGTCAAGGCTGTATCCTCCACTCTTCACAGGAAGGTCAAGCTTCCTTTACAAGATGGGATCATCACTCTCGAAGCTACCCCCATAACCGTGTCAAGCTGCAATACGGCAGGCTCAGCTGACCCACGAGGTTTCAACTTTGTGGGAATGATCGACGAAGAATACCTTTTCCGACCCTATTTCACCACTAGCATCGATACGATGCTACAGAATCTGGGTTACCTACCAGGAGTTACATCAAGACCCTATCTTCCAGCCGGGAAGATTATCGAGGCTCTGAACAACGAGCAATATCGCCTCGGTCTAGGCTACACTATGACGCCGAGATGCGCGGACAAAACCAAGGCGGTCACGTTCGTCACCCCAGTGTTCGGAGCTGTTCCAGTGGGCTTCTATCAGCCCACCATCTCATATCCCGGGACCAAATCGGCTCGGGAATGCAATTTCATCCCGGATGATATCTTTGCCCTTATCCAGGTCGAATCAAAGGAGGGCCCAAATAATACCGAGCCCGTCCTAAGACTACTGTTCGGGGGAGACAAGGTCGTCCCGACCCCTAAACTGGAGTTAGTCAGCCTGATTCTCCGCAGCAGCAGGTTCGATCCAACCAAGTTGATCTCCGACGTGGTTGCCGACACTGGGAAGAGAGCTTGGAGGAAGACAACTAAGTGGACCGACAATCAGGGTCGAGTCTACAAGCTAACTACTGGTGAAGGAGACATGCATGGCGCCGAATCCGAGTCCGAGTCCGAGTCAGAGTCAGAGTCGGAGTCTGAGTCGAAGTCTAGAGGGTCCAGTACTACGATCGAGTTTGTAACCCCTCTCCCTTCTTTAGTCACACCATCGGGAGCCCCGGAGTCTGTCCCGAGGGCTCTCCCTATCCCGCCACTGACCAACGATCAGATGGCAGCTCTCTTCGAGCTATTTTCAAAATTCACTATCAATAATAACGATAACCGTTCTGCTTACGACTTGTCTTATTTTCAAAACATTTTCAAAAATCTTACTTGCAATGACATTGAGAAACCCGACGAACAGGTGCCATTGCCTCCGCATCTAATCGAGCAACTCGAGCAAAGGGAGTCCCGAAATCCGGTAATCGAAGAAACCGATTCCATCAACGTAGGAACCCCTTTAGAACCTCAGATGTTTAAGTTGGGCCTATCTTTAGATCCCGAGGAGAAACAACAATTCACGGATCTCCTCCAAGAATTCAAATACGTCTTCGCATGGTCCTACAAGGACATGCCGGGAATAGACCGGGAAATAGCTGAACACCGAATACCCATCAAAGACGGGTACAGGCCGGTAAAGCAGAAACTTCGAATAATGAGGCCCGAATGGTCCCTCAAAGTCAAGGAAGAAGTCGATAAACAATTCAAAGCGGGCTTTATCCAAGTGTCTGAATATCCAGACTGGGTTGCAAACATAGTACCAATACCCAAAAAGGATGGCAAAGTCCGAGTATGTGTAGACTTTCGGGACCTTAATAAGGCCAGCTCAAAGGACGATTTTTCGTTGCCACATATCGATATACAGGTGGATAACACGACCGACCATGCCCTTCTATCATTCATGGACAGGTATGCCGGATATAATCAGATCAAAATGGCGGAAGAAGACATGAGTAAGACCACCTTCATCACACCTTGGGGGACTTACTGCTATACCGTGATGCCATTTGGGCTTATCAACGCTGGTGCCACTTATCAACGGACCGCCACCACTTTATTGCTTGACATGATGCATAAGGAAATGGAGGTCTACGTGGACGACATGATCGTCAAATCAAAAGACCAAAACGGGCACATTGCGGCCCTAAGGAAGTTCTTCACCCGACTACGTAAGTACAACATGAGGTTAAACCCTCAAAAATGCAGTTTCGGGGTAACATCGGGCAAGCTACTGGGCCACATTGTCAGCCAACGTGGCATCGAAGTTGACCCAACAAAGATCAAGGCCATTACCGAGATGCAACCGCCTAAAACTGAAAAGGATATAAGGGGGTTTCTCGGGAAAGTCCAGTATATCAGCAGGTTTATTTCTAAGCTAACCATGGTATGTGAGCCCATTTTCAAGAAACTGAAGATAGGAGAACGAACACTATGGGATGACAAATGTCAAATGGCTTTTGATAAGATCAAGGAGATTCTATCCTCTCCACCGGTGTTAATGCCACCTCAGCATGGTTTGCCTCTGTCGCTATACTTAACAACGACCGAGACGGCCATGGGCGCTATGCTAGCCCAGACGGTCGATTCTGAAGAACGGGCTATTTACTACATCAGTAAAAAGTTCATGGAATATGAATGCAAGTACACAATGCTCGAGAAGATGTGCCTAGCTCTAGTTTGGGCCACTAAAAAGCTCCGACACTACATGCTTAGTCACGAGGTACATGTGCTATCCAAAATGGATCTAATCAAGTATCTTTTCGAGAAGCCCATCCTCAACGGTCGTATATCCAGATGGACTTTAATGCTAGCTGAGTTCGACCTCAAGTTCGTACCTTTAAAAGCCATCAAAGGCCGGGTAGTCGCAGAATTCCTCGCCGATAGCCCGATATCCGAAGAAGAACACACCGACACTTGGGCCTTCCCAGATGAAGATATATTCCATACTGACACCGAAACATGGGATTTATATTTTGACGGGGGGTCCAACTTTCGAGGGTTTGGTGTCGGGATTTTGCTAATCTCGCCACAAGGGGAGCACACCTCGCTATCCATCAAGCTAGATTTTGACGTAACTAACAACGCAGCCGAGTACGAAGCATGCATTCACGGGCTGCAAGCCGCCGCTGATTTAGAAGTAACAAGCCTCCGGGTCCACGGTGACTCATCTTTAGTCATAAATCAAGCCCTACAAAAATGGAAGACTCGGAACGCAAATCTCGTGGCTTACCAAGCATGAGTAAGGGTTCTCGAAAAACAATTCCAAAAAGTAGAGTACATCTATCTGCCTCGGGAAGAAAACCAGTTTGCAGATGCTCTCTCAAAATTAGCATCTTTACTGAATATCCCAGAACATCTAACCAGCATGCCCATTTGCGTCGAAAGACGGTCCGAGCCGGCATACATCCACGCTATCCAAGATATTGAGATAACTGATCCAGAACCTTGGTATCAGGCTATTCTAACCTACTTAACGTCAGGGGAATATCCTCCGGGAGCTGAGAATCGGGCCAAGAAAGCTCTACGAAGATGGGCAACCCAGTTCATCCGAACAGACGATGGACAGTTATATAAGAAGACAGCACAGGGGGCTTTACTCCTATGCATTGACAAAACTCGAGCCGAAAGAGTCATGGCCGAGGTACATGATGGTGAAAATGGTCCGCATATGAACGCCCATATGTTGGCCCGGAAAATCGCGAGACTCGGTTATTAGTGGAATAGCATGGAAACTGACTGTCAGTTATATGTCAAACACTGCCATAACTGTCAGATTTTCGCCAATGTTCAGCATATGCCTTCATCCCTATTATATACAATGACATCACCATGGCCATTCTCAACATGGGGAATTGATATAATCGGGAAAGTGAACCCTTCCGGGACGGGAGGTCACTGCTTCATCCTAGTGGCTATCGACTATTTCACTAAATGGGTCGAAGCCGAGTCATACCGGATCTTGAATGCCAAACATGTGGCTAAGTTCATCCAAAACAAACTTATATGTCAATACGGGATTCCGCACGAGTTCATCAGCGGTCACGGGACCCATTTTCAAGCTGAAACTGCCACTTTGCTGGAAAAGTACAAGATCCAAAGGCATACATCGTCGCCTTACCGTCCCCAAACAAATGGAGCGGTAAAGGCAGCCAACAAGACAATTGTCACCATACTTAAAAAGATGGCTGAGAATTACCGGGACTAGCACGACAAGATACCCTTCGCCTTATGGGGATATCAGACATCAATTCGAACTGCAACCGAAGCAACTCCATACTATCTGACATATAGAATGGAAGCAGACCAGCCAGTCGAGCTAGAAGTACCATCCCTTAGGATTCTGCTCGAAAGCCAAGTACCTGAAGCAGATTGGGTCCAAGCCCGATATGACTCACTAATCCTCTTAGACGAACGACGATCTCGGGCCCCGAATAATATTCAGATATATCAGAAAAGGATCCAACGGGCTTTTAACAAAAGGGTTAGCCCCAGAAATATCAAAGAGGGCTATCTAGTCCTAAAATCTGTTCGAGCTCTACTACCAGTTGACCCAAGAGGAAAATTCAAACCCAATTGAGCTGGGCCATATTTAGTGAAGAAAATTCTTTCAGGAGGAGCAATAATGCTAACGGACTTGGACGGAAACGAGTTCGTCAACCCAACAAACTTGGATCAACTGAAGCGTTACTACCCATAGGCCCTATCTCAATGTCATTTGCAAAATTTATAATTTTTTTTTTTTGTGAATTTTCAAAAATTTTAAGAAATTCAATAAGCTAGGATTATTTATCCTACCGTTGCACATCTCGAATTAATAATCTTGATGTATTTCGAAAAATTGCAAAAATACTTCTGAACTACGGAAGGTTTGATTCCATTAATTTGGATACGTAGGCAACCCCTCAAAAGGGTAGAACCACTGCAATAGCGAAAAGACGGGAACGGTATTCACTAATATGTCTTTTTATTATAAAAAAACAATCTCCGATAAACTCGGGAATTTAAAAAAAAATACATAACAAAAAACAAACAAAAAAATCACACCACAAAAATAGTAGTAATACTTAAATAATAAATTTAGGAGACTACTCGTACATTTTCCCTTTCCCCTTATCTTTCGGGTCACGTGGAGCCCGAGGCCGACGAGGCGGGGGCGAACGTTCCCTAATCACAAGGGGAACTTCTTTTGCTCGAACCCGTTTCTTCGATTTTGGGTCTTCTACCTCTTGCACCGGTCCAAGCCGAGCCCTGACGGGCTCGGAAAGTTTGTCTCGAGGACCAAGTCGGTCCTTAACCGCCAACTTTCGCCCTAGTCTCCTTCCTAAATCCGTCTGGGGGCTCACCTTCCCCCGTGCACTCTTAGTACTGGACCCTTCAGTCTGAGTCCTAGATTTCCCTTTCTGACCTGTCGGAGTAGTGTCTTCGTCAAAGAAGCTTCTATTATCTTTAGAGTGTTCCCGACGTAACAGGTCAAAGGCCTCGTCAGTCTTCAAGGCAGCTCGGGTTTTAGCTGAGTCAACTCTTGTCCATCTCACATAAGAGTCAGATACCCAAATCGAATGAGGATTTCTAGGAACGGGCCAAGTAGCTCGTGTATACCACCTTTGCATCCAGGTGTCACACATTACATCCGTCAACTGAGTAGATTCACTCACGACTGCCTCGATTTCTCGGATTCTTTGCACCCGAATATATTGCCTAAGTATGCGATCGGGAAAAAGGTGAATTGTCTGTCTAAAAGATAGGATTACTTGATATCGAGCCCTATCCCGGGACTCTAAACCGGTCCGAACATAAATCGGCCACCATGGAACGGTCCAGCGGATCAATGGGCCTTCATGAAAAGATAGCACCTCATCCCAGTGTTTTTGGGTGTTGAAGCGAGAAAAGGCAATGGTCCGTCTCCTCATCATCACTTGTTTGGGTTGATACCGGCTCACGTCTAGGGGAGGATCCAAGATCGATAGCCTCTCGAACAGCCACAGCTGAAAAACCCGCGAAAAAATCAAAATCGCGAAAAATTGTTAAAATCGCGTCAAAAAAAAAACGTGAAAAATGCGAAAACCGAGAAAACCGCAGAAACCGGGAAAATTGGGAAAAAACCGCAGAAGCCGAAAAAAAAATAATCAAAAAAACCGGTATACCTGTAAAAGACGGGTACTCCCAGTCAACCGGACTGACGGATCCCTTTTGCGATTATCCAAACCCTGGATAATCTCTCCTGTAATTAACCAAGCCGGACTGTGCTCCGTTTCCATCAGGTCAGCCACAGTGAAAAGTCTAACGTGGCCCATGCAAGATAATAAATCCATATGGCCCTCGAAGGCAAAGACATGAAGCATGCAAAAAGTAAAGGCCCTACGGCTATGGACCGGCCTGACCCGGACATCATCTGGGTTCATAAATTTTTCGACTAGATCGATTAAGGAAACGGTATCTCCTTCCAGCATACGGGATACCTCCATGTGAGAAAGCTCTAAAAATTCCTGTAACTTCCTCCTTGGGTCAGGAACCGAAAAAGGGATAGCAGGGCGAAGTATGGGATTCCATCCTCCTACAGCAGCAATTTCCTCAGGGATAGGACATATTTCGCCTCGAGGAAAACCAAATACATGATAAGTATCGTCCCAGTAGGACAGGCAAACATCCAAGAAGTGACGATCTACTTGCATCTGACGGATCACAAACAATTGGGTAACGCCATTCTGATTTAGGATGACCTTATCTGCATCTCTGAAATATTTGGACCACTCGTGCAACATTCCAATTAAACGGTCGATTCCCATAATTGGATTTCTAAAAGAAAGAATAAGTTTCTCAGGGCTTGTTTTTTTCTTTAGGGAAGAGAGGAATTGTGGGAATTGTGAGAATTTATGAAGCAAGGAGGGGTATATATAGCATAAACCAAATTCTCCTCCTCACCTTAGGATTCTCAATCCTAGAGTATTTAGCATACAATCCTTATCCTGAGATATAGCTAAGTCATCCCAAGCATTCCTATTCCTTTTCAGAGTCAAAATTCTCTAATTTTCAAAGACTCCTACAAAACTCAAAAATTCAGAACCTTTCTCCAGCGCGAGTCATTTTTCCTACAAATGTTATATGCATAACTTTGCAACTTTGCATAAATATGTACATGACGACTCAAACAGGACCGTGCAATTCGCATAACTCCCCAGCGGCATTTAGCAAGATGAGCCCATATATAGGCCCATTTTAAGTCTTATACGACGAGTTCAATCCTCCACGGAGTTATCATCAGATCAGGTACATTTCTAGTCTGTGGCCGGCGGGCCCTTTACGCAGGTCTAATGGACTTTAAACGACCCGATCGGAAGTCTGTCAGGTCTTAATCTTTGATTGGCCTGTTAGCTACTCTGACTTTCGCCCTGTTCAAGCCTCAGTCAGAGTGGGGGCTCTGTAGACACCCACATTTGACCGCCAGGTGTCTATAGTAGTTTCCGACAAACACTCGATGATGATCGGACGCAAACATGCTTTAACGTACTCGGAAATGGGCTCGAAATCATGGATATTTAGCTTGGGCTTTTTTACAGAGTACAAATTTCACAAAACCAACCACAAATTCAGGCCCAGTGGGTCGTTTCGAGTCAAATAAGACTAATTTGGGTCGAATCCGACACCGGGGGTAAAACCGTCTTTTAGCGACCGAGTCAAATCCGATCAAAGATATTTTCCCGAGACTTACGAGTCAGCCGTGTCACCTCACGTGACCGACTCGAGCTCAAACTCCACAAAAATCAGCTACATCAATGATAAACAATTCCGTTAAAGGTAGAATTCGATCTCAAGTAGGAATTCTATCCGAAAACCGAATCAAACACTCGACCGAGCTAGGATACTCGGCCGAGCAGCCTACCAACCAGCCGGTTCCCTTTCTTCCTTCACAAGAAAACGAAATTCTCATTCCCCTCAACTTCCTACGTTTCCTATCCTAAGCGGTAGTTCTAATTCAAATGCACCTCTCCTAGCCAAGGTCGGGAATTTCCTATAAATAGCCCCTTGCACGATACAAAAACAACGATTATTCATTATCAAACATCAACACCTTTTTACAAAGCATCACATACAACAAATAGATACACATCTACGATTCATACACTTAGCATCGAAAAATCGATAGTAGAACTGGAGATCCCGCCGCTCTAGCGCGACGAAACCGGCCTCCTACACGACACTTTACACGTCCCACCAAACCACCATAACCCACCGACGTTAACTCGACGCTCTTGTGCCCAAGCCACGTCCCGATGAGCTCCGATCCGAGTAAACCGAAGCATGTAGGTTGAGGGTGTACCAAACCCGATTTCTCCTTCGTCTTCTCTTCTCCTTCTCGTCGTCCGCCTTGTCTTTTTTTCGGGTCGTGTATCGTCTTTTTTACGGGTCGTTCGTCGTTTTTTTATTTCTAATATCGATACTACAAAAACTATTTTTTTATATAACTTTCTTAAAATACGATATCGATTCTCTAATCGAATATCGTATCCAACAAAAACAAAATTAATTAATTCTCGTTGATGCTAAATAATCGTCACATCTTTTTAAACAAAATTCGACGATTTTATACGCGGAGAGAATTAACATCTTTTTCGTTCAAAATTCTTTTTTTTTTTTACTTTTCGTTCAAGACAAACTTTTTTCAAGACCTTTTATAAATTCATTCAGAATATTCGATATCGATTTCATAATCGAATATCGGGTATGAGAAATATCGAAAACATAAATCGAGTATAAATTAGTTCATATTTGTACACGATTTATCAAATTAGAAATTTTCGAACAAAAAACGAGACCGGGACAGCCCCGCACGCGAGTCGCGCCCATCCCAGGCGACTCGCGCACGGGCCTGAAACTCGAGTCCTTTTTTTAGCTTTTCGCTCTTTTTTTATTTTATTCTACAAAACGATTTCTCAAAATTTGTATCTTTTCTAAAACTATTCCGAGTATTTGATATCGATTTCATAATCGACTATTGAATAAAACGAATATCGAAAATATTAATTCGAGCACGAATTATGCAATATTCGTACGCGGTTTAATAAAAGCATCGATTTTCAGAAAATCGACCCCGAAATAGGCCGGGGCGCGAGTCGGGCGCACCCTAGGCGAGTCGCGGGCAACGCTGGAAAACACGACCCGTTTCGTTCCTTTTTTTTATTTTTTCGAACATCGTTTTATATACAAAACAACGTCTTTTTAACAATATTTTTCAGATTTCTACTAATATTTTCTCGATCTTGCATATTCATTATATTTGCTATATTATTTCTTCACAAATCGATACTAACTCGTTTGTTCATCTTGTAGCAAATTCATTCTTTTTTATCGTTTGTTTTATTATACTAAAACGAACCTCACATGCTAAATTCAACTTCGACGTAAATTTTTCACGCATTAAACCGACTTAGCAACCCATTCAATTCTCGCATGTTTAAGGAAAACAATGTTTGCATATCATTCATCGTTCAACTAACGCGCGTATTCAAAAGTCATTCGACATCTTAGTAGAGGCCGCTAATGTGCGGGCGGGGTTGGGTGTTCTTTGTGAACTTCCCAACACATACCCTCACCCCTTACTCAGAACCTCGGTTTCCGGATGTCAGAAACCATTGGCAACGAGAGTCATTCAATACACGATATCCGTATCGGTATCAAATGCTAAGGGACGAACCCAATAAACTCTGACATCGGGAATGGGCCGTATTTTGCACACGGCCCACTACGACATAGAGTGGGCTCAAACGGGTCCGAACTCCCACAAAGTTCGGTGGCGACTCCAACTTCGATTTAAATTTAAATTCGATCCATACTCATATGGAGATTCATTTGCCTCCCAAAACCCGCGCGTGGCCGCGTCGGGGTGGACCTATGTCATGTGCACAGTTTGTCAATTATTGTCTTCTTTTGTGTTTGTTTGTGTGACTTAGCCTTGTTTGTGAGTGGACCTAGTCTAGACATTACAATACGTCTCCGTGGACACGACCCGACTTACACTAGCTACCGTTAGGATTAGTTGGTTATATATTGATCTGTAGGACCCGCGACAATCCCCACCATCAGTTAGTCACCTATTTTCTTGATTGTATTCTTCTTTTTGAATTCTCTCGTTCGTGTTTCAATGTAGGTTCGCCTTTTCTCATGCCACCTTTAATGTTGTGTCAATGTGTTTTTCCCAGTGTCATTAACAAAATGGAAGTACGTAGTGTGGCTATTATGTCATGCAGTGCATGTTAGATATAGTTCGACAATATCGGAAGATCAAAGATCATAAGAAGGTGTTTATTAGTTAAATATTTTCACTTGACGTTTAATTTCCAATCATTGGGTTTTTTATTTGACTGATTTTTTGAAAACAAATGTAAGAATAATTGATTTGGGTTACTTATATATGCTTTGTGGTCTAATACAAATCTTTTAATTTGATAGTGGTTCGGAACGAAGAATGCTTATACGGTTGAAGAAATGAATGAGGTTCAAGATTTGTGGGCTACCTATTTTATGGAGAATCATCTTTAACTTGAATTGGTCGTAGATATAATATTGGTATATAACGTATAAATTAGAATATATGGATTTTCTTCCATATGTATTTTTGAATGAACGATCGCTCCTATTATATGTATTTATTTTTGTGGTTGTGCAGATTATTAATGTAACGTACTCCATATGTAATTGGATGGATTTTATACACACACACACACATTATTAGTTAATTGTTCGTGGTTGAGGTGCGATTATGGGTGCGAACTAATTACTTTTGTAGTTGTATAAAATTATTTATGTAGTGTTATTGTTCAATTGTGGCCTATCAGCTACAGTAGCTGCATTATTTTTTTTAAAAAACTTTTTACAACGGTCATTTGTATTGACTGATGCTAATTTATTACCACTTAAAGCAACGATCACTGATGTCAACCGATGCAAAATGTATACTTTTTGCAATGGTCAAAATTAATAACTGATGCAAAATGTACACTTTTTGCAACAATCATTCTTTACAACCGTTGCGATATATAAACTTTTTGCAACGGTTACCATTTCAACCGATGCGAAATGTACATCTTTAGCAACGGTTATTTTATTTAACCGATGCGAAATATGTTTTTGCAACGGCTTTAAAACCGTTGCGATTAGTGGTTGATCTATTGCAACACCGCGGAATACAACGATCAATGACCGTTGCGATATGAAGTTTTTGACCGTTGTGATATGTTGTTTTTGTACTAGTGTATTTTTCCGCGAGGAGTGCTACTTCTCTACAAATTAACGTTTTTAAGCTCGGATTTAAGTTATTTCTTTTCCTACAAATATCTAAATATATGTATATAATATTTTCAACTAAGAAATTTTTTTATTTACAAAAAATTATCCATCAATGATTTTATTACGAACTTTCGTAAATAATTATTTTCCGGTGCGAGGTTTACTCGAATTGCTTTGAAATACCTTTAACTATTTTACGATCCTTCTTTTTATCAACTTAAAGATTATTTGAGCCCTTTTTCCCCATGTTTTGGACCGACCCTTCTCCTGGTCACACCCTTACCACGTTTTATAAAATGTTCCTTTTTATTACACTAAAACGTAATTACATAATTCTTATCTTATCATTTATACAAGACTTTATGAGCAAACTTTTCATACTCCTTCCTCTTGATTTTTGGTTGGCACATATTAGCTATTTTCACATAGTTTTCATCACCCTTTTTAATATCATTTAAGCTTAAAAAACCATCCATTTCTCCTCTCATTCATTCCTTCACTTAAAAAAAATCCCTTCTCTACTTCCTTTTGGCCGTGCTATTTTCTAGCTTTTCAAGGCGTATTCTTGTTCCAATTCAGGTCATATTCATATCATTTTTATCGACAAATTAATCCTTATTTCGATCCTTTCGTTAAGGTAAATCGAAATTATTTTCGAGCATTATTCACCTTGATTTTATTAGTTTTCTCATGGTATTTTTCTGCCATGAATTTCTTGTATGGTAGGATTTGTGGACGATCCCGAGGCCGGCGAGTGTATTATCGATTCCGATTTGGATTAGAGGTAACGTCGATGTTACTCGGTATTTCATGATTTTAATTGTGTATTTGCATGTATATTTTCGTATTTCATTTTTTATAATATATCTATGTCATATAATCTACAAAATTTTTAAAAGTTGAAAATTTGCATGTTTCGGTATTTTTATCGCTTTTACGAGATTAACGATTGAATTGTTATATTAATTTGTAAAATCGTAATATTCGACCTAAACATGTAATATATGATTATGTCCTGTAAAAATAAAGTTTTTGATGACTCTTGATAATTTGGTATTTTTCTAATGTTTTTGATATCGATTATTGAATTATTACCGTTTACGAACAAAAATGATTAAAATCTGATTTTTGGTTCTAGCACTTAAACATTTTATTTTAATCTGAATTTTGACATGGGTAAACTTTCTTGTGAAATAGAATTTTTTGATGTTTTTCATAATTTTTTGGAATTGTTAAGTGGGTGAATTAATTAATCCCTTTAAATCATCGTATATCGTTAAAAACCGTGTTTGTCGTTTTAATTTCTGATTTCTGGTTGGTGTTTTAAATATGGGGAAATCATGTTTCTGATGATTTCATGATGAAATGTATTTTTATGAATTTTAATTCTTTAATAAAATGTTAGGAGCGATAAGTTTCATTAATGGAATCGTTAATTGTGAAAACGGGTTTTAAAAGACGGTTTTAATGAAAATGGTGAAATCTGGAAAAAAATGTTAGTTTCTGGAAAATGATGATTTTTAATTTTATTAATATTTTTTGGATATTAATACTTAAATCGTTTCCTAATTACTATTTTTATTAATCGTTATTGTCGAAATTAGACGATTAACGAGAAAACCCTTTAAAAATCGAGTTCTGGGATTCTGGAAAAATTGTTCTTCTGAACAGAATATCCAAAAAATTATTTTAACTATTTTATGTAATTTTGTACTATATATTGAAGTCTTTGGTTAATAGTATTGATTTTTGGACAAAATTACGGTTTATCGTTAAAATGCCCCCTTCCACCTAAATGAATTGTTTTTCCAGCAATTTTGAAAACACTTTAATCTGAAACTTTAAGAGTTAAATCACCCCTTATCATATTCTAAATTTGTTTAATGATTTCATTAAATAAAAGACGTTAAATGATTTATTTTTACATCTGCCGTAAAATCTTATTAATAATTAGGGAATTTGAGTCTTATAAATTTTAGAAACATCCTAATTAGTAGTATTAAAGTGTTTAAGACATTTCTAATTATTTTATAAACACTTGTATGATTTTTCAATAATTTCATAAACCCATTTATCCTTATTTTGGAAATTAATATCGTTAAGGCCGAAAGTATTAGTTTTATAAATCTATATTGTTTACTAAAAATGTTTTAGTAATATGAACTAATATTTTTGATAGTTTAATATAATGCTATTTTTGTAATGTTTCTAATTATAGAAGTTTCTAAATATAGAAATTTCCTAAAATAGAAAGCTTCTTCTTTTGGGAGGCGATCATTTTTTCCTTTCGTTCTCTTATTATTATAATGATTATATCTCCTAAACATATCAATAATGAGTTTGTTTAGAAGTTATGGAATAAGGATAAGTGTGGGGTTAGAGTAATACAGTCTAGGATGTACTGTTTTGTCATCAACTATAAGGCTGGTGTATCCATTTGGGATGCATTGATTATTGAACTGGATACATTTGGTGTCCACGAGTATATGTGCATTGTGCCCTTAAACTAGATATTGCATCGTGTTAGTCGCCGTCAGTTGAACTGGATACATTTGGTATCCAGAAGGAGTGTATATTACTTAAGCTAGAACTTTGCATTGATAAGTCGCCGTCCTATTATGGTTGAGTTGCCTAGTTAGAGACCTTGGATCTTCGCTGCGTGTGAAGTTGGTGTCTGAGTTCTCGAAGTTAGTTTTTAGTATATCCCTAATGAAAGTCTAGCCTTGTGCACACTAATCCTATCCCTAACGCCATTTTGAATATTTTATTATTATCGATATAATTTTGATTTGCAGGTTGACAAATGTTTTATGTTTTCTTCGGAAAACTCATTTTTATTATATTGTTTCGATATGTGAAGTTTTTCACTGAAAGCTTATTTTCTTTATAATGTTTTACTGTATTTTTATTTTTACTATTTTTCTATAGTAGTAATTACAGTTTTAAAATCCTGTTATACGGCTAGGAGAACGTTGACGTTGCTCCTCACTGATTGTGGTTGTTATGTTTTAACATGGCAGTGTGGATCATGCCTGTTTATTTTAATAATTATGTCTAATGGAATGTTCAAACCCCTTTTATGGATTGTTTTAAATTTTGGCCATTTTTATTCATGGCCTATTGTTTGGCTTTACCATTTTAATTTACTAAGACATAGTTACAGTGTGTTTTAATCCCAACTCTACACTATTTCCGCCACATTATCGCGTTAGATTTTCTAGGGGATTACACACTCAACCACGTTTAACTGTGGAATTCTTTTTGCATGGATGAGCAGAAAAGAAAGTGCATTCACTTTGTTGATATAAGTAGTACTTCAAATCCCTTTAAGCAAAGTTCATAAATAAGACATCTTCAATCAATGTGGGGTGTTTCACAAAGTTTAATGGCCATAACCATGCTATTAGTGAAAAGATTCTTTTACGATGTTATGAAAGACTTCTCTTCAGTACAATGTATATGGTCAACATTATTAGCCATTGCATTACATCCAACAAATTAAACTTTCCCCGTGAAACAAAAGGTGGTTTTGTATTTGTTTAAGGAGAGAGTGATCTAATGGATAATGATTAACCTTTAATGAAAGAAAGAGTCGGGTATTTATAGGCATGTGTTCAGAGAGATTTCTCTTTTGTGAACAAAGTCATGGGCTATTTCACCTTACGCATGCTCGTCATGGGAGTTCCCATTTCTTTGTCGTGTGCTAGTTGCGGGCAAATGACAATTTTTAGCCCATCCCGAGCGACTGAGACCTCTGGGAGGCCAAGACGCGTTGCCGTATGACTTGATTTTTGAACCATATTCTAACGTCGATCTGAGCATGAGTTTTATCTTTGAACCAAAGGCTCGGGGGAACGATAGAAAAAGGTATGTCGGGACGAAGTGGTAAACCGACCCTATCAAAATGTAAGATATTTAAATAATTATTTCTCTTATATATTAATTATGATCTTCTTAGGAAAATTTTGACGGTTTATATATAACTTGGCAAGATAATACACCGTTTATTACTTATGTAATCTAAATACTTTAGCACCATTATTTATAGTTGCATGAGATTAAAGGTTAAAATTTTGAAATTTAAACTTATAAAAACTTAACAAAAAATTATAATACAAAAGAGAAAAGGTCATTTCATATATATATATATATATGTGTGCAGTAGTTAATTTAGATACCATAAATTCAATCTCTGAAATGGTCTCTGTTTTGCTACAGGTAGATATTGGTGGCAAAGTTAGCTACTATTATGTTAGTAGCTAATCGTGTAGCTAATTTAGATACAACTTAAACTGTCGCAATCTCGGTAGCTAATTTCGATCTCTAATTGCGTCTCTAATTTAGCGACGAGGCATATAGCGACAGACCTACTGTTGTCGCAAATTCAGTAGCTACCCGTATTTAGAGACCAAAAATGACATTTTAGAGACGGATACCACAGTAGCTAACTGAGTCCACCCTTGTAGTGTATGATCAAATAAATAATTATATTTATTGTAAATCTATATAAGTATTGTAAACAAGAGTCTTAGAACTATTCCCCAGTTTTCACAGAATAATTGAAAACTAGTTGGCATACCCGTGCACCGCACGAGACTATATTGTTTTATACCTTTTGTAATTCACAGTTCCATTTTTTTACCTCATGATCCAATATTCATTTAATTATTTATACATTTTTTTTTTCATGTCTTTGTAAATTTATTTACTTTCCCAGTCATTCGTAATATCTTAAGCAGTAAATGGACTTATGCACTATTTGACACTAAGGCGATAGACGCGTAGTTCCTTCTTCTTTCTTAATTGATTAGTTTTTTTTAATTAAAAAATTTATTAAATGATTGCTTCTGGGGTTTATCAGTTGGTTTAGTTGTTTTGCCCAATCAAAACATAACACGTGGCCTTATTAGAAGATGGTGTTAGATAAATAATGGATGGATGATGATTTGTTTGGGTTTTAATAGGGTGTATAGATATAGATAGATTAGTTGATAGAATTTTTCATTTGCTATATTTCAATTCATTGTTTTTATTTGATTTTGCAACGCTAAATAAAAACTCAATGCATGGAGAAGGTAGAAAACGAAAACATTACATTAAACAAATGAAAAACTGTCAATATTATCCTTAAGGTTGAAACTATATTACCGAAGGTAAAATATAAAAAGAAATGATACTTGGAGAGATAAGGTGAAGCGTCATATTGCTTCTAAGTTAGTAATTTGACTTGATTGAGATTATGTTTAATAGATGAAGTCTAATTGTATTTTGAGACTTACTTTTATTAAAATATGACATGTTAGATAAGCTAAATTATGCATGAGGGATGACTTGTTAAAGTTTATATTGTATACTATGATTGTACTCGTATGTTGTATCGTGTATTCCGTTGAACCTTGCAGGAACGTTGTTTTTTTTGAAATTTTTTTGACACACACACACACGCAAATATATATATAGAGGAAGGATCAAGTGAGTCCTATATATATACATTGAGTCCATGAGACCAATATTGGACCATTGATCAAGTGAAAGATGAATGATTGTGATTGCTTGAGTTGAAATAAAGGAATAGCAGTAAATAAGGTAAATAAAATCAAATCTCCTTATTTCCTCTACCAAATAACTATTTACATCTCTCATCAAATTCTCTCTCATGTAAACCAATATCCCGCCATCATCATTCACGCACAAAACCCCAACATCTTCTTCTTCTTAATTAAAGTAACATCTTCCTCTTCATTCACGCATAATTAATCAGAATTCTTCAAAATTCAGAACCCTTCCTCTTCATAATCTTCAATCCTCTTAACAAGCATACGGTACCTTCCTCTTCTTAGGCTTTAATCTTCCTCACAAGCATAATCTTCAGTTCGCGAAGTCCATAAACTACTCTACTCAAGGTACGCTTCGATTATCTTACCATGATTTTGTTGATTAGGGTTTACGAAATTTTCAGAGTTTTAACCTTTTTGTGTGCTAATTAATGATTGTATATTGTCTTCTGGGTATTCGACTTACATTGTAATCGTTTCACTTAATTACATCAAATTTATATTCTTTTTTTATTACATGAACATGGTGTTTTAGTTGTGCTGTTTCTTTTCATTCTACAAATCAGAATTTATGGTAGTCTTTTTGTATGCTATTTCTTCAATGCTAATGATATGTTAGTCTTAATTGTGGAGACGTGTTACTTTAATTTGGACCATATGTTACTTTAACAAGTGCTATGTGTTACTGTAAGGGGTCATTCAGTTATGGTGTTACACATGTATAGTGTTACTTTAAAGACGATCATGTGTTACTTTAGTTAAGAAGACGTGTTACTTTAATTCGCATCATTGTGCTACTTTGAATGCTAATAGTCTGGTACATTTAATTGTGGAGACGTGTTACTTTTATTCGCACCATATGTTACTCTAAAACCTGCTATGTGTTACTTTAATGCGTATCAGCTGTTACTTTAATTTTATATAGCAGAATAAACTCTAACAATAGTTGTACATAATTATTGTACTTTTCAAATGGCAAAAGGCGAAAAATCTAAAAATACCGGTGACGCGAAATCGCAGCACAAGACGCAGGTCAGTTGCAAGCCGGTGAGCTTTAGCAGTGTCGATGTTTTCTCTTTACCAGATGCATATTAAACTGTAATAATAGTTGCACATACTAATTATACTCATACCTGTTCTTTATTCAAAAAGCGAAGAAAGGAGACAAACAGGAAAATGTTGATAAGAAGATTCAGGTACGGTGTAGACCACTGAGCCTTGTGGAACTAATGTCCACCTTCAACGATCGGCAGCAGGCGGCCGTCAACAGAATTGGTTTTGGCGGCCTACTACAAATGCGCCTCAAAAGCTACCCCGCGAAGTTTGCCACTGACTTCATGAAGTTATTTCCCGATTACTCCTTGATTTTCAGACTACCACGGAAAAGTGATCAATTTTTGGTAACGAAGCAAGATGTCAACGACTGTTTCCTTCTTCCCTACGGTCCGAACCCAGTTGATTTGCTCCCTATGGGTCGGTCAAACAAAGTACAGGCGAAGGATGTCCTTAGTCTGAAACAAGCATGGAGGGAGCGGTTCCACATTGCCAAAGGAAGTGATGTAATCCCTGTCACACCGGTGCTAGAAGAACTACAGAAGAAAGTTGACGGTGGAGACGACTTCTGCGAGTTGTTCTTTCTGTACAGCATGTCGATCTTTCTTAACCCAACGTCCAATTACGGCATTGATTTGAGGCTGTCGAAGTTGGTGACAAACATAGACAAAATAAGAAACTACGATTGGTGCACATTCGTATTGGATGGGCTGGCGGTAGCCTGTCAAGACTACGTTCTTCGGAAACCAACATACCTGCTCGGTTGTTTGCCATTTCCAATGATCACATACTTCCAGCACTTTCAATCCCATGACCGTGCTTGCCTGCATGATCTACCATTGATCAAGCATTGGGATCGAGTGCGGATGCTGGAAAGGTTAATTAGCAAATTTGTTGTGGTAGGCTGGATCGTCTTACCAAGTCAAAAGTAAAATACCCCCGTTATCTACATGATGTGGTGGTGGATGACGTGCCGCTGTTAAGGATAATAACTACCGGGAGACCGATGCCCCAAAAGTTAGGAAGTCCATAAACATCGAGCTAGCAGATGACGTCGAGGATGACGATGATCTAAAAGCAAGGGCAGTAGACGTAAATTATAAAACTTTTCGTCAATAAATTACGTGTTCATTCTATCATCTGTTATTCTAACATCAATGTTTTTTAAAGTTTTTTGTATTTCAGTTTTGTTACTGTAATGCGCATTATGTTACTCTTACTTTGAACACATGTTACTTTAATGCGCATTATATGTTACTTTAAGGAATTTAGTTACTTTTAAGAGTGAAGATGTGTTACTTTAACAGTACTAATCTGGTACTTTAAGCGTGAAGATATGTTACTTTAATGCGGATCATCTGTTACTCTAACATCAAAGATATGTTAGTTTAATATGAATCATAAGTTACAGCCTCCAGATTAACATACTCTTTTTACTTTTGATGCAGAAGGTACACGAATTGTACCTCATGATGGCTAGGAATGCAGTTGCATTTCATGATTGGTGGATCTCAGCCGCTGCCAAAATGAGAAGAATAACATCGGGCAAACTACTGCATGATGACCCGGTTCCATCACAGGCATCACAAGATTTATGGAGTGGAGAGGAGCTCCACCGGACAGTCGATGAAGTATGCGAGTCGTACGCACATGCAAAGAACGCAACGACGAAGGGGCCCGTATTCATGGGCCAGCCCACAAAACCAAGAGGTGCGGGTATTCGTACAAATGTGGTGGGGGATGAGAATGTTTGGGCGATCGTGCCATCTTTGGAATTCGGGAATGAAGGCGGTCCGGAGATCGAACTCTACACGACAGCAGAGATGGATGAGGTTGTTAAGGGTGGTTCGGAGGACTGCGATCAACGCTCGTTGGTGCTCTCATCGCGTAATCCGAACACAGATGAGGCAAATATTAGTGAATGTTTGTGGGTGGAATTTGATGGGCGGAAGGTCTTCCACCCTTATTTCTTCCACTCTGAAAAAAGGTTGGAATGCATGCAAGTTGTCGACGAGAAGCTTGGATGCTCGTATGATTGTGGGACACCTGACCCAGACCGGCTAATCGTATCATACTTTCTAGTTTGAGATAGTAGGTTGCTCAGGTCCGTATTGACCGTTCGGAAAGACGTAATGGATTACTTCTTTTTCAAAAATGAGAAATACAGCGCAGAGTAAGTATTTTACAGTAATTAATGTCCTTTGCCTGCTGTTTTTTCTTTATGTTATTTTTGATCGATTGTCACATAATTCATTCAAATTCTATCAGTGAGATGTTGGTAAGGGTTGACGACTTCTTCAACGTACCTCGTGACGAGCTGTCAAAAATTCAGCCGGGTAGCAGCTTTCAAACGCTATCATCGATAGCTGGTGCATACTAATTAACTACCTGGACGCTTCTCAGACTGCACCGCGTCGGATATCGCGCTGCTTCTTTGACGTTAGCCACAACGTAAGCTTGCTTGTCTCTCCTAATTTGATCGTACTAGTACAATCAACAACGAGTGTTACTCTAAAATGTTGATTCTGTTACTTTAATAACTGTTAATCAACCCAATACAATTCAGGAAGATAATACGAGCTACTATAAATATGTTACTACAATATTATCTTTGTATTACTGTAATGACGATGAACTGTTACTTCAACTTATGTCATGCAGAAGACAGTATTGAGATTATGGAAGCGCTTGAAGAGTGGTGTCTCTATTGACATTGGCGAAGATTTGTTCAACTTCTAGGACATTTGGGCTAAAATAAATCAAGACACCATCCAGCTAGACTCCGACCTGATACGTCTATATGAAATACTCATACGGTTGACTATTTATTACAGTTCATCAACAATAATCGCCAACAACTTAATTACCAAATAACAGGTGTTCGTCCCGGTGCTATTTGACAACAACGATCACTACAGCTGCGCATGTATCAACTTCCTCTCAAAGCAGATCGAATACCTCGACAATAAGAGTTATGAAGAGCAGGAATTCGAAAGCCTACCATACGTCGGGATGGCAAAAATCGCAGTAAGTGTACTCATGATATATATAATCGGACATCATTTTATATACCAAGACATGTGTTGTCAACTGTCAGTCTTATATGGTTTTTTTTGTATGATCAAGGCTGTAGAAATGGGGAAGTATACGGTGAAAAAAGGTATCACTTAGGGTTCGGCTGTCTCAGAGTTCCCTGTTGTCAATGTCCCATTCGCATGGCAAGGCGGCAGGTTTTTGGCTAACGACTGCGGTGTTTACCTCATGATACAAATGATGCTGTACGCGGGGGAGGTGTTCGACTGTTGTCTAGGCACAATGGAGGCTAACAACCTCTACAGAGCAGAAATTGCAGCGACTCTGGTCCTGTGCGACATCAACAAGGACAGAAATTAGGTGATAGCGAAGGTGAGAGAGTTCCTGAACGATAAAGCAAATATTGCCATCGAGAAAACACTCTCCGATGTTGCGGGGTCAACGGGCGAGATTATCAAGAGGGTAGGCGAGGCGGAATCTGAGGAACGACCGTCGAAGAAGAGCCAACTGTCGACACCTAACCCTACAACCCCGGTCACAGAAATGGTGCCAGACTCAGAGTTGACAACGCGGACAAGATCCGTCCTGAGGATCCAAAACCGAGGTGAGGGTGACGGCCTAGGTTGCTCAAATGACTGTGGAGGCGAAGATGCGAACCTTCCTTTGTTGTCACCGTTTATAGCGAACAACAAGACATTATTAAGCAAGATTGTCATCCGTCGCAAAAACATCGTGGACTATTGCCTTGTGGAGCTCGACACCTTAGAAATTTGGTAAGCATTTACTATAACAACGATGATTGAATATTTATTCAGATTTTTTTACCATTGATTTCTTTTTGCAGCGAGGAGGTGGCTGTGTATTCAACCATGGCTAGAATTAAGCAGAATGATATACTTTCAATGTTACCGGGTCAGGACATGGCGTCGTGCATCATCGAGTGTTGGTCGATGCTGATGAACATGTTGGCCTCAGGTGTTTTTGGATCGGACGAGACATCTACGATGGCTTTCTTTGGTCTCCGACAGTCGGTACGCGTTACTGCTGCATTTGTGTGTGTTTGTGTGTGTGTGTGTATACAAATATCACCATGGGGCTAGGAGAATACATGTCCTTGATATAAATATTTATGTGTGAGACAAATTCATTCTGTAATTCACGAGAGAAATTCGTACTTTAAGTATGTATAGTAATCAAATCGGTCATGATTTGTGTTACTCCAACGTACTAAGTGTGTTACTTCAACATATTCTGATTGGAAAAATACTTTACAGTTGTTCCCAATTTGAGACACAATTAATATGTTGTAGAACTGCCTTTATGGGATGGTTGAACAGTATAAAGACGGTCCATCCACGTAACAAGTGGACATCTTGATGGCACATTGGGACTTTTTTAGAAGGAAGTGTGGCCGTTTTCTTAACATGAATTCTGAACTCATCTTTGTTCCCATCAATCGCGAGGGGCACGACTCATGCGTATGCATCAACCGTAAGGAGAAGAATATAGATCTCCTTGATCACCAACGCTACACGGACGTGAAAAATACAGACGTGTACAAGGCCGTAAATCTAATTGTGAGTGCGCTCCTTCCGATCATTATATATATGCCAGTAGTTATTATTTTATATGGCTATCTGTTTCTCACTTACTAACGTCACTGTGATACACGCAAGTGTCAACAATGAGCAATTACCTCGACAATCACAAAGTCCCTGGTGCAGGTGATATCGTGACTTACAATTTCCACCAGGTTAAGCTGAAGTGGCAGAAACCAGCTGCAACCAAGAACGAGTCGGGAATTTCCCTGATGATGCACATGTTAATGTACGAGGGCGGTACATTCCACCAAATGGATCTCTAGAAGAAGGTCAACAGACGATATCTGGTGGTCTAACTTGCAGCCACACTTCTATTAGCAGACAGGAACAAGGTGCGATAGCGGTTGATGGATAACGTAGACAAGTACGTGGAAGCGAGACAAAAAATCATCGACAGTTCCAAGAGCAAGCCAACCAAGGGTTGAAAAAAATAATGTTTCTAATGAATTATGTCATCTTTTTTTCTAATTACGAATATTGCTTTGTATCCTTTTGATACTGTTTATATCCATTGGTATTTTGATTATCACTAATGGATTAACGCTGTTAAACTCTGTTACACTGACTAAGTGTTCCTTTTACTCTAAGGAACGACATGTGTTGCTATGAGAGTGAATGATATAACCTACGATACAAATCTGGTCTCATAATCAGTGTGTTACAGCAACGCATTGTAGGAGTTACTTTAACGAATAAATGATGTTACTCTAAGTGATTAATGGTGTTATTTTCATAATGATGGTTAAACAACGTTGTTTTCACCAACTACTCTGACGCATTATATATGTTACTTTAAGGAACGAATGTTGTTACTTTGGTAATGAATGGTTCTAACCTAAGAAAGAAGGCTGTTAACCCGCATTACAAAGTTGGTTTCATCATCAGGGATTGGGGTTCTTAACCTAGCAAAAAAAAAGTGTTACCCTAATGCATTGTAGCTGTTACTTTAAGGAACAAATGATGTTACTATAAGGAATGGTTGTGGTTAATCTAAGAATGAATGGTTAATCAGTTATCCTTAGTTACTTTTATGCTTTGTGTCTGTTACTTTAAGGAACGAATAGTGTTACTCCAACCTCTGAGATGTTACTCTAACCAAAACATGTATTAAATATAGAGTTACCTGCAACGTTGCACATCAGTATGTGTAAAAAATCGGTTATTCTTGTAAACCAAAAAAAAACTTCTCAGAATGACCAAAAACACAAGGATGCTCAGAACACTTGTTCCTCCTCCTCCTCTTCTTTAGAGTCTTCTTCACTCTCCTCTTCTTCGTCGCCTTCATCTATTTCACCGTTCTCATCCTCATCATTGGATGGTTTAGTAGGCGGTGGGGGCCGTGCTGCATGCGAATTTGGACAGTTTCTCTTGTCATGGTGCGCCATCTATTTGTAGTTGTTGCACATGCGTTTCGGCTTTCTAGAAAGTGCGATCGTCTTTTCCTTACTCGATAACATTCGCTTTCCGCTGCCCTTTGTCTTAGAAATCATGGGAGGGAGTATCGTGATATTGCTAGAGGTTGTACACCCATGCATATTTTCCAGTTCCTGCGTTTTGCCAATATTCCCCCCGCCAGAAACCGGCTGTCTCTGCAACCTGAACTCCCTAATTAATCCACACAAGCTTTCCACATCTGCCTTGTCTCCTGCCCTTAGAAGTCCCATTGTCTCATGAATTTCCGACCACAATTTTGACATCTCTATTTGTTTTCCGTCGATGATGTCAATGTTTTCGCTATCTAATCCTTCATCACCGATACGAGCAATGCGAACAACCTTTATTGTCCACCTTTTGGTACTATTTTTTCGGGTATAGTGGTGAGCCCTTTTGATGAATATATCCAGATTACGTGTCTACAAAATATTCCTCATAAATTAAACAACTGACATGTGCAGCTGGATTCAGATGTACCTGGACAGATCACGACATATTAATGTGACACTGTTAAGGCAAAATAATATGTCAAAAACAATATAATATCTACTTATTCAATCAGTAGAGACAACAATTACAATGGAGGTAATGGTGTGCGAAATGTAATGGATCTCAAAATGAGTTACTTTTAAGAATAAATGATGTTACTCTAACGAATGATCGGTGTTACTTTCAGAATAAAGCTTACACAACGCATTATATATGTTATCCTCATTTACTCTAACGTATTATATATGTTATTTTAAGGAACGAATGGTGTTACTTTATTAAAGAACGGAGCTAACCTAAGAAAGAAGGGTGTTAACCTAAGAATGAAGTGTAACCAACGTTGTTATCAACTGAAGAAAATGTCAGTGCATGAGTTAGTTTATGTAGTACCTGATATATACTGGACTGTAAACTCTTTATTTCGTGTAGCATCCCTTACCAAGGTCTCCTCAATCCCGTCCTTCTCAAGGAACCCCCTCACACTGCAAGTACCCACAGAAAAATTCAACTCCTTCTGGATTTCTTCAAATGCGGCGTGGGTGTAAATCCTCGCAGCGTGATGTTCAATTGGCAGGTGGGTTGCTTTTTTTGGAGAAGCTTCTACATTGTCGTTGTCGAGTTTTTTTGTGTATACCGTTGCTAGTCCGTAGCGCTCTCGAATCGCATCCAGAATATGACCAACGTCCCCGATTTTTGTTCGAATCTTTTGAAGAAACTGTTTTCACTCTCCGACCTTTGTGTTGTTCGCATTAAGCCTCCCATTTTTAAATCACTACAATGTGCCATCACCCACTGCCTCCTAATGGAGAATGTAGATGAAAACCACTCGACATCACCCCCATGGTACTCCTCCATTATCGCATGCCATTCCGCATCGAACTCATCTCCATCAATCTCCATATCCCATACTATAGCATTCAATCTCTTCAAAAAATATTGGTAGACACTCTGCGTTGTACCATATTTGGTAGGAACCTTGTTCAAGATATGCCACATACAGAAACGGTGTCGCGCCGTCTTGAACATTTCCCTTACGGCTGTTATAATACTCGGATCCTGGTCGGTAATAATATACCCCAACTCCTTGCCGCCCATTGCAGTAATAAATCTGTCAAACACCCAGATGAACGATTCATAATCCTCGTGTGCTATCAGAGCCCCAGCAAAAGTTACCGATCGTTTGTGATGATCAACACCGGTGAACAACGTGAATATCATTTTACATTTGTTCGTCCCGTACGTTGGGTCGAATGAAACTAAGTCTCCAAACAATTGGTAATTTTGTCGCGCCTCACCGTTAGCCCAGAAAACCTTGCTTACACTCCCATCTTTATCCAGCTCGTAGTCATAAAAGAAACCATTTCTATTTTTAGCCATGTCTTTGAAATGATCGATGAATAGTTGACCGTCCCTCTCATGTAGGAAGCACTTTATATCTCTTCCCCAGTTTTTGAAGTCGACCAAGCTCGCACCCACGTTTGCGAATCCCTTTACTTGTTCCTTGCACATGTTATGTCCGCGTTGCGCCAATCTTCAGCTGAAAATAAGAATCAAGAACTACTGAATTACATGCCCAATGATAAGTCAATATTTATACGTATTTTTACCCCCTTAATATTATATTTTCTACGTCGTCTTTGTATTTTCTGAGCTAAAAGCTATAACTTTAGTAATTTTTGATATATCATCGGCCTTATATTATTTTTAGTACTAAATTGGGTATTTAATCTATATTTTAATTATTTAATATATATACATGGAAAATATTACTAAAATCGTATTTATGCTTGCAGGTCTGTCTTAAGACGACGATATCTCACAGAATAGGGCGATATAGAACCCGTTGGAAAGCTAAGTCCAAGGCCGATAACTTTATAGAATAAAGTTAGACCCAAATTCAAAGACTTATGGGTCGAAATCAGACTAAAAGAATTCAACTGGAGAATTGGGCTGAATTAACAAATGGATATAGGAAATTCCATAACACAAAAAAACAAAAGAAAAGAAAAGAAAACAATAAATATAAAGGGAGAGGAAGACAGGGGTGCCGCAGCACAACATAACACCATCACAACACAAAAAAAATTCAATTAAAGAAGAAGAACAAGAAGGGCGGCAGGAAGAACAAAGAGAAGAGAAAAGAAAAAGAATAGAAGCAGTCAGCACGCAGAACAACGCACGACTAACAACAATTTTTTAATAGGAGTGCGTAATTAACTATTGATATTGTGGTCTATGAGATTGGATTTTTATGTTTAACGATTAATTATTGTTATTGGATATTTATTTGAAATTTATTATTAACTTTGTGATTTATGATTATTAATTTGGATTGATCACCTAGAATGTTCTCATAAATCTATTGTTAATAGGTAGTAATTTTGATTAGGTTGCAGCTTACTGGTCTAATTATAATTACTAGAATTTTCAGTAATAATTCCGTCTTATAGAGTTGCAGCATTCTGCTTCTGTAAGACCTAATTGATTGGTGCTCTTAAAGCGATTAAATTTATTGACTTGATTCGTGCTTACATGGTTGAGTCGATTTAGTTTAGTTAGAATTAAACTCGCGTGGTTAACGGAGTTTAACGAGTAAAAAAGATAAAAACTTTTAATTTACTTGCTTACAAGGGATTAAATAGTTAACCAATCTATCCAATAACTAATTAAGTGAATCAATGATTTGACCCAATATCTATAGAAAATTACATGTCTCCCGTTAATTCGTTATTATAACTTTTAACTTGAATTAAACATCGTTGTTATTTATTTGTTTTTTTTCTTTTAGTTTAGTATAGTTTACTTTCGTAATAGTTTAATCTAGATTAGAAATTATTCACCTCAACAAAACCCCCCTTTATAATTATATAACTATACCTACTATTATAAATTATAAATAATATAATAATTACATCGATCTAGGATAGTACATTAGTCCCTGTGGGTTCGACCCTTACTTACCCTTCTACTTGCTAGTTAGAGTTTGTAAGCGAAAATATAAATTTAATTTTGAGTGCGGAAACGACACGCATCAAATTTTGGCGCCGTTGCCGGGGACTACTGGTTTATTATCTTAGATTTTAGTTAGTGAGTTAATTATTATTATTTATTATTATTATTAGTTTTATTATTTTTATTTTATTTTGGTTATTTTTATTTCTTCATTAGTTTCTCCCATTGTTTTTATCAGATACACTTGGAGTTATATAATATGACTGGAGCAGCCGAGAAGAGTTTAAGGGAGCAGTTACTTTCCTCTAGTAAAACACCGACGAGTATCGTTTTTCCTTATTTGGAAAAACCGTTTAAGCTTAATCCAGGTTTTATCCAAATACTCCCTAAATTTTACGGTAATTCTAATGAAGATGCTCAAAGACATATTCGGGAATTTTATCTTGCTTGTGCTACTTTATCTTTGGCTGACGTTGATGATGATATTATTAGATTTCGAGCATTCCCATTCACATTACATGAGTTAGCTAGAGATTGGTTGTTTTATCTTCCGTCTGGATCTATTACTTTTTGGGATTGCATGCGAAAAACTTTTCTTGAGAAATATCAACCTCCTAATATAAGTAGGTCAATAAGAAGACAAATTATGAGTATTCAGCAAGATAAAAATGAACCTCTGCAAGATTATTGGGATAGATTTAATAGATTATGTATTTCTTGCCCCCAACACCAACTTAGTGAGAGTGTCTTGATTGAGAGTTTTTATGATGGCTTGCTAGATGATCAGAAGCGACCAATAGATACTGTTAATGGTGGGTCTTTAGTAGATAAAACTCCTATAGAAGCGAGAAAAGTGATTTCAAACATGGCTATTAGTAGTCAACAATATGTAATAAAGAATGATCACGAAGAGAAAATACAAAATTAATTAAGGGAGCAAGCACAAGAGATTAAGGAATTCTAAAATGTCATTAGTGCTGTTAGTGCTCAAAATCAGTCTTTAGAAAATATTGTTAGACAATTAGCCATCCAAATAGGAGAAGTACATTCACAAACATTTAGTCGCAATGAGCAGTTAGGGAATCAAATGCAACAAATGCATACTACTCTTGGTAATATTCACAACAAATTAGAACAAATTGAGAATACAAAACACTCCTCTTACATTATTGATGAATCTAAGGCTATAACCTTAAGGAGTGGTAAAGAGCTTAAGAATAAAGTTGGAATTGAAAAACAAATTGAGGTTGGTAGAGAAGAAAAGAATCAAATGGAAGATAGTGATAATCAAGATGAATCTTTTGATAGTGAAAAAGATGTTCAAGGTGAGAAAGATACTCAAGAAAAAGAAATTACTAAATCCGTACCTGATGTTACTAATATTAAGACATTTGTTCCATTCCCTACAAGATTTGCTCAATCAAAGAAACAAGAACTGGATAATGAAATTCTAGAAACATTTCGAAAGGTAGAAATTAATATACCTCTCTTAGATGCTATTAAACAGATGCCCAAATATGCTAAATTTATGAAAGAACTGTGCACTAATAAGAGAAAAATCAAGAGCGGTGAAAAGTTTTAATTGGGGAGAATGTGTCTGCTATTCTTCATAAGAAGATACCTCCAAAGTGTAAGGATCCGGGGATATTTAGCATACCTTGTAAAATTGGAAACTGTAAATTAGATATATGTATGCTTGATTTAGGAGATTCAATCAGTGTTATGCCGAAGTCTGTCTATGAATCTTTAAAATTAGGACCCCTTACTAAAACTGACGTAATAATCCAGTTAGCCGATAGATCGCATGCTTATCGTGTTGGAGTTTTAGAGGATGTCTTAGTTCAGGTCAATATGTTAGTTTTTCCCGTTGATTTTTATGTTATTGATATGGGTAACTCTTTTGATGCTAAATATGTACCTTTATTATTAGGGAGACCCTTTCTCAAAACTGCTAGGACAAAGATTGATGTGTTTAAAGGAACTCTTTCATTTGAGTTTGATGGAGAAACGATTGAACTTAATATCTATGATACTATGAAACACCCAAATGATGTTGATGTCGTTAGTTGAATAAATAGCCATGATATAGTGGACTTAGTTACTCAAGAGACTTTCAATAAAGTATATGATTTCGATTTCAATGATAAAGATAATTTTGAACATACTCATAACAATATTTCTATCGATAAGTTGAAAAGTGTTGCTAGTATTGACTTACCCGCAAATACACCTAAATTAATACCTTCTGTCCAATGTGCCCCTGATTGGAACTAAAACCTTTGCCTAGTAATCTGAAATATTGTTTTCTTGGTGAAAATGATACCTTGCCGATAATTATTTCTAATTTACTTACTGGGTCACAAGAAGAAAAACTGATTAATGTGCTTACTAAATACAAAGAGGCTATAAGGTGGACCATTGCGGATATTAAAGGTATCAGTCCCACATTGTGTATGCATAATATTTCTCTAGAGAATGATTCTAAACCTGTCAGAGAAACCCAACGTAGGCTTAACCCTGCAACGATGGAAGTTGTAAAAAAGGAAATTCTTAAGTGGCGTGACGCGGGTGTTATATATCCTATATCTGATTCAAAATGGGTTATTCCAATTCATGTAGTTTCTAAAAAGACGGGAATGACTGTTGTAGAAAACAATAAAGGTGAATTAGTACCTACTAGAGTGTCGAATGGTTGGAGGGTGTGTATTGATTATAGGAAACTTAACCAAGCCACCAGAAAATATCACTTTCCTTTGCCATTCATTGACCAAATGTTAGAAAAGCTAGCGGGGCGATCACATTTTTGCTTTCTTGATGGTTATTCGGGTTATATTCAAGTTCCTATTGCTCCCGAGGATCAAGAAAAGACAACTTTTACTTGCCCTTTTGGTACTTCTGCATTTAGAAGAATGCCCTTTGGACTTTGTAATGCTCCTGGCACGTTTCGACGTTGTATGATGAGTATATTTTCTGATTTGCTTGATAATTCTATGGAGGTCTTTATGGACGACTTTACCGTGTTTGGTGATGATTTTGATAGGTGTCTCCATAATTTATCTCTACCATTAAAAAGATGCGTTGAAACTAACCTTGTGCTGAATTATGAAAAATGTCATTTCATGGTGGAAAAAGGAGTAGTCTTAGGACATGTTTCTAGTTCTAAAGGGCTAGAGGTTGACAAAGCGAAAGTTGATATTATTAGTTCATTACCTTACCCTACTTGTGTGCGTGAAATAAGATCTTTTCTGGGGTATGCTGGATTTGATAGGCGATTTATACAAAATTTCTCTTCTATCGCATCGCCTTTATGTGCTTTACTTGCTAAAGATGCATCATTTGTTTTTAATGAAAATTGTAAAATTGCATTTGACACATTGAAAGACAAATTAGCTTCAGCGCCTATAATAAGACCGCCTAATTGGTCTTTGCCGTTTGAGATAATGTGTGATGCTAGTGATAAAGTTGTGGGTGCTGTCTTAGGTCAAAAAGTTGGCAAAGAGCCGTATGTGATTTATTATGCTTCAAAGTCTCTTGATCCAGCCCAATGCAATTACACTGTTACTGAAAAAGAGATGTATGCCATCATTTTTGCTCTTGAGAAATTCAGGTCTTACTTACTAGGTACCCATGTGATTATATATTCTGACCATTCTGCCTTGAAATATTTGCTGAAAAAGAAAGAATCTAAACGTAGATTACTCCGTTGGGTTTTGCTATTGCAAGAATTTGATCTAGAGATAATAGATAAAAAAAGTAGCTGAAAACTTTGTTGCCGACCATCTTAGTAGAATTGTTCATGATAAAGAACGGATCGAATCTTCATCTAATTTATTTCCTGTGGAACAATTACATGAACTAAATACTATATTGCCTTGGTATGCAGACATTGTTAATTACTTAGTGTCGAAGGAATTTCCAAAGAATTTAAGTAGACATCAGAAAGACAAGATTAAACATGATTCACGATACTATATTTTGGATGATCCGTACTTATTTAAATTTTGTGTCGACAACATTGTAAGAAGATGCGTATCAGATCATGAAATTAAGTCTATTCTTGAATTTTGTCATTCTCTTGAATGTGGTGGTCATTTTGGTCCGAAGAGAACAACTCATAAGGTTTTAGAATGTGGTTTCTTTTGGCATTCTTTGCATAAAGATGCTTATTTATTTGTCAAATCTTGTGATAGATGTCAAAGAGCAGGTAATATTTCTAAAATAGATCAGATGCCACTTAAAACTATTTTTGTGAATAATGTATTTGATATTTGGGGCATAGATTTCATGGGACCATTCCAATCTTCCTTTGGTAATACTTACATTCTCTTAGCCGTTGATTATGTTTCTAAATAGGTTGAGGCTAAAGCAAATAGGACAAATTATTCTAAAGTTGTGGTGGAATTTGTTAAAGATTATATTTTTAATAGATTCGTTGTTCCTAGAGCTATTATTAGTGACCGACGTACTCATTTTTGTAATCATATTATTGAGGCTTTACTTAGAAAGTACCATGTTACTCATAAGGTCTCTACGGCCTACCACCCACAAACTAATGGCCAAGCTGAAGTTTCAAATCGTGAAATCAAATCTATCTTGGAGAAAGTTGTGAACCCAAATAGGAAGGATTGGAGTGCTCGATTAGGTGATGCATTATGGGCTTATAGAACCGCATATAAAACACCTATTGGAATGTCACCTTATCGTTTTGTCTATGGAAAAGCTTGTCACTTTCCTGTGGAACTCGAACACAAAGCTTTTTGGGCTATTCAAAAGTGTAATCTCGATTATGAGAAATCAGGTGCTAATAGAAAATTAGAGATTCAAGAATTGGAGGAAATTAGGAATGATGCTTATGAGAGTTCGATGATTTATAAAGAGAAAACAAAAGAATATCATGATAAGCTGTTATCAAGGAAAAGTATTAGCATTGGTGATAAGGTGTTATTGTATAACTCTAGATTAAGACTATTTCCGGGTAAACTAAGATCGAGATGGATAGGCCCTTTTGAGGTTATGAGAATATATGAGCATGGTGCAGTTGAGATAAAGAATTGTGAATCGGGTAACATTATTAAGGTGAATGGGCATAGAATTAAATCTTACTTTGAAGGCTTTACGGCTAATTGGGTTGATATCAAGTACTTGGAAGATCCTATTTATGAGAATTAATTAAGATGTAGTATTACGTCGAGTCACGACGTAAAATAAGGCGCTTCTTGGGGGGCAAACCAAGCTTATTTTTTTGTTTTGTTTTAATTTTGTAGGTTATTTTGTTAGTTAACTTAGGTTGTTTTATTTTCGTTTCTTCCTATTTCACTTGTCTTGTTCTAGGGCTTGAATTTTGCAGGTTAGAATAACGAGCTACTTTGCGGAAGATGTGATGAGTTGAGAATGCATAGATTTTTTCCCTATAATTATGGCGAGCTAAGTACCTTTATCCCTCTATTTATGTTTATGAGTACAAATTTTCTGTTCTTTGATGTTTTTGACATTGAGGACAATGTCATATTTAAGTGTGGGGGAGGTAATTGAAAACTGGAGGAATTGGAAATTATTGTTGATATCATGCTGGAAGTATTATTGGCGGGTGGCCATTTATGTTGAATGTTTTTCGCAGATTGCTTTAAACTTTTTTTTGGAAGATGTCGATATTTAGGGGAAATGCTGTCAAAATTTTGGTAGAAATTTGAGCTTTAAAGTTTTAACCTTTGTTTTTTATTTGACTACCTAGACTTGGGAAGTTGACGACGAACTCTAATCTAATTTTTTTAAATAATTTCTCTAATAATAGTAGTAGCGTAATTTAAAAGATTATATATTTTAAAGTTGTGTATACATTGGTTTTTCCTCCCAATTAGACTTGGATTAATTAATTTGATAGTAGATGATACTTTAAGTCTCTTTTAAATTTAGGTTACAAATAAATTATAAAGAATACCACTTACTTTAGCTCCCTAAACTATTTTTTTTGTTGACTCTGGAGGTACGAGCGGTAATCCGGTCTTGTTTCAATTAATTCACTTTCGTAGGTGACTCTTAATTAGGGCTATAAGGAAGATTAGATGCCTGAAGACTGAGTTAGTCGGTCTTGTGACTTGAGTTAGTAAATCCGAGAGGAACCCAGTCCTAACGGGATTGGCAGAACGCCTAATGCCTTATCCGAAAGGACGGGAGTCATTGGTTGAAAGCTCGCTACATGGGTTGCTTGATTGAGAAAAAAATATATGAAGAAAAACTAGGAAAAAAAAGAAAAAAGAATTGAAAAAAATTTGAAAAAATTTGAAAAAAGAGAAAAAAAATGAAGAAAAATCAAACAAAGAAAAAGAAAAAAAAATAAGAGCGAAAAGAGAGAGACGAGGTGTCTAGTTTGCCTTATGTGCTCGGGAGGACGATCCTCGTTCTGAACTGGTAATAGGAATGTACCGAAAGAAGATCTCCTTCCCCTAAGACCTTAAACTGCTGAAACCTGTCTACTTGAGTCAATTCTTACGCAATTTTTCAAAGGTAGTTAGATAAGTAGGAAGGATGATGAGTTTATTTATAATTTTGATTTAGAAGCGGTTTAAAATATTATATATTGTTAAATTAATTAATTGAATAGTTTATAGTGGATGAGAAACTTATGTGTATATTGTTTGCTAATCTAACTTTAAAAAGTTTTGATAAGTTACTTACTACTTTTTTTTCTCAAATATTTTTAGTTTGTCGTCGATCGTACCTAGTTTGGTTAGTCTAAAATGTTTTTAAGGTTAATGTTTTGGTTCTTTGTTTTAGCTCTTGAGTTCTCATTGTCGAGGACGACAATGGACTAAGTGTGGGGGAATTTGATAAGTCAATATTTATACGTATTTTTACCCCTTTAAAATTATATTTTCTACGTCGTCTTTGTATTTTTTGAGCTAAAAGCTATAACTTTAGTAATTTTTGATATATTATCGGTCTTATATTTTTTTAGCACTAAATTGGGTATTTAATCTATATTTTAATTATTTAATATATATACATGGAAAATATTACTAAAATCGTATTTATGCTTGTAGGTTTGTCTTAAGACGACGATATCTCACAGAATAGGGCGATATAGAACCTGTTGGAAAGCTAAGTCCAAGACCGATAACTTAATAGAATAAAGTTAGACCCAAATCCAAAGTCTTATAGGTCGAAATCAGACTAAAAGAATTCAACTTGAGAATTGGGCTGAATTAACAAATGGATATAGGAAATTCCATAACACAAAAAAAGGAAAGAAAAGAAACAAAAAAAATAAATATAAAGGGAGAGGAAGACAAGGGTGCCGCAACACAATATAACACCATCACAACACAAAAAAAAAAATCAATTAAAGAAGAATAACGAGAAGGGCGGCAGGAAGAACAAAGAGAAGAGAGAAGAAAAAAAATAGAAGCAGTCAGCACGCAGAACAACGCACGACTAACGACAATTCTACCCGATTTCGAGCCGATTTTTATGAGTTTTCTTAATTTTTACTTTTATTTACTGTTTTAATGTTTAGTATGGAGTAATTTTTTAATAGAAGTGTGTAATTAACTATTGGTATTGTGGTCTATGAGATTGGATTTTTATGTTTAACAATTAATTATTGTTATTGGGTATTTATTTGAAATTTATTATTAACTTTGTGATTTATGATTATTAATTTGGATTGATCACCTAGATTGTTCTCGTAAATCAATTGTTAATAGGTAGTAATTTTGATTCAGTTAGTCTCCTGTGAGACGGTCTCACAATGCGATTATTGTGAGACCTCTCCTGTGAGACCTCTCACAATGCGATAAATGTTGCATAGATAATACCATTAGGATAAATTGCAACACAACAATAAAGTGTTTCATTGAAAATGTTGCAATAGAGCCTTATTGTAGTAGTGACTAATAAAACAATCATGTGAATAACCAACAATATGCTTACAAAATATTAAAGGATATCACTTAACAAATAGTTTCCTTTAATTCAGTTAACCGACATGTGAAGTTATGAAAACGGTAAAGTTAAGAAGATGGGACATTATTGGCAACCATTTGATTTTAAATGAAATTCCTTTCACGTAAACAGATATACACACAAGTCGTGGCTCCTAGTATCACCGCTACATCCTATTGGCTTGCATCTGATCACCAATAGAAGTAACCGTGTTACCGACTCGTAGACCGAACCAATCTTATGAGGTTTACATCTCACCCATCAGGCCCCATTGGGCCCGAACTTCAATTATATTATATGTTTATTCAGACGGGGCTCTGGGCGAAATTAAAGCCGATGATTACATTCTCTGCATCAATAAGAGGGAACCTGCAGTTTTTAGAATCTTGTTCTGTCCCCGCTACCTAGGTGGTAATACTGATCAAGTACTTATCTATATGTGCGCACATACCCTACGCAGACTCTTGAACCGCAGCTCTCACTGTCGTAGGACGACTACCTTAAACACTAGGTCGACTCTCGGACCACAACCTTCAAGTCTGCTTTTCATTACAAGTGCAGTCGAAACACCACGAATGGTAGAATCCAACACAAGCTATTCGTCCCAGGCTCGCATCATAAACCTTATATAAAAGTCACCCGTGAACAAGTAGCATTTTATTTGGTGACCTTTAATAATTGGTCGGACTCATTTGAAACAGTCAAATCCTTTAAACATTATATTTATTTAAGAGTACATTATTTCTAAATACGTTATTTTGGATGTAAATGTTTATTTACTTCATTAAGTCTTTATATTTCTTGCATTCGTTTATTATTTAAATTTAGAAAATATGGATTAAAATTTATTTATAGTGGGGTCACATGATACGTGTCGTCCTACCATTTGTTGATTTCGAAAAATAACTTTTAAACAAGTTTTATTTATTTTAATTTATTTCAAAATTGGAATTCCTTTAAATGGGATTTTATTGAAAATTAGACTAAGGTATAATAAAATCTTATTTTAAAACTTAAAGTTTTCTAAAAAAAAATATAGATTCAGTCGTACTTAATCGATTTACAAAATTTAACGTAGAATCACTTTTAATATGTATGAATGTCGTGTAAAAGTTCCAGAATAAAATAATTTCATTTACTATAGAAAATGTAATTTATAAGTTTATGTCTATTTAGAAAGAAATAAGTGAAGTATGATTAAAATAAAATATTTTTTAGGTTACTCTTTTATGCTATTAATATGATACAGAAATAAGCATAAAAATACTAAAGTCAAATTAAAATATGACCAAAATTATACATACATAAACTACATACAAAATATAAAGTACATGAAATAAATACACATAGTAAATAGAAATAAATAAATAAAGTACAACGAAAGTGATATAATTAATTTTACCATTTTAAGTTCTTTACCCATTTAATCAATTTCCTTTATATAAACAAAAATGTAAATGTGATAATTAAATTAAACAAGTAATAATGTAGTTAGGTTCATTGTGGTCATAAATAAAATACACATAACAAAATTCAAGTATCATACAACATTTTTATATACTTAATTGAATTTAGTCATAAAAGAAACATAACAAAATTTGAATAGCAATTAACATTTTTATATATAAGTAATTTAGTCATAAAAATATAAGCCCAAATACTTAAATAAGCAATTTATTAAGTTAGTAACATAATATACTTATAGTTATAAAATATTGTTGGAAGAAAAGTTTGGTTACCTTAATAGATATTACGGAGTATTTATTAAGAATTAAAGGTGGTCAGGTCAATAATATTATCTACGTTAGGAAAATCGTCTTCTTCCTCCTTTTAAAGAAATTTTCGGTCGAAATGATTTGACCCTTAATACGGTTCCAGAAAAATGATTCCGCCAAACACTGAGTCTTTCTTCTCAATGCTCCAATTATATAGAGAAGAACGGGGGGAGTAAATATAGTATGTAGTACGGAATATGTAGTATGTAGTATATAGTATAGTAAAGTATAGGAAGTTCTGATTGGGATAAAGCTTACTCTGAGACAAGTGCTATTAATCTCCCTCCTGGCATTTCAGATCATTCACCTGTCCTGGTGAAAATTCTTAGAACTGTCAGAATTCCCTCTCGTTTCTGTTTTCTTAATTGTTGAATTACTAACCATAACTTCCAGGATATTGTAAAAAATGCTTGGAAGAAAAAGGTCTTTGAGCAAGAGGGCTTTAAGTTGTTTGCTAGACTCAAAAATGTTAAGACTCAACTTAAAATTATGCACAGGAACTGCTACTCTCAGTTGGACAAAAGAATTCAGGATGCAAAGTTAGCATTGGACAATTGTCAAAAGGCTTTGCAGGAAAAGCCTTTGTCCTCTGAGTTGATGGAAACTGAGGCTGATCTGAAGGAGGAATACAAAACTCTGCGCTCTGCAGAAATGAGTGTGCGCAAGCAAAGAGCAAAGATTGAATATATTACTCTAACTGATGCTTCAACAAGTTACTTTTATAACAGGATTAAAGAAAGATATAAACAACAGTTTGTTGGTAGTATTCTAGATAAGAATGGAATCGCTTGTAATGGGCATGCTGCTGTATCAGAGGGGTTTATTGATTTCTACAAAGAGTTGCTTGGATCCACCTCAACTGTTATGCCATTGGATGTGCAAATCTTGCAACAGGGTCCCACGTTATGCACTGATACATGGCAGAGCTTGCAGTGTACCCCAAGTTTTGGGGAAATTGAGGCTGCACTTTTTGGGATTAGGGCTCATAAAAGCCCTGGTCCAGATGGGTTCTTGGCAGAATTTTTTAAAGCTAGTTGGTCTACTGTAAAGCATGATTTCATCAATGCAATTCTGGATTTCTTTACACATGGGAAGTTGTCTAAAGAGGCGGCTACAACTCTAATTACTCTGGTTCCCAAGAAGACTAATTGTAAAACTGTTATGGATTACAGACCGATTGCTTGTTGCACCACGGTCTATAAGACAATAAGCAAGATCATTTCAAATAGGATGAAACAGGTTTTGCCTCAGGTTATTGGTCCTGAACATGCAGCCTTTGTTGGAAAGAGGAATATTCATGATAATGTGGTTCTTTCCCAAGCTCTTATAAAAGGTTACTTTAGGTCTTTCCTTACACCTAGATGCATGATTAAAATTGATATGAAAAAAGCCTTTGACTCTCTTCAATGGCCTTTTCTTAAGAATATGTTGGAAGTTCTTAATTTCCCACCTAGATTCATTGAGTGGGTAATGGGTTGCATTACAAGCCCTTGGTTTTCTGATGGTGGGATTTGTCGTGGGTCCCGCCGATCAATATAAAACCGACTATTCCTAGTGGGTAGCTTGGGCAAGTAGGGTCGATATCCACGGAGACGGTATTGTAAGGTCTAGACTAGGTCGGCCTAAAAACGAGACTAAGTCACAAACAAACACAAAGAAATGCTAATTGACGAATTATGATGGGGGGAGATGAAGGAAGTGGACTAACAATGACTAGACTAAAACAATGCTAAAACGGAATAACTAAGATCAAACTAACAAGCAAACTAGACGAACCGATGACTAACTAAGAAGTTGAATCAAATATGAAGAAGAGGTGGGTTAGGTCGGGTTCATAAGTGTAGTAGGGTAATTGGGGTGGTCAAGGGTGTAGGTGTCTCCTAATTGCTAGAGTCGGTCCGGGCTCTCGCTACGTAGACCAACACCGAGGTAAGTTCGCGCTCTCGCGTCTAAGACTAACCTCAACACAACCACATAATAGACAAACAATGAGAAGATGAGCACAAGTATGGGAAGCATGGCCACTACTACTCACACAAGCATATCAACAAACACATAGAGTGCCCAATATGTGACTAACAACAAAGATTCACCCTTTACCCCTAATCAAACCCTAATCGCCCATAATCTACCCTTAATCCACCTACTAACCCACAAGGAGACTACTCACTCATTATCAAACTAACCATAACAACAATAAGGGAAAACAACATCATAAACCAAACATCCATTCTCAAGAACAAGAACAATAACAATAAACACTAAGTAAAGATTCAAACTTGATTAAATAAACATGAACAAGAGTAGAGAGGATTATACCGACAACAAGATGATGAAAAAGATGTAAACTTGCATAAATAAGAAACCCAAATCAACTCCAAGGTTGTCAAGCCTGGATGAATCTTCAAGTATCCTCTTAATACAAGACTAGTTACAAACTAGATTAAAAGGAGATTAACTAAGGATTAAGGGAAGATTAATCTAAAAGGATGAACTCTAAATCTAGGGTTTTATCTTGTAGAGAGGCTTAAGAGAGTCTAATGTAAGGTGAGTTCCATAAACAATACAAGAGGGAAGTATTTATGTGGTTACATGAATGAGGGGGAAGAAAGGAAACAAAGGCGGGTTACAGCACCATGGTCCCGACCGGGACGGACCGGTTCCGACCAGGACGGGATCATCCCAACCGGGACGGGTTGGTCCCGACCGGGACGGACCCAGATCAGAACACCTCTCTTTTGTGCACCTCATCCCGGACGGGATGAGGCCATACCCGTCGGGGATGAGTCTTGTAGGCCTCCAATATGATCTTTAAGGTTCCCCCTTGCTTCACATGGACTTCTTATCGACCCTCGGGTCTCGGGATCGAGTCTAAGGGGCTCGGGATCGGGTCCAAGGTCTCGGGGTCGAATCCAAGGCATCGAGTGATCGTTCCTCTGCTTCGTTAGCTCCGAAAAGCGTTTGTATTGAGTCGGAATCGCTCCAACTCTTCATGAATGGTCTCGGGAACCTGGAACGAGCTAGAGGAAGCATAAGTAGCCCATGAAACGCTCCCAAGGAGCGATTCCGCAAGGAAAAAGGGACCAAAACATAGCAAATTAGGAACTACAAACTACACTTATCATTTTCACTTAAATTGACTGGAGGAATTGTAGGGTTTTTTAAGGGTAAGAGTGGTATAAGGCAAGGAGACCCAATCTCCCCTTACCTTTTTGTGCTAAGTATGGAAATATTGTCTAGATATCTCAGAAAGATGAATGATTTGGAAGGTGTTTCTAATCACCCCAAATGCGCCAAGCTTAGACTTAGCCAACTGGTGTTTGCAGATGATTTAATGGTGTTTACTAGGGGAGATGTCCCCTCTGTGATGGCGGCAAAGCAAATTTTGATGCATTTTGCTTGTATTTCAGGCCTGCACATTAATGAAGATAAGACTGAAGCTTTCTTTGGTGGTGTTAAGCATCAGATAAAAGATGAAATTCTGAGAACTACTGGATTTATTGAAGGTCAACTGCCCTGCAAATATTTGGGAATGCTTTAAATTCTGTAAGGAATAACATTACTACATATGGGAGTCTAATAACTAAGATTCAGGGTGCTCTTTTGCACTGGTCTACCCACTCCTTCTCTTATGCGGGTCGACTAGAGCTCATTAATTCTATTATCTTTGGAATCTCTAATTACTGGTGTGCTGCTGCTCTGCTCCCTAAAACTGTGATAAAAATCATCAATAGGTTTTGCAAGACTTTCTTCTGGACTGACAGGAAGATGCAGTTTAAGGGGTGGAAAGCTATTTGCTAACCATGGATTGAGGGAGGGTTCAATGTTAAGGAGTAGCTATCATGGAATAAAACGCTTATAGCTAAATGGATCTGGCAGGTAGAATCTGGTCACAACAGTCTTTGGATCCAATGGCTGAAGTCTTATGTAATCAATAGTACATCACTTTGGGCCTTAGAGATCAAAGATAGACATTCTGAAACCTTACGAGGCCAGTAGGGAAATACTAAAGAGAACTGGGACAATTGAGGCCAGTAGGGAATTGATTCTCAGCTGGACAGAAGGCAACAAGTTTGCTACTAAGCAGGCTTATAATTGGTTTCGTATAAAGTATAATAAGATGGAATTTCTTAAAGGGCTACAGGGGAAGGCAATATATCCAAGACAAAAGGTAGTTACATCATTAGCAGCACACCAAAACTTGCCAACAGTTGATAAGATGCAAGATAGGGGCATTGCAATGGTTAGCAGATGTGTACTATGCAAAATGGAGTTGGAATCTCGCAATCACTTGTTTTTCAGTGCCAATACTCAAGGAAACTCAGGGCTGCAGTTCAGCAATGGCTGCATATCAGACCAATTCATCTAGATCTTAAGAAACAACTCAAAAAGGTGAGTTATCAGGCCAGAGTGCGGATTGAGTACAAGGTAGCCATATGTTCAGTGGTTTATAACATATGGGATGAGAGGAATCATAGAATTTTCAATGATGTAGAGATGGATATTGCTCAAAGATTAGAGAAGATAAAGATAGAGGAGAGGTGAGAATGAGGTTGAGTAAACACCACTGTATGGTACTTGGTTGAGATTTGTTTTGATTTTGGAGCTTGTTCCAAAATAAAGGATATGTCTTTTGTATGATCATCTCTTCTTTTTCTCTATATGGATGAATAAAGAGATTAACTTTCTTGCAAAAAAAATATAATAATAATAATAATAATAATAATAAAATATAATAATAACAATATTATTATTATTATTATATTTTTTTATTATTATTATTATTGTTCCGGTCACGGAAACAATTTACCCGGCCTAGGATCCGGGCAGTATAATTGGGTTAATGGTGAACAACCGACTGTTTGATTTCCCTTGGTCTCCCCTTTCTCTCACTCCCTTGATCGGACCTTCCCGGCGGAAATGGCCTGCTCCCTGCACAATGAACGCACAGGGCCTCGGAGGTTGTCCGAGGAAACCCTCTCCGATGCCTAAGTCAGTCCGTGAAATGCCTTGACGAACCTAGCTCGTGAGGAACTAGGTGGCGTTTTTTAGGAGTAAGAGTCTAGAGAGAGAAAATCCAACCCCTTTCTTGTGGAAGAAGGTTGAGTATTTATACCTTTCCATAAGAAAGAGGAGTGGGAGAAGAATGGGTGGATGAGGAGGTGACAAGTGGAGGCTTCCTATCCACCCATTCCTAATTACCTTAGAGGAAATGACGGGAGGGCCCCTGGGGGGTTCTGACCCTGTTAACCAAGGCGTCCCCCAGGGCAGACTGACTTCGTGTAATGGCCGTCAGGTTCCAGCAGGCTGTGTCAGCCTATGGTCTCGGCGGCTGACTGTCATACTTAGCGTTTGGCGCCTGTCTTGCCTTCTTGCCAGGGACCGGCTTTTCGAACCTGGTGGGCGTACCCCTGGGCCTGCCTGGCAGGCGACTGGTATCGGGCAGCCGACCCCAATCAATTGGCCCTCGTTAGTAGAGGGAGAGTAAGGCTTTCCTTCTGCTGGCGACCCTTGCTTGGTGGGAGGTTGACTTCCATGTCTGTTACAGCATTTAATGTTTCGCGCCTTCCCAAGGAACTTTGCACTGTTTATGTCAGGTATGCAAAGAGGTGAGAGTGCTTTTGTAATGATTGCACTTCTCTTCTGGGCGGATTTTGGGGAACCGTGAAGAGTTCCTGATTGGTGGCCCTCCTTCCAAGGTGGTTGGAGCGTTCATTAATGCTGCGCTTTCTTTTGTATAAAAGCTTCAGTTTCCTTTATCATTTGTGTTTCAACCCATCTTCAACCTTTCCATTTTCTTTGTCTTAAACATGGCTTGGATCAAGAAAAGCATAACTCGCCGTGGAATCAGACATGTTACCTTCATCTTTGGAGGGTTTTGGAGGCTCCGATATGCCCGGGCCGCTTACTTAGCTGTTCGCCGGAGTCGCTGTTCACGACTTCATTTCCGCCGGAGGAGTCAGAAGGCTTCTGTTAGGATGGGCAAACGCCCTAGGAGGTCCTCGCCTCCTGCTGCGCCTGGGTTTAGACGCTGCTCTCGGGGAGGGGGCTGTTTTGACAGGGGGTGCCATGAGTGCTTTCCATGGCTGCACCCTGAACAATTTTACCCTAACCTTTCTGACACTGATTCCTCCTTGGCGTCAGGTCCCTCTTCGCCTGTAAAGAAGACAGGCTGTCGCACCTGTGACGAATCCCAGGCCGTTCCCTTTGGCAGGGACTGGGAGGATAGCAGCCATGACTCTGATGACAGTGAGGGTCTTGGTTGTCTGAGCGACAAGGATGAAGACAGAGCTTCAGATGACCCTTTCCAGGGCCCTCCAGATTGGGACTGGGGCTCGGCTCTCGGGAGTCCAGGTAGCCCTGGGGACTATTCTCCGGATTTGGGCGATGACTAGACCTGCGTGGCAGGGTGTTTGGTTTCTGTCAGGCCGAAATTTATTTAATTTTTTTTTTTTTTGCCGGGCACTGAATGTAATTTTCCTTTGTAAAATTTAATGAAATGGAATTCAGGCGACGCGTTTGTGTGCCTCTTTTTCTGACATTTTGTCTTTCGAGGCCCTTTTTCGGGAAGGATGAACAGCAGGTGTTCAGTATGCGACACGTGGACGACTATTGAGGGTTTTGTCAGGGGGCCGCCTTTTGAACTTCTTGGGCTTTATATACACCCTTCTCTCCCTTCATTTTCTTCTTTTACTCTTCTTTGATACTTCACACCCCTTAATACTTCTTGAATCTTCTTCGTCTGCCGAGCGTTTTTCGAGGAGCAAGGAACACCTCTTGTCACTGTCTCCGGCGACTTTATCGGCGTCCTTAGGTTAGAACTTTTAAATCTCTCACTTCTTTTTTTCCTTCCGTAGCCAATATGTCGCGAGTCCGTCCCCTTTCTTTTAATTCTTTGCTCGGGGGATCTGGTGGTGGCGACGGTGACCGACGGGATATAGCTTCCTCCTCCGGGGTTGGCCCCAGGGAGGAGGACGATTATCACCGGGGGGAGGGTGCTGAGTCACCCGAGCCAGCTCCCTTTGACGTGATTGACTCTGACGATGAGGCCCTGGAGGTGGATCCTTCCAGGGTCGCCGGTCCCCTCATCCGCAGGGAGAGGGGAAAGCCTACTTTTTGGACAAGGAAAAGTACGTGGTCCCCTTAAAGACCTATCCTGAGGCCAAAAATAGAGACCTGATCTTGGAAAGTAACGCTGCTAAAGCCATTGAGCAATTTTACAATTTCGGGGAGGGATACACGGTTGTAGTCCCTGGGGAGAAGGACACAGTGTGTTGTCCTCCAGAAGGATGCGTGGCGGTTTATCATAAGGCCTTGGAATTTGGCCTGCGATTCCCGCTACACCCCTTCCTGGAGGAAACTTTCAGGAGGATGAACGTTGCCATCGCCCAACTGACTGCAACTGCCATTAGATCCCTAGTAGCTTACACCTGGACCTGCCTTTTCCATGGTGAGGGGCCCTATATTGACGCCCTTCGTTTCATGGTCGGTCTTCAAATGGTGTCCTCATCTGGGGGGGATGGATCCCCTGGTTATTGGTCTCTGCTAAGGCTGAAAAAATACGCTTTGGTCTGGCCGGCCGTTAGCAGCCTTAAAGACTGGAAAAACAACTTCATATATGTCCATAGCGCGTCAGGGTGGAAAATTCCTAGGCATTTTAGGAACCATGTCCACACCCGCATGGAGACGCGCGAGGAGTATCACCCACGCGTTGGGGGGAAGGCTCTGGAAGTCAAGCTGAGCGCGAAGGAGGAAATTTTGGTAAAAAAGTTTGAGATTATTGTGGATAAACGTGGGAATTTTTGCCCTACTTTCTGGCTCCCTCATGCGGAGCTCATCACGACAGACGAGTATTTGCTTCCCCTGGGCCTGATTCCAGGCCTTGAAGGTAGTTCTAGGGATTTTTTGCTGTCACGATTTTCTAGGGACTTTATTTCTCCCTGCTTTTTAGATGACTGCCTTTCCCTTTCTGCAGATTCCTATACTTGGCGTTGGACCAAGAAACAGGTCAGGAGGTTGGGCCTGAGCGAGGAGTTGAACATTCTTTCAAAGCGTCCTTCCCTTCCTGCAAATTTTAAGAAGGGAAGTAAAGCCCTCATGAAGCTCGTGAAAGATTTTGCCGCTGGTCGAAGATTACCTCTCCCCCCCCCCCCCCGGCTGCCTTCGTCGAAGCCGGCGACTCCTACCCCTAGCATTCATGAGAGGGAAGCGGAGGTTACTTCAGGGGCTACTCCTTCCCCCAGTAAAAAACAGGGCGCCTCTCCGGCTGGCCCTCGGATCTCGCAGGAAACGCAGCCGGGAGATTCCGAGGGGACTGGGGAAAGTGTTCCCTTGGAATCGAGGAGGAAAAGAGAGAGGGAGCCCCTTAGTGCTGACGTGGTGGACCTGGAGGCGGATGTCTCCACCCCTGAGGCAAAACGCCCTGCACGCGAGCCTTCCAGCACTCCCTTCCCAGAGGAAAATGTAGAGTTCCATTACACGGCTGGTGATAGTGTGTATGTATCAGGCCTGCTTTCTGACTCCGGAGCTGTCTTGGCCGACCGCCTTACAAAGATGGTGACTTCCACTTCTCATCAAGTGCTTCAATATATCGAGCGTACCTCCAAGGTTATGCTGGCATCTGCGGAACTGGCAGCTCTCAGCCGCCTGAGTGATAAGGAGCTAACATTTACCCCTGGGGCTCCTCCTCCCGACCGCCTGGCCATGATAGAAAGGGACGTCTCCTTGATAAGCTCTTTGAAAGATAAAATGACAAGGCAAGAGGGGGAGTTGGAGGAGGCCAAGAAGCAGGCTGATCAATGGAGGCTGCAGGGGGAAATGGCTGTAAAGGAGGTTTCCAAGCTAGAGGCCGATCTGAAGGAGAGCCGGCAGTGGTTGGACCGGGCCAATCTATCTTTGGACGAGATGGGGCACTTGAAGGGGAGAGTGACTGACTTGAAGGAGCAGCTGTCAAAGGCTAAGTCGGCTTTTGAACAGGCTAAGGGGGAATGGACGAAAGAGAAAGAGACCCTGGCTGAGGATACTGAGGCTGCAGTGGAGGCCAGTTTTGCGAGTGGTGCTAACTCTTCCCTGGAGCTGGTAATGGAGGTGATAGGGGAGATGTTCCCTACTTTTGATGAGGATTCCTTCCGGAGTCTTTATGCCGCTAAGAATGAAGCTCGGGTGACCAGGCAGCCTGAGGCAGATGCTGATGCTCACCAGGATGCTACGTGATGCTCCTCTTTTCTTATAAAAGCTTTTATCTTTCCATGCTAAGCCGGTGTTTATGGCTATTTTGTTTGTAATATTCGCCACTTTGTTTTTTCCTCTTTAACCTTTGTAAAGACCTCTTCACCTTTCATGGGTTTTACTCGTAGAATATTTCTCTTCGCTTTTTACGGCCAACTGTTTTAAAATTCAGGGATTCCTTTCTTATTTGTTCTAATCGCCTGTCATAGCTTGCCCCTGGCTTTTCGTTCAAAGTCCAGGGGGCCTGCCCCCTGCCTGCCTAGAGGTAAGCAGGGTGGCTTTTGCGTTTTTTATACAAGGTTGGGGGGCTTGCCCCCAGTCCTTGTTAGCCTGGCCTGTCCCTGGCTTTTCGTTCAAAGTCCAGGGGGCCTGCCCCCTGCCTGCCCAGAGGTAAGCAGGGTGGTTCTTGCGTTTTTTATACAAGGTTGGGGGGCTTGCCCCTCAGTCCTTGTTAGCCTGGCCTGTCCCTGGCTTTTCGTTCAAAGTCCAGGGGGCCTGCCCCCTGCCTGCCCAGAGGTAAGCAGGGTAGCTTTTGTGTTTTCTATACAAGGTTGGGGGGCCTGCCCCCAGTCCTTGTTAGTACGGCCTGTCCCTGGCTTTTCGTTCAAAGTCCAGGGGGCCTGCCCCCTGCCTGCCCAGAGGTAAGCAGGGTAGCTTTTGCGTTTTTTATACAAGGTTGGGGGGTCTGCCCCCAGTCCTTGTCAGTACGGCCTGTCCCCTGCCTGCCCAGAGGTAAGCAAGGTAGCTTTTGATTTGCGTTGGGGGGTTCACTTTTCTCAATTTCAGCAACAGGGGGGCCTCACCCTATTGCCCCCTGCTCGTTTGTTTGTGAACGACGCGAGTGTGAACAGGCAACGAGTATAAATCTGTATCTTCTCATTTCTTAAAAATTTTCTTTTCGACATTGGGGTGGTCGGAGCCGTCGACATTTTTGATCGTCCTCCGCCTTTTTTAGTAAAAGTAAACACTGCCTGTATTCTTGTTCAGACGTAATATTTCTTTAGTGTGTCTGCATTCCAGTGAGCATGTAGCTCTTGTCCCTCGAGGTTGGCGATTTTGTATGTGCCTGGTCCTAGAACCCGAGTTACTTGGTATGGGCCCTCCCAGTTGGCACTCAGCTTTCCATGTTCTCTTGACTTCCCAACCGCCTGCGTCTTTCTCAGAACCAGCTCGCCCATCTGGAAATTCCTCTGTCGTACCTTGCTGTTGAAAGCTTTCCTCATTCGTTGCTGGTAGGCAGCGATGTTGGTACTGGCTTCTTCCCTTAACTCATTCACCAGGTCCAAGGCTTCGACCATTGCAGCTTCGTTTTCAGCCCGGTCGTACTGCAGGGAGCGCAGAGAAGGGATCCTTGTCTCAATTGGCAATAGTGCCTCTGCTCCATATACCAGATCAAATGGGGTCTGGCCTGTAGACTCTTTTCTGGTAGTTCGGATTGACCAGAGTATACTGGGGAGTTCGTCAGCCCACCTACCTTTGCAGTCATCCACCATTTTCTTCAGGCCGTTCAGGATTTGTTTGTTGGCTGCTTCTGCTTGTCCGTTGGTTTGAGGATGACAGACAGCTGAGTAGGCGACTGAGATGTTGTGGCTTTCCAGCCAGATTCTCAGCGGATCATTATCGAATTGCCTGCCGTGGTCAAATACCAACATCTTTGGTAGACCGAACCTGGTGATGATATTTCGCCAGACCACCTTCCTGACCGCCGGCTCAGTGATGTTGGGCACTGCTTCGGCTTCCACCCACTTGGTGAAGTAGTCTATGGCGACAATCAAGAATTTTATGCCCCTTGTGGCCACCGTGAAGGGTCCTAGAATGTCCATCCCCCATTGAGCAAAGGGGATGGGAGATAGGATTGGCCTGAGCTCCTGGGCCGGGGCATGGATCGATGGGGCAAAGAGTTGGCATTTTCTGCATTTCTGGGTCAGGCTCTTGGCATCTGCCAGCATGGTAGGCCAGTAGTAGCCTGCCCTGAGGGCCTTGTGGGCCAGCGATCTCCCACCAATGTGATGTCCACAAATCCCTGAGTGGATATCCTCCAATACCTCACCGGCCTGATCCGCCCGTAGGCATTTGAGCAGGGGATAAGTAAAAGACTTTTTGTAAAGTTCTTCATTAATGAGTATGAACCAGGCTGCTTTAGCCTATATCTTCCTCTTTTGTAACGAGTCCGATGGTAGGATACCATGCCTCTTGTACTGGATGAAGGGAGTCATTCAGCTTTCCAACTCTTCTTCCACGGTATTAATCGTTTGACAGGGGTTAGTGGACTTCTCGTGTAAAACGTCGACCCATACTGATCTCCGGATGTCCTGTAGACTGGAGCTTGCCAGTTTTGACAGGGCATCTGCTCTGTTGTTCTGGGATCGGGGGATTTGTTTGACCTCATATGATTTTAGGCCGGATAACTCTCCCTTCACCATCTCCAGGTATGTGGCCATTGCTTGGTCTCTTGCTTCGTATTCTCCATTGATTTGGTTGGCGATGAGCTGGGAATCTGTCGGTAGGACAATTCGTTCTGCTCCTGCGGCTTTAGCTAGCCTGACGCCTGCGAGTACTGCTTCGTACTCTGCTTCATTGTTTGATGCTGGGAAAACAAATCTGAGAGCATGCTCAAAGTCAGCCCCTCCTGGGCTGGTTAGCACGACGCCTGCGCCTGCGCCATTGGCTGTCGAGGATCCGTCAGTATACACGACCCATTCCTTGGCAGGGGTTTCTTCCTCCCCTGAATGGGAGCACTCAGCCAGAAAATCTGCCAAGGCTTGGGCCTTGATGGCCGTTCTCGGCTGGTAAGATATACCTAGCCCACTCAGCTCAATTTCCCACTTCAACAATCTCCCTGATTTTTCAAATTTTTCCAACACCTTCTCCAGGGGTTGGTCGGTGAGGACTACGACTGGATGCGCGTCAAAGTAAGGTCTGAGCTTCCTGGCAGCAACTATGACTGCGTAGGCGGCTTTTTCGACCATCGGATAATTCTTCTCAGCTGCCCCCAGTGCATGACTTACAAAGTATATAGGTTGTTGGGCGCCTGCCTCTTCTCGTAAGATGACCGCGCTGACAGTTATATTGGTCACTGCAATGTAGAGGAAAAGCTTTTCTCCTGCTACTGGTCTTGCCAGGGTGGGGAGCCTCTTAAGATGGTCCTTCAATTGCTCAAAGGCCTCTTTCTGCTCGCTCTCCCACTTGAACTGTTTGTTCCCTTTCAGTATCTTGAAAAAAGGAGTGGCCTTGTCTGCTGATCGGGCGACGAACCGTGCTAAGGCGGCCATGCGGCCCGTCAGGCGTTGGATGTCTCTAATGGTCTTGGGCTCAGGAAGGTCTAGAACTGCCTGAACTTTTTCAGGGTTGGCGTCTATCCCCCGAGAGCTGACCAAGAACCCCAGGAATTTGCCGGAGCGGACTCCAAATGTACACTTTTTCGGATTAAGTTTCATTTTGTAGGCGCGCAGGGAGCAGAAGGTTTCCTGCAGGTCTATCAGGTGTTCTCTGTCTTCTCTGCTTTTCACGATGGCGTCATCAACGTAAGCCTCGATGTTTCTGCCTTTTTGTTTCTCGAACACTTTATCAACTAACTGCTGGTATGTAGCCCCTGCATTTTTGAGCCCGAATGGCATCATCTTGTACATGTAGGTGCCTGAACTGGTGATGAACGCACACTTCACCCTGTCCGGCTGCCACAAGTATACTTTATGATACCCTGAAAAGGCGTCTAGGAAGCTCAGCATGGAGTAACCACTGGTGGAGTCTACCAGTTGGTCGATTCTGGGGAGCGGATAGCAGTCTTTCGGGTAGGCCTTGTTGAGGTTTGTAAAATCTACGCACATTCTCCATGCGCCTGACGACTTTTTAACCATGACTACATTTGCCAACCATTCCGGGTAGTCACAGACCTCAATAAAATCTGCTTTCAAGAGTTTGTCAATTTCTTCCTTGATTGCCGCGTCTTTTTCCGCAGACATGTTTCGTTTCTTCTGTTTTACAGGGCGAGCATCCACGCTTACATTCAGCATGTGAACGATGCATGATGGATCAAAGCCGGGCATCTCGTCTGCAGAATAGGCAAATACGTCTTTGCTTTCTTTTAGCAGCTTGACTAGTTCAGCCTGGTAGGATTTTTCCAGGTCAGCTCCTATCAGGACCTGTCTGCCTGGTTCCAAGTCTACCAACATGCTTTCGCCCCCTGGCTCTAGGTGGTCGGGCGCCGGTTGGTCGGCTGGGATCTCGCCCTCCCTGCTGGGGGAACTGTCAGCCTTCCTTTTCCCTTTCCTTTCTTTTTCGTGTTCTTGCAGGGCCACGGAGTAGCATTGTCTGGCTGACTCCTGGTCCCCGTGCACCTTCCCTTCTAGTCCGAAATCGGTGACATACGCTATGGTGAGAGCCCTGATGGAGATGGCTGCCTCGATTTCGTCCAGGGTGGCTCTGCCAATTAGGTCGTTGTAGGCAGATCTTGCGTCTACAACAACAAAGGTTGCCCTGACATTCCTGGCAGTAGAGCCCTCCCCAAAGGTTACGGGCAGGTCTATGACTCCCATGGGCAGCACGCCTGCTCCACTGAATCCGTATAATGATCCGGGGGCAGGTCGCAGGTGCCTTTTTTCCAGGCCCATTTTCTCGAAGGCGTCCTTATACAGCAAATTCGTGTACGCGCCTGTGTCCACCATACACCTTCGCACAATGTGGTTGCCGATCTCTAAGGACAGCACCAAGGGGTCACTGTGCGGGTATACTACGCGCCCTGCATCATCAGGGGTGATGCTTAATGTCACTCCCTTTGGACTCCCTGCTTTCTCAGCATAGCAGATCTGGTTCCTTAGCTCGCGCATTTGTCTTTTTTGGCCTCTTCGACTGAGATGGCCCTCAGTGCCTCCTGAAATTACATGGATCATCATGCGGTTCTGCACTGACCCTTCGGGTTTTTCAGACACTTCCTTCTGAGACTTATTCTTAGCTGCATAGTTGGCCAACCATCCGTTCCTGATTAATTTCTCAATTTCGTCCTTCAGGTGACGGCATTCTTCGGTGGTATGGCCTATACAGTCGTGGAAAGTGCAGAATTTCTTGGGGTCTCCTTTTGGGCTGCGAGGTTTGTTTGGGCGGTTCCATTTAGCAGTTTCTTTTTCCAGTTCGAAGATCTCCGCCCTGGATTTGTTCAGAGCAGTGTAACTGTCGAATCTGGGCTGGTAGACTGTGCGCTCCTTCTTGGGAGTGTCTCCCTCTTCCCTTTGCTTGCATGGCTCACTTCTGCCCCTTCCACCCTGCGGTCCCCCTTGAGGCTTTGTTTGGCCTGCAGGGGTATCCGTCAGGTCGTGGAACTCCTCCTGCAGAATGAACCCTTCCGCAATCTTCCTGGCCATGGCCAAGGTTTCTGGCTGGGCCCTGATCATCTGGTTTTTCATTTCCCCTGGAAGTAGGGAGATTGTCAGGGCGTAGGCGGCAGTGGAATCATCGATCTCCCTGACCTGCTGGTAGGATAGATCAAACCTTCTCATGTATTCTCTCACACTCTCACCCTTTTTCTGTTTCAGGGTCATGAGATCGAAACGGGTAAGGAGTCTTCTCTTATTTCCGGCATACTGTTCGAGGAAAATTTCAGCCAACTCTATGAAGAACCTGACTGACCCCTGGCGGAGGTCTCTGAACCATCCCTGTGCGAGTCCTACCAGGGTGGTTGGGAAAACTTTGCACCAGATGGCATCATCTACATCATACATGCCCATGTGGCTCTCAAAGGCTGCCAGGTGGTCTTCAGGATCTGTCGTCCCGTCAAATTAGATGGTGGGCATTTTGATTTTTGGAATGGGGTACTCTTTTACCTCAGGGTGCAACGGGGTTTTTGTGGGCCTGCCTACCAGTCGTGACCTGCTTTCCCCAGACTGGTTACCGTGAGATTCCCATTGTTTATGGGTCGGTTTCCTCGCACTGGGGGAGCGGTACCCTGGTGGCGGCCTACTGGCTGCTTCATCCTCTGTTTCCGGGGAGGTCTGTCTGGGCCTCTTCCTCTGAGAGTGGCAGAGGTTCTCACCCTGATGGTACCTGGACTCGAGCGGTTGTCCCCGGTTGAGTCTGGATTGCAGGCTTTGGGATAAGCCTGGGGCCGACTGTTCCTTGGCTGCAGGCGTTAGCCTGGAGAAAACTCCGCCTGGTTTTTCTCCCAAGCGTTTCGACATGGGCTCCCTGGGCCTCATGCGCTCCTGTAATCCCCGGGATAAGCCTCCCTGTCCTCCAGACGCTGATTCTGTCGTGTGGATGGAGAACGCCTGCTGGACGGGTGGCTCTGGATCGCCAGTAGTAATGCGCCTTTGCATATGCGTATACGCTTGAGCCGTCCTCCTCGCTTTCCTCTGAGCATTTCTGGCGGCGGTCCGCCTCGTGCCCCCGGCCTCATCCCTGCTGATTGGGGATGGTTGCCTGGGAGCCGATGCGACCCTGCCTACCAAGTCTTCAGGAGTGAAATCCTGGTTCAGCATCGCAGAGAAGAAAGCGGCTGCCTGCGCCATCTGAGCTGGGGTCAGATTAAGAGCGTGTCGTGGGAGTGTCCCCAGCTCAGGGGTCACTGCAGTGTTAGGTCCACCGAGGAGACTGGTTCCCCCTACCCCTAAGATCGTGGCAGGAGGAACTCTCTCCGACTGCGGCATACCATACAGGGGGGTCACCGGTGGGACCGTCGGACCCGTTCCTGCACTGGCATCAACGATTTCTGGCATAATTGTTTTAGTTTTGTGATTATGAGTGGTTGATTTTAGTGGGTAACTCGTGAGCACAACCGTAAGTTCCCCACAGACGGCGCCAAATTGTTCCGGTCACGGAAACAATTTACCCGGCCTAGGATCCGGGCAGTATAATTGGGTTAATGGTGAACAACCGACTGTTTGATTTCCCTTGGTCTCCCCTTTCTCTCACTCCCTTGATCGGACCTTCCCGGCGGAAATGGCCTGCTCCCTGCACAATGAGCGCACAGGGCCTCGGAGGTTGTCCGAGGAAACCCTCTCCGATGCCTAAGTCAGTCCGTGAAATGCCTTGACGAACCTAGCTCGTGAGGAACTAGGTGGCGTTTTTTAGGAGTAAGAGTCTAGAGAGAGAAAATCCAACCCCTTTCTTGTGGAAGAAGGTTGAGTATTTATACCTTTCCATAAGAAAGAGGAGTGGGAGAAGAATGGGTGGATGAGGAGGTGACAAGTGGAGGCTTCCTATCCACCCATTCCTAATTACCTTAGAGGAAATGACGGGAGGGCCCCTGGGGGGTTCTGACCCTGTTAACCAAGGCGTCCCCCAGGGCAGACTGACTTCGTGTAATGGCCGTCAGGTTCCAGTAGGCTGTGTCAGCCTATGGTCTCGGCGGCTGACTGTCATACTTAGCGTTTGGCGCCTGTCTTGCCTTCTTGCCAGGGACCGGCTTTTCGAACCTGGTGGGCGTACCCCTGGGCCTGCCTGGCAGGCGACTGGTATCGGGCAGCCGACCCCAATCAATTATTATTATTGAAAAATTATTTTAGAAGCTGAAAATATTGAAGTTGGGCTGAAAATATTAGAGCGGAGCCGAGCTGATAGGAGCTGGGCTGAGCTGACAGAAGCTGAGCTGGTCTGAAACGGGCTGAAAATAAGCTGAAAAGAACAGGGCCTAAGTAGTGTATTATGGTACGTAGTTATGTAGTATGTAGTAGTGATATATAGTAGTTGTAGTTTTAGTAGTTGTAGTAGGTCTAATAGGTGTAATTAAAGTAGTGTAAGTGAGTAAGTAGTAAGTAGTAATGTAGGAGTAAGGCCCTATTCTTTTCAGATTGTTTTCAACTCGTTTCAGACCACCTCAGCTTCTATCAGCTCAGTCCAGCTCTTATCAGATCAGCTCAGCTCCTATAACTTCAGCTCAGCTCTAATATTTTCAGCCCAGGTCCAATATTTTCAGCTTCTAAAATAATATTTCAATAATAATAATAATAGTATTATTATTGTTATTATTATTATTATATATTTTTTATTTTTATTTTTATTTTTATTTTTATTTTTATTTTTATTATTTTTTTTTGTAAGAAAAGTTATGCCTCATTCCAATAAAAAGATGAGACTAAGCTCTTACAAAAGTCATAACCTCTAGAGGGGTAATCAACTAGTTGCCACTATTGCAACTTCCTATCTATATGAATGTTACGACCTTTCAATCGAACAAAAATCTCGAATTTAATCTTTGCCACTATACTAAGAACTGAAATTTTCCTATTCTAAAGAAATCTCGAGTTTCTTTCTTGCCAAATGCTATAGACAGCCGCTGCAATACTCACACAAAACCAAATGTTCTTCCAATGCCTTTGATTTGATCTTGTAGTACACCAACTTAGCTCCGTACATAGATTCTTGCTTCTACCAGTGATTTGCATCCAATTAAGGAGATGCAGCCAGACTTGACGAGAGAACATACAACCAAAAAAGAGATGTGCTGAGGTCTCCAAACTCTGCTCGCATAAGTAGCATCTGTTAACAATAGTAATCCCTCGAGTCTGAATCTTGTCCTGCGTCGCCAACATCCTCTGACCTGCCATTGCCAGAATTACCTTGTGTTTTGGTATTAGATTCCCTTCTGTCATTCTCCTCATCCAGGGTATGACTGCCTTCGCTGTCTGAACCAATTATAGGCTGCAGTTGTGTTAAATTCATCATTAATAGTCCAGCTACGAACTAATGCATCAACGTCATTACCCATCTGCTGAAGTATTTTATCTCTAACACTTAGAATACTATTCAAGGTTGTTGTATGCCTTTCTTTTTTCTCAAGGCTCCAGATGCTTTGCCCCAATAGAACATACCTTTTGTGCCATTCATACCAAAGGCTATGCCTTCCAAGTACTAGCTTCCATAACCATTGTGCTATCAGTGCTTTGTTCCAATATAGAAGATTTTTTATATTCAGTCCGCCTTCCTCCCAAGGTAGACAAATACTAGACCAACTTTTGAATACCATCTTTTGGCTATTTAATCCTCCTGTCCAAAAGAAGCATCTGCAAATTTGATCTAGTCGATGATGAACATTAGCAGGAAAAAGAGCATTTGCACTCCAATAATTAGTTTGCCCAAAGATAACTGAGGTCAGTAACTGAATTCTCCCTGCATAAGTCAAATAGCCCGATGACCAGTTGAAGATCTTTGATTGAATTTTGTTAATGAGGACCTGGTATTGATCCCGCTTATTGTTCACAGAATTGAGAGGAAGTCCGAGATATCTACAAGGAAATTCCCCTTGAGAAAACCCAGTTTGCTGTAAAATATCGTCTCTAATGGTCCCCTGAACACCACCAATGAAAATACTCGTCTTTTCATTGTTAGCCTGCAGGCCGGATTCCTCTGCAAAATCATGAAGAACTTTCACCACTGCAGCGACAGAAGGGCAATCCCCTCGAGTGAACACCATTAAATCGTCAGCGAAAATCATATGATTCAACCTTAATTGACAACACTTAGGGTGATAAGATACTTGAGGTAACATATTAATATGCCTAAGCCTTCTTGACAGAATTTCCATACTAAGCACGAAGATGTATGGAGAAAGTGGATCGCCTTGGCGCACTCCACTTTGTCCTTTAAAGAATCCATGGGGACTGCCATTAATTTTTAGAGTAAACCAAGTCCCTGTTAAGCAGGTCATTACCCATTCCACAAAAACATATGGAAAGTTGAGTCCTTGTAGCATCTATTTAATGAATCTCCATTGTAATGAATCAAAAGCTTTTCTCAAATCAATCTTCATAAGGCAATGGGGTGTGAGATATTTCCGTCCATAGTTTTTAATCAGTGCTTGGGACAAAGCTATGTTTTCATGAATACTACGTCCCTGAAGAAATGCTGCTTGTTCATAGCCTATTAGTTCCTAAAGGACCCCTTGGATCCTCTTTGTTAAGATCTTGCTAATAGTTTTGTAGAAGATCTTGCAGCAAGCAATTGGTCTGTAATCAAGGACCGAATAACAGACATCCTTTTTAGGGATTAGTGTTAAGAGAGTCGCATTTGCTTGCTTAAGCATCTTCCCTTTCAGAAAAAACTCTTTAATCGCTTCATAGAAGTCTTCTTTGATGATATTCCAAGAAGCTCTGAAGAACTCCGAGGAAAATCCATCGGGTCCAGGGCTTTTATCAACTCCTATAGAGAACACTACCCTCTTTACTTCTTCCTCAGTTGGAATTTTTAGCATATTCTCCCAGTCAGCCTCCTGTACTAGCTTCCCTCTAGCAAAAAAATTTTGGGGTCTATTGGCAAAACAGGCTTTGTTTTGCCCAGTAGACCTAGATAGTAATATTCAAATCCTTTGGCAACATCTTCCAGACCCTCTCTTAGCTTACCATTACAGTCAATTATACTTCCTATAATTTGCTGTTGTCTTCGTTCTTTTATCCTGGAATAGAAGAATTTGGTAGACTCAACACCCCGCATTATAACATCCATCTTCCCTCTTTGCCTCAGAATACTCATCTCCGCCTCAATCATAGCCAAGTAGGCAGCAGTAAGATCTTTTTCTTGCGAGATAAGAGATGGGGAAAGAGGGTTTTCCTGCAAATGCTGCTGGCAGATTGCCAGATCATTTTTGATAGCAGCAATTCTCCTCGCCATATCCGAGAAATTATTCCTATGCATTATCTTTAAAGCGTGCTTGACTTTTTTGAGCTTGCCAAAAAGCCTATAGCCGACAGTGCCATGTACTTTTGCATTCCAAGCCGTCTGCACAGTTTCACAGAACAAAGGGGATTAGACCCAGCAGTTTAGGAAGCTAAACATTCCTCTTACTTTCTGCTGTTGCAGGAGTGTTACTTGAATTGGAGCATGATCTGAAATTCCAGGGTTCAGTATTGAAGCAAAAGAAGATGGAAAAGAATCCAACCAAGCTCCATTGATTAAAGCCCTATCCAGCCTCCACCACACTCTATCTTCCGGATTTTGTTTGTTTGTCCAGGTGAATTCCTGTCCTTAACCTATTAATTCCTGTAACCCATTGATCGCCTCCCAATCGGATCGGTCGTTAACGAAGAACGAGGGATCAAACGATATTTATAAGACTCGAGATGACACACAAAAACAAACAAGTATTCGTGATAAGTCGAGGTCGGTCCACAGGGAACAGATGTATTGATGAGTTTAAAGCGATGTGTTTGATATCTAGAGGAGGGGGTTTCTAAGGGTTGAGTCTATGCTAGAGGAATCACTACGAGAATGGCTAGGGGTAATTTATCTAGGGAAAGACGTTGGGGAGAAGTCGGGATTCGGAACATGGAATGTAAGAAGGTCAGGATCGAGTTTTTGTTGCAACATTGATAAAGAGAGAATGCCACCTTTCGGTTTCTTCACCCAACCCACCTAAAAACCCGCTTTCGCGGCGAAGAAGGGTAAGTATCTTGTTATGGTAATTTCTACCCCGAGTTTCCCCATATTGATAGAAATGAGTCAAGGTCGATCTAGTTGGCCGGACTAAAACAACAATGACACAACAACCACAAACAAGGTAAACCAACATGCAAGCAACCCACCAATACCCCTAGATTCAAATAATCCAAGTCCTCTAGAAGTCTTTCTATTCTTTCTTTCACCCCCCCCCCCCCCCCCAAGAAATCTACTCACTAATCATAATGGAAGAAAACAAAACATTAACTAAGGAAAAACTAACTACAACATGCATATTAACTAGATCTAAGGAAACTAACAACGATATGATGAGAAAACTACAATCTAACGATTACCCACTAAACTATGAAACTAACAAATTAATCTAGAGAATAATCTAGAATAACATGAACAAGATCTAGAGAAACTAACTACACTAAGATGATCTAAGCTAGATAATAATGAGAAAACTAAATTAAAACTAAACTATAGATAAGAGAGTGGAAAGAAATGTACCAATTATGAAGGTCTACAAGAAATAAGAAGTTTGCATGAATAAAGGTTGAAGCTTTGATGGAGATAGTGAAGAACTTGTCACTAGCTCTTCAATAAACCCATAAATCTTCAATAAAACTTGAATAATCTTCTTACAAACTTGTAATCTAGAGAATTGATGATGTAAACTAAGTAGATCTACTACTAATTACTATGTAAACTACTAGATTTTTAGAGAATTACTACTAGATTACTCTACTAAATTGTTCTACTAATGGGTGGTGATGCTACACTAATGAAAGCCTTACTGCACTAGTGGAGGATTGTAATGGATGCCTTGGGCAACAATTTAGGGTTACATATATAAAGTAATCCTCTTAATGGGTATTTAACCTAAAGCCCAAATCCAACTCTTGCTTCATTAGTGAGACAATCTCCCTTAGCATCTTCATGGGGTGAAACTTTGCCCTGTGGTCTTGACAATAATTCCCACCGGGTGAAATTTCACCCGGTCAGATTTTCTTCCTTTTTTTGCGTTTTTGGCACTTCTTTCCATCGGACGAAATTTGGCCCGGTCAGTTTCGCTCGGTGGGGAGTCTCGAAAAATCTTCGGGGAGGCGTTTTTACCGTCGGGTGAAATTTCGCCCGGTGGTATCTCACCGGGTGAAATTTTGCCAGGTCATTTCACTGGCCTCTTTTCTTGTCTCATTCTTCGTTAATTGATTGGATGGCTTCAAACTTTAAGTTGTGTGCTTTGCTCTTTGGACGATATTCCCTTCTCTTGTGCTCGTGGAAGCTCAATCATGATTTCGGTGCAAAATCCTATCAAAAATCGATAGAAAACTACCAAAAACACGTAAAACGCACAAGAGGGACGCTAATGCGAGAAGTACACAAAATATGGCGATAATCGCACTCTAAACTCGCAA